>JACEFZ010028115.1:240000-282500 GCA_014155875.1 Cepaea nemoralis
TGTTGTACTTGTGTTCGTGGATACTGTCTGCTAGGTGTGTTCAGTGCGTCCATGTTATATTTCCTTTGCCTTATAGACTATACTCTACTTGTGGTGCTATTGTATGTATCAAATCTTCCTTTCAACTTCTTATGGTCAGAAACAAAAATACACCATATTTCATATAGTCTGGTATCTATAACATTCCTAAAGACACACACACACACACACACACACACACACACACACACACACACAGAGAGAGAGATACACACACACACAGATACACACACACACACACACACACATATATATATATATATATATATATATATATATATGTTAGTTTACTCGCTGGATCAACATCACGGCTCACGGGTGCAAGCCATAAGGGCTCCGTTCACCTCCTAACTCAAACCTGAGTCTGGAGAAACTCAGCTGAATGCACGAACTCCGTAGCACCGGCGAGGCTCCTGAAATACTTTGGGTAGATTTTTAACTCGAAATTTTGCCCGGGCAGCGCCGTTAGGCTACTCTTTTTCTATTTCCAATTGCCAAGGGATTTTTTTACGTGCGCAACATTACACACGGGCGTCCGACCTCACTACCCAGAGACCAGGGGAAATGTTGTTACTAGAAGTCCACGAGAAGAAATCCCGGTCATCACCGGAGCTTGAACCCTGGACCACTCGAGGCGGACACCATACCTCGAGACCACGCAGCCCCTGAGACCACCCAATGTGCCAGAAGTTTAATGATCTTGAAAGGGAAAGACTAAAGCCAACCAACTTTGTTGAAACTGTACACAGAAATATTAATACAGTTTCAATGCTTAGCATATCAACAGCTAAACCCATTAACAACGGAAGACAACAGCGCCTGTCTGAGATGATAAATAAGATTCCTGATATTGAGAAAAAGAACATTAAGAATGAATTAGAAAGAAGAAAAACAAACACAGTCTACATTATAGAACATCCCAAGCAGCATGCAGACGGATCAACCATAAAAACTCAGAAAATGGAGGTAAACGATTTCTCCTGAATCTAATAAATGGAGCAAAGAAGACACAGTCAGTAGATACTGGAATGTACTCAAATAACTTCAGAGTAGAGACTTAAACACTCCTGCAGAAATGTGGCTGACAGAGAAAATTAAAGAGAAACAAATAGCTCCCTTGACGGATGTGAAGTCGGTTGTTTAAATACTGAAGAGCAGAAACAATCTAACATGCGGATCTTAAAGCAGCACTACATGAATTATGTCAGAAATCCAAAACGGTTGTTAAACAATGGGTTCCCTCTCATTGCAACATACCTGGACATGGAGAAGCCGATAGATTAGCAAATGATGGTAGAAGACTACCTCAGCCTGAAACAGGCATAACCTATGATGAGGCCACGAGATGTATTAGAAACAGTCATAGAACAAAGTGGAAATCATATAATCCATGCCACCTGAAAGATGATACATATTACCAACTCAACTGAAGAGAACAAGTTACAATTTTCAGGCCATAACAGGCTGAATTACCACGTTTAATAACGAAAAGATCGTAGATACTGTTGAATGTACCAATGGAACTGATAAAAAGTAGTTTATTGTTGATTTTCTTCTTTCTAATTCATTCTTAATGTTCTTTTCTTTTTCTCAACACCAGGAATGTTATTTATCATCTCAGGTAGGCGCTGTTGTCTCCAAGTTCATTATTAATGAGTTTAGCTGTTGATATGCTGAGCATTGTATCTGTACTAATATTTCTGTGTACATTTTCTACGAAGTTGGTTCACTTTAGTATTTCGCTTTCAAGATCATTACACTTCTGGCACATGGCTTCTGCTTGTTGCTGGTCTCTGTTATCTCTTCACTCTCGCATAGGATGTTGAAATATAATCTTTCTCTTCACTCTCGCATGGGTTGTTGAAATGTAATATTTCTAAGTTTATTATTTGGTGTTTTCAGGCCTCCCGTTATGATCCGCATTCCTTGATTTTGGACATTGGTTATTTTGTGAAGTTGTCACTTAGCTCCTGTTGTCTAAGCTTTGTTGTTGTTTGTCCATCAAGAATGATGATGACCATTCATTTCATCCAGTGGGGTTGAAAGTATGGAGCCGTGAGTTCTAAGATGGCTGATAAGGCCTATTTTGGCGCGAAATGTTCTTTGACAATGCGGGCAAAGAATGATTGACGTTCCAGGAGGAGGATCTCCTGCAGTGGTTTTTCTGTCCAGCTTTTTCTTCGCAGCTCTTGAAGTTCTGGTTGCTTCACAAGTGACTGCACCCTTATGTAATGATGTACGCCATGAATTACGGTCTTTAGCAGCAGTCTTCCAGGTGTCAGGATGAATTCCAAAAACTTTCAGTAAGACTAAGTGTCTTTAAAGCGTTTCCTCTGGCCGCCTTGGGAGCGTTTACCACAACGCAGCTCGCCGTAAAAAAATTTGTTTAGGGAGCCTGTGATCTGGCATACGAGTTAAGTGACCAGCCCAGCGAATCTGATTTTTCATTACTAGAGTGTGGATTCTGGGCATGGATGCTCTTTCTAGAATTTCAGTGTCTGGGATCTTGTCCTGCCATTTAATCTTCAATGGCTTCCTAAGGCGGACTATGTGGAAGTGGTTTAATTTCCTAGCATGTCGCTGGTAAACAGTCCATGTTTCACAAGCATATAGCAGTGTGGATAATACAACTGCTTTATAGACTTTCAGCTTTGTTTGCAGGCTTATTTCATTTCTGTCCCATACATTTTTGTACAGTCTGCCAAAGGCCGCGCTGGCCTTGGAGATTCTTGCATTCACTTCGTCATCAATTGTAGCAGTTTGTGACACGGTGCTGCCAAGATAGGTGAATTTGTCCCCAACACTTAGTCTATGACCGTTCACTTTGATATTCGTCACGGTGTGATTATTTCCTGGAGCTGGCTGGTACACAACTACAGTCTTCTCCAAGTTGATATTGAGCCCAAAGTTGGCACAGGCGAAGTTGAATGAAGAATGACTTGCGCGATGAATTGGATTAAAGTGAGGAAGAGTTGAGCAATTCGTCGACCTCACTCTCTCGCCTGAGTCCATCTGAATCCAGTGGCAAGACAAGTCAAGACGACTGGAGACGAATACAGGTGCAGTGGATGACCAGGGCGCTCTACGTGCCTTGCCGTGCTCATTGCGTTCCACAACGCTTTGCAGGTAAACGCCGTCTTGCCCGTTGAATCTTCAGTGATTTCATCCGCGCAGTCTGCCGAATCCTGTCTTCGCATGCTGGGTAGGCATACCCTAGTTTACCAGCCTGGTTTAGCCAGCCTCTCACAGCTGTTGCCCAGGGGGGGGGGGGGTGACCGCTGTCGCATGTTGACAGCTACAAGGAGCCACAGGCGTGAGCTCGATGTAAAGCTTCGACCAGTAGGGGATGGGTCCTGAATAGGACATGGGAGTCATCCTTACCAAAGGTGCTACCAATGCCTGACACCCAATACCCCCCTCCCCCCTCCCCCCACAAGTCTAAGCTATAATACAGTATTCGAGGACTGGTCTCACTCGTCCAATGTATGGTTTGTGAGAACTTTCTCTTCTGTTCCCTATGTTATCCCGGCAAGATTTTGCCTGATCATCATTCGTTGCCTTGCTCTTGTTCGATTTGTCTCAACCTGTGTTTTCCACATTAGTCGACGATCAAAGGTGACACATAGATAGTTTAGGTTTTCTTCCCGATGCACTATTGTTCCATTCACCAGTAGCTTAGTATGTTGTAATTTATTTGATGGTGAGAAAATCAGACATGTTGTTCTCTCCTCACTGATCTTCACCAGCCATGTTTTATACCAAACCTCTAGCATTAATAGGGCTTCTTGCATCCCGTTGTTTAATCAATCCATCATGTGCCATGCCGATAAGCGTGGGAGGCCATTTCACTCGATCACCAGCGTCGTGGATCAGCTCAGTGTTCCTTCTCGTCCATGCCATGTAGCCAAGCCATCCAGGTATATTCCTCTCGGTCTTCCTCTTTGTCTGTTCCCTTCGATCTTGCCAGTTGTCACTAAGTTCTCTAATCCATTTCTTCTCATAACATGTCCAAAACATTTTGACTGTCTACGTCTAATTTCTCTAATCAATTTACGATTTTCATTGTCTCCTATAGTTCTTGGTAGTTAGTTTTTTGTCTGTCCATGGTATTCTTTGCATTTTCCTCAGAAACCACATTTCTGCAGCCATCAGATGTTTTTCAGCTTGACTGCACATTGTCCAAGTTTCACATCCATACAAAAGAACAGGCTCTTCTTCTTCTTCTTCTTCTTCTTCTTCTTCTTCTTCTTCTTCTTCTTCTTCTTCTTCTTCTTCTTCTTCTTCTTCTTCTTCTTCTTCTTCTTCTGCGTTCATCCGGATTTTGTTTTCGGATGTGACTGCGTTGTGCCTGTTTACAGCAGAGCTGCGTTCTTGCGCCGTTAGGCCGACACATCCGACTTCTGCGGGCATTTGTTGACCGGGTTAACCTTCTCGGAGAGAACAGGCTCTATGTATCCCCTCAACACTCTTTTTTCTCGTTTCAATTAACATATTTTTATTGGTCAGAATGTTTTTCATCTTGCTAAAGGCTAATTTCGCCATGGCAATTCTTGTTCTAATCTCTTCAAGGCATCTCCCACCAGATGTTATGACTGTTCCGAGATAATTGTACCGATTCACTTGTTGAAGAATATTCCCATTTACTTGTATATTACATTGTGGCACTTCGTTCTTCCTAGTGACGATCATAACCTGTGTCTTCGTACAATTTAATTCCAACCCCAGCTGCTCACTGTGTACAACAACCGCGTCTACTAATTGTTGTAGATCTTGTGCATTGTCTGCAATCAATACTGTATTATGTGCATATTTAATGTTATTGATGTTTCGTCCTCCAACGTTGTTAGCTGTATTAATATACCTTTCAAAAGTCCACGTGATTAAGTTTCTGCATAGATGGAGGTGTGTATTTTGGCAGGGAAATTGTCTGTCCCGTCATATATATTCTAGGACAAGCGTTGGTAAAAGAAGTTCTCCTTCGGCTGGAAACCTTGTTGCAATAACACCTTCTTGCTGGTTTGCCTTTGTACTTGTGTCCTGGCAATTCTGTTCTCAAGGTAAGGGCTGATAATTGTGTACATTTCCGCACAAATCTGCATTTGTCGTGATTTTAATTTCAGTCCTTCCTTCCATACTTTATCTAATGCTTTTTTTTCCCTTCTAAATCTAGCTAGACCGCTCTGTGCCGAAGTGCTTACGAATGCAATTCGTAATTCCGCATACCGTGTTCGAAACACAGATGCGGGCGATTTGGCAGCAGACCGCCTAGCGTTCGTTTCCCTACAATAGTATGAGTGCCGGTCATTCAAAAACAATGGCAAACTACTGAACGTAAACTTGTCCAGGAATCACAAACAGCCAAAGAATGCTGGAGTTGACTGCTACGTCCTGTAAAGGTTATGCAACTAATGTTGTAATTCATACTGCTAGTGTGTGTGTTTATCTTGAACAGCATCCTCTATTTCCTAAGTGATATAGGTTATTTGATCATTGGAGGATCTTGACTTTCTGTATCCTGCTTATTGTGAAGTTTTCTTCCAGACACCACATAGCTTGTAATTAATCATGCGCAGCTCAGTAGACTCATATGTCGATAGCCATTTGGCTCTGCCAGCTCTTTGTCCTTCTTTGGGACCAGTATTAATGTAGGAAATGTTTGTGAACAAAGTTCAAATGAAATAATACCATAAATGAAGAAGGCGCTGGCGAAAAAACGGATGATTTAAGAGATTCCACATCTGATGGGCATTAGACGAAAATTTAAACAAAACAAGATTAATGTAAGAGAATACAAACAAAATAAATACGAAATTGTAAGTCAGCGAACGAAGTATGGCTACACAGCCAGCGCAAGAAGGCAGAGGAGCAATGGGAAGAACAAAATCTATGTACAGAAAGTCATAGGAATTACTGGGCGCTAGAATGCATACAGCAAGTAGTTGTTTGAAAACAAAAAGAAGGTATAATATAAATGAACGAAGAAAAGATAACTGAAATATGGACAGAATATACAAAAGAGCTATATGATGACGATGGTAGATCACAAACAAACAATGAGCATCAATGTGAAGGATCGCCAACACCGAAAACAGTATTTTAATGGCGAAAAACAGGAGGCTCCGTGTGCAAACTGCAAACATTAAAAATCCAACTTCAGTTAGAAATGGCAAAGAGCAGGCCTTCAAGCTGCTGCCCTGGCAAGTTTGTTAGGACAGGAAACCTACCCACGGATAGACAGAGCCCGTAATGTTGGGTTCACATCTGTCTAGAGCAGTGGTTCTCAACCGGTGGGGAATTCCCCCCCCCCCCCGGGGGAATTTTAGGGTTTCCAGGGGGGGGGGGGGGGAATGAAGATCATTTCAAGATCGCGTTAATACAAGAACCGATTACTTGATATTGTTTTTCCCTTCATACTTTACAGTTATGTACGTCTCATCCTTCTAAAATTCATTTTATAAAGGAAGTAGACCCACAAATCATGTTTTATGTGGATGTCTAGACTTGTTTTAGTATATGCTATTAAATTTACCTTCCATTTTTACGTATACTGTGTAGGGGTGGGGGGATTTTTAGATAGGAAATATGAAAGGGGGGGGGGAATGACGTTCTGAAAATACGGTGAAGGGGGGGGGGGGGGCACGGGCCAAATTTTTGATAGGAAAGGGGGGAGGGGGAAATGACGTTCTGAAAATATGGTGAAGGGGGGCACGGGCCAAAAAAGGTTGAGAACCACTGGTCTAGAGGAAGCAGACCTGAGAGACATGTGTGCCGAAGTCTGAGACACTGACCTTTGATGTGCATGACTTGATGTGACGCATTCAGAAGAAAGCAGGAGTCGAAGATGCTATACAACACAAGAGGAAAGGTAGATCCCTTGGGTCCGATAACATCAGTGAAGAAGACATTAAACCTGCTTGTGAAATGGATATAGAAGTGACAAAAAAATTGTTGAGTGGTATCTATAACAGTGATTGCATACCTGATGATCACTTGACACATACATGTCAATGAAGATATCAATCGACTTGCAAATATAGGAGTGAGTATCATTCATTCATTCATTTAGTAGCATGTCCTTTGCAGAACCTCGCTCCCATAACAACCTTCCGGAAAACCTCTCGATCACAAGCAAAGTGTCCCGCGTCTGATACACCCATCTGGAGATCATCCGCCACATCTTGCACTCATCTTCTCTTTGGCCTTCCGCTTCCTCTCTTCCCAAGCATATACCCTTCCATTATTGTTCTCTCCAAACTTTCGTGACGTTTCAAGTGACCAAAATATTTCAATTTTCTTTGTTTTATCGTCTTTAATAGCCAACCCTCCTCAATATTCAACTCTTGAAGTATGGATGCATTTGTTCTTTTCTTTACCCAAGATATTCTTAGAACTCGTCTATAACATTTATATTCAAAGACGTTTATGCGCTGTTCAGCTTGTTTGGTAAGTGTCCAGGTCTCACGGGCATATGTTGCAATGGGAAAGATGCATGCTCTTAAAAATCTAATTTTTGTAGTGAGTATCTCAACAAGAAAATGCTCATCATTTAGCACAGCCGTCATCATATAACACAGTTGTCATCATTTAGCAGGAGTTTGCAAAACGTTTCCGTGCATGTTTCACTGTCATTGTCTGCCCAACGTCATGTGACGTTCGTGCTAGACTTCCTCGGCCTGTTCTTGTGGAAACCACGCCTATCACAGCCCTCCTCTAGCAACCACTGTGTCGTGTAATTTGCCCGATGTATTTTAGTTTTAGTTCCGCAGACATCAGTTGTCAGTTATCTGTTGGGGTAACTTCATTGCACTCCGGACATGTCCATAGGTGCTCAGATCCTGCCCCCAGCATATGCATCAGCCTCCGGTGGCTAATAGTACCATTTCTGTGTTGGTTGACGGGGCGCCTTGTTTTCCCAATGTACCTCTCGCGTCTGGCCGTGCCGATTCTTACTTCCAAGTCTTACAGCGATGTGGATTCACTGACGTCAGTTCCGCAGACATGTTGCTGGTTATGACCCAGTTGTGTTGGATGTTTAGCTCTTGCAGAATGTCAGTGTTTTTTTTCTTCTTGGGCCACGACATTCTGAGGACTTTTCTGTGACGCGGAGGGAGATTCAACCGCCCCGATATCTTTAGTAATTGTACAATGGTCATAATGCGATATATTTTAGAACTCATGGAACAGTCAATCAATCAATCAATCAATCAATCAATCAATCAGGTGTCGTCTCTACAATGAAGGTTGGCTGCAATGGATCTCCAACATTGTCTATCTCTTCGCCTTGACTGTACATTCTGTCAGGTTGATGTTCGTCCATCTCTTGATGTTATCTTCCCACTTGTATCGTTGCCCATCTCTTGCTCGCTTGCCCTCAACCTTGCCTTCAAGTATAGATTGTATAAGAGTGTTACGTCTTTTAACGTGGCCGAAATATTTCACTTGCCTCTTGGAACAGTAACAACTTACATAAAAGCCTCTTGCAGAACGAAACTGGCAAAAGACCATCGGATCATATTAAGCATAATGTATATCATCAGCTTTTAAGGCAATGTGAAATCATCATGTTAGACTGCGAACATGAGACAGAGCGAACTATCATCTATATTGTATATCAGACGTTGAAGACATGTTCGACTGATCTCTCTCTCTCTCTCTCTCTTTCTCTCTTCTCTCTCTCTCTCTCTCTCTCTCTCTCTCTCTCTCTCTCTCTCTCTCTCTCTCTCTCCTTCTTTCTTTCTTTCTTTCTCCCTAGCTGACTATTTGTTTGATACAACAATGTCTGTCGTGAAGTTGCAGCACATTGCAGCTGATACAACAATGTCTGTCATTAAGTTGCAGCACATTGCAGCTGATACTACAATGTCTGTCATTAAGTTGCAGCACATTGCAGCTGATACAACAATGTCTGTCGTGAAGTTGCAGCACATTGCAGCTGATACAACAATGTCTGTCATTAAGTTGCAGCACACTGCAGCTGATACAACAATGTCTGTCGTGAAGTTGCAGCACATTGCAGCTGATACAACAATGTCTGTCGTGAAGTTGCAGCACATTGCAGCTGATACAACAATGTCTGTCGTGAAGTTGCAGCACATTGCAGCTGATACAACAATGTCTGCCATGAAGTTGCAGCACATTGCAGCTGATACAACAATGTCTGCCATGAAGTTGCAGCACATTGCAGCTGATACAACAATGTCTGCCGTGAAGTAGCAGCACATTGCAGCTGATACAACAATGTCTGTCGTGAAGTTGCAGCACATTGCAGCTGATACAACAATGTCTGTCATTAAGTTGCAGCACATTGCAGCTGATACTACAATGTCTGTCATTAAGTTGCAGCACATTGCAGCTGATACAACAATGTCTGTTGTGAAGTTGCAGCACATTGCAGCTGATACAACAATGTCTGTCATTAAGTTGCAGCACACTGCAGCTGATACAACAATGTCTGCCGTGAAGTAGCAGCACATTGCAGCTGATACAACAATGTCTGCCATGAAGTTGCAGCACATTGCAGCTGATACAACAATGTCTGCCGTGAAGTAGCAGCACATTGCAGCTGATACAACAATGTGTGCCGCTGAAGTTTACAGTGATGTGCCACGTGATGTACAGGTTCAGCGTACACACATGGCTCAAGCAGACCTGTAGAATCATCGTTGTCAATCTGTACATTGATTTTTAACATGTAATCATCATCAAAATATCGACTACGATGATGTTTTGTCTGAAGAAGTACTTTCAGTGCTTAATAGAGATTTAATTGTGTTCAGTTGTGTCATATTGTGTTAAACTAAAATTATTAACACCGTTAACAAAACTAGCTCAGTAGAAGGTCCTGTCAGACTCATACACCTGTGGGAGCTGTTAGTTAACTGGGACTAGGGATGCTCAGGAGACAGCTGTATACGAGTATAATTGCGCAGCAGTGCCAGCCGGGATTGACCGAACTCACACGCAGCCCGCGAGCAGATGTGGCTTTTTGCTTGTAAGTGCATGTTAGATGTCACGGACGACTGAGATTCAGGTCAGTTATTTATCATCATCATGTGTCATGCCGATAAGCGTGGGCGGTCATGTTTCCCCATCTCACGCGAATCATGGATCAGCTTAGTGTTCTTGTCTCGACCATACCACGTGGCCAAAACCAACCAGGCATTTACCTCTCTGTCATCCCCTCGTTCTCTTCCTTCGACCTTGCCAATTGTCACCAAGTTCTCATATTTAATTCCTTTCATAACGTGGCTAAAAAATTGTGGTTGTCGACTAATTAGTTTACAGGGTTCGTGTGTTTCTTGTAGAACAAGGTCGTTGGTTTTTCTGTCTGTCCTTGGTATTCTTTGCAATTTCCTTATTTGTTGACATTTCTACAGCCATCAGATGTTTTTCAGCTTGTCTGCTCATTGTCCACGCTTCACATACATACACAAGTACAAGTTCCATGTAACACCTCAACACTCTTTTTTCTCGTTGCAATTGACATCTTATTATTGGTCATCTTTTCCATCTTGCAGAAGGCTGCCTTCTCCAAGGCGATTCTTGTTCTAATCTCTTCAAGGAATCTCCAGTTATTACATTGAATTAAATGGAAAAGAGCACGCCTGCAGACTATATTGTTTGCTGAAGATATATATTTTTATAATTATATTATAATTTTTTATATATTTTATTTTTAACTGATATTGGCTGATTGGTTTAACCTTTTGTATTTGATGACAGATGGCCACGTTTCTTAAAGGTGTTCAATTTTATCACGATATGTTGACGAGGAACAGTGACGCTTCTATCTGACTGTATATCTCGATTTTAATATTCGCAATATCGACAATACATCTGGACAGACGCGAAGGGGAAACAATTATGTTCGGTGTGAGTGTCTGTTTAAGTATGATTGCTTCATTTGTCGTGTGTATCGGGGTCGGATAATACTGCAATATGTCTATATAATTGTGAAAGTGTTTGGATTATGTGTTACAGTTCATATTGTTGCCTGGGACATTCTCAACATACGATATCACGTGAACGGTATTCAGGCTATGAGAAAACTACACTGGTGGTAACTGTGTGCTTGAGTTATATTTACGTTTCAAAATTACTCGTTATTAATTACGATGTGCGTGCAGAGTTATATCGTGGACACTGTTCTTCAGTTAGAACATTGCATCTTGACGGAGAATGATTAATTCTTTAAGTTTATGTTATTTGTTACATGTTAAAGTTAATTATCATTTTGTCTCCTATGATTTTGTCCGTTGAGTAACGGACAACTATCCCAGGATGTCAGTTGTGTCGAATGCGGAAGATAGCTGTTGAGTGCCGACCTAACATGTTTGTAATATACACTGATATTTACGGCTGCCGTCAACAGCGTATGTTGAACATGTTCAGTGACAGCGACGTGTTGCGGGAAAGACATGTCTTGATAGCGCGCATCAGCAACATCATCGTCTTCCACTGTTGCCGTCAAGCGTAGTGGGGAGGGATAGTATTCGTTCCAGCGCCCTATGGGCGGCATTGGATAGTGTCATTCCGTGTGACTGTACAATGTCTTTGATGTCCTTATTCCATTTTGTTTTAAACACCGGGCACTCTCTCTTCTCGTATCAGATAGTCTTTGATGTAGGGTAGTCGATAGTGTTGCATTCTTACAACATGGCCGAATCATTTGATCTTCTGCCTTTTAATATATGTGGCACTGTCTGTCTGACAATATCATTCTTATTCGGTCTAGAATAGTTAAGTTGGCAGCTCTCCTCAAGCATCTCTGTCTGTCTGTCTGTCTGTCTGTCTGTCTGTCTGTCTGCCTGTCTGTCTGTCCGTCCGTCTGTCTGTCTGTCTGTCTAAACAACACTCTACTATGGTTATCATCCAGAAAACAACATGGCGCGGGTGTTACATATACTGTGTTGATTCATCGAGATATTCCATAAACAAATGGAATGTTGGTATCTCACTTTGTTCTGTATGGCAACATGTGTAGTCATATCTTAATTTATTTCAACACTCGGTGCCACTCATCAGCATAAATGAGGTAGTGTTTGTGAATACTTTACACCTGTGGAGTACTTCTTGTCAGTTCGGTATTAGTTGTACATACTTGGCGCGTGGGTGTGTGTGTGTGTGTGTGTGTGTGTGTGTGTGTGTGTGTGTGTGTGTTTGTGTGCGTCTCTCTCTCTCTCTCTCTCTCTCTCTCTCTCTCTCTCTCTCTCTCTCTCTCTCTCTCTCTCTCTCTCTCTCTTATTAGTTCGATTCTAGTTGTACAAACTTGGTGCATTCATTTCTTGTTAATCGGTATTCTGTTCTCTGCACAACTGAACTTGCCGAAAGGTTGATAGTTCCAAACGAATCCGCTTTGTCAGGACACTAGTCATTTGTTGCTTCCATCACACACTCTTTGATGAAGTTGTCATCAGTAAATGGTTTTCCTCGTTCTGCCATCTCATGCACTATTTTGTAACTTGTACGAATAACAGATTCGTTTTAAGTAAACTTTCTCGTGAAAAGATTTCTTTGTGTTTCTAAACCACGTTTCATGGACTCATATTTCTCAGAGCGTAACTTTCCAGAAAAACAAATTGAATATGTTGATAGATGTTTTGTTTCATAGTGACGCCGAAGATTGTACTCTTTCTAAACGGCAACACTTTCGCTGCACATTACACAACTGGATTTCTGGTCCTTTGTTTCCACAAAGAAGTATTTTACTCCCCATTCTTCTTTGAAAACATCACACTCTGGGTCTACTTTTCTGTTCTTAGTAGCCATAATGAAATAAACGGGGTCTGAAAATGGAAAAGACATTGAATTAGAAACATAATTAAAATCCTATTGAAACACAAGAAAAGCGAAGGACTAGGGGGTCACCGGTGAAGCTGCGGCTCACCAAAGGAACATATAAAGGTATGGGTACCTGTAGCAATAGAATATATCACATAATAAGGTTTGCAAAATAAATAAATAGGGCTGGTCTAAATAAACAGCCTAGAGCAGAGTTTTTTTCAACCGGGGTTTCGCGAATGGCAGCCAAGGGTTCCAGACGGAAATCATCTAAATGCAACATTTCTGCCCATCTGGTTTATTAAATAAAGTAGGAAGGACACTTGGATCATCGCACATAGTTCCTTGAGCAACGTAAACATTTGTGTAAGGATCTGCTCCAGCAGAAAGGTTGAAAAACACTGGCCTAGATATCAGCTCGATTAACACCTTGACCGGAACAGTTTTCTGAGCTGGGGATATTATTTTCGTAATAACACAAGGCTTATATGGCATTGTTATGCTATGTGTGCTACTTTAATGCCTCTATTCACACTTGTAGATCATTTACCTGTCATTGTCAAACAAAGAAATCTTTGTTACACACCTATAAAATGGATTACAGGCAAAAAGAAGTTAATATTTCTGTAGCGTCGGACCTGTGTTGACAGCCAGATGCATCTGGGGACGGGAAAGATGCGTGGTACCGTCAGAGCTTAGGCGGAGATACAACGAGTTGGGAAAGGACTTTGGATGGTGCAAAATAAGCAAAGAAGAACATCTAGATACAATAATTTAATATTGAAAATAGTAAATTTAAGGCACATAGCAGCCAGGAGGTCTCCGCACTTGTGAAGATCCCCTAGTATTCTAAACATAATATTTAAATTTAGTTTGTATCACAACGTCTCGTTTTCCATACGTTTTATCAAGCAAATTCGAGTACCGTCAGCGGGCCAGATGAACTGACGTCGCGGGTATAGATGATTACATCACTTTGGCGATAATTCCAGTGAATCAATTGCTGCACCTCTCATTCAGACGGGCCTGCTAGCCAATCACAACCTCCCGATATAATGTGATTATGTCTGTGATAAAAACTCTCCCTCGGAGCAAGCCCGACATGAGTCTTCTGTTCGTCAGATAAGTCCCGGGTATGTTCGGACACTTCATACGCCTGGCATTCTCTGGGGGTGGGCCCGGATGGATCCACCCGGGTCATAACTCCAGGTGTCTTTCTCCTGCCGTACGATCGACCATTTTTCGAGACGTTGCGTTTCTTCGTGCTTGTCCCATAACTGCGAACTCTGCTTGCTCCGAAGCCACCCCTCCCTCAGAGTGGAGAGCATCGTGCGCCGATGCTTCGTGCCCTCACACATTATCCTAGCACCTTTGGTCGTGAGAAGCCAGTTTCTTCACTGGCATTTTGCCTCCGTCGCCTCCACGCTTGCGGTCCGCTATGCACCGTTATATGTCTTCGCAGACATGTTGCCTTCTTCGTACCCCGTTCATGGCCCTCAGAGCCCCACTCCGGGACGCCGCTCATCTCCAGAAAGTCGATTCTTCATATAGGCTTCTTGGTTGTGGATTGGGCCACTCTCGCAGACGACTAACACCACCAATGGTTGGAGGTGGGCGTCGGTCGGTATGCCAGCGATTTCACCTACCGCTATAACGCGGTGTTTCGACCATATCACAGGGTCCCATTCTCATATGCACTGCCTCGTTTGGAGGAATGGCTACAGAGTCGACACTAGAACATACAAGTTTTAGATCTTAGCTGACATGATGGCTGGTTTCCATGTTATTGGCTATAATGCAATTTGCATACAGAGCGTGAACCATTTTACTGCCGTGACTTGTCCCATTCAAGGCTCTGATTGTTCCATAACCAGAACGAGACCTTTTCGGCTGCTTCACCAAGCTGTTTCTGTACCCGGGTTCTTGCTTATCCTGTGATGCCCAGCTTTTTGAATACATCATACAGACGAATGGCATTACAGTAAACACTTCCGGTCTCAAGCTTGCAACCATGACACTGTACCTTTCCATCTTGTAAATGTGTCGTTCATCGGTTCTCGACTCGTATAGGACGTCAGCTTGATCAGCGTTAGCTGTTGAACCGACAAGGAGAGCAGTATAACATCAGGTCGCAAGTGAACTTGTTGGGTTCCCGACAAGGCCTTCCAGGTCAACCGTCAGCTCCCAGTCGCCCGCGCCATCGTGGACCAACGGTAAGACAGCACCGTTCCTCTATTTCAGGTGTTTTCACTCCTAAAGTGTGCTGAACGCCCAGTGTCCACCTGGCTGGTTGATCACGGCTTCATCTTCCTTGTGTCCCATTATTATTTATAAACCACTGCGGTGCTGACTATGGCCACAGTATTTCTGTTTTCAAGACACAAGACTGTTTATGAAGCTGCCCGTTAGCGTAGTTGATAAGGAGCTACGCCGATAATGCCACGGGCTCGGTCGAGAGAGGGTTCGATGCCTGCGTTCATAGCCTCTCTAAGTGAGAACACGACTGGCCACTCATGTTTCCGTGCGTTCAGACCTAGACAGTGTGATAGTCCTGTGATATCATACACACCTAGCAGACGTCTGCTTGGGGAGATATTGTTTATAGACATGGCAGGAGTCTGCTTGGGGAGTTATTGTTTATAGACATAGCAGGAGTCTGCTTGGGGAGATATTGTTTATAGACATAGCAGGAGTCTGCTTGGGGAGATATTGTTTATAGACATTGGCGTCTGCTTGGGGAGATATTGTTTATAGACATAGCAGGAGTCTGCTTGGGGAGATATTGTTTATAGACATAGCAGATGTCTGCTTGGGGAGATATTGTTTATAGACATAGCAGATGTCTGCTTGGGGAGATATTGTTTATAGACATAGCAGGCGTCTGCTTAGGGAGATATTGTTTATAGACATAGCAGGAGTCTGCTTGGGGAGATATTGCTTATAGGCATAGCAGGAGTCTGCTTGGGGAGATATTGTTTATAGGCCCCGTGTCTTCGATGTTAGATCTTGCAGAATATCAGTATTTTCCTTCGCACACAGACACACACACACTCATACACACACACACACACACACACTGACAGACACGCTCACACAAACATACACACTCACACACACTCATTCACATACAAACTCACACACATACACACACACTCATACACACACATGCACACACACATACACACACACATACACACACACACACAACACACACACACACACGAATAAGCGTTCACATCGTTGCTACGAGAAACTGCTGTAAGACAGCAATATTGCTACAACACAACATGAATTGCATCCACCGTCCCAGCGTAACCTGTATTCCACTGTGCACCCTCACCCTTGCGGTAGTGGGGGGGGGGGGGGAGCGGCCAGGGGGTTGGGGATGGGGTTGTGCTTTCTAATTACTTCAAGAGCTATGGCGGCGATAGCGCAGCTATTGGCAGGATCTCGCATATCGGACAGGTCAAGAGATAGCCGCCAGACGAAGTGGTACAGAACCTGGCCTTGAATGTAGACTGGGGTCAGTCAAAAGGGAGGGTTTTATTCTATAAGACACGGTCTTTTTCCACGGGGTGGCCTGCCGAAAGTTCCGCACAGAGCACGAACACTGTAGCTTCAACGACGAACCCAGCAGTCTCTGAGAAAATTGCACTCGTTAACCAAACAACGTAGCACTGAATCAAATCCACAACCTTTGGGACGAGAGGCAGGCAGCGTAACCATTTCACCACGAAGACTCCTTGGGAACAGTCATAGGCTAGGGACATCCGAATACTTGTTGTTTAACGTCTGATAGACTGAAACCCGAATACATGTCTGTCCAAGTTTGATAGACTGAAACCAGAATACATGTCTGTCCAAGTTTGATAGACTGAAACCAGAATACATGTCTGTCCAAGTTTGATAGACTGAAACCAGAATACATGTCTGTCCAAGTTTGATAGACTGAAACCAGAATACATGTCTGTCCAAGTTTGATAGACTGAAACCAGAATACATGTGTGTCCAAGTTTAATACACTGAAACCAGAATACATGTCTGTCCAAGTTTGATACACTGAAACCAGAATACATGTCCGTCCAAGTTTGAGAGACTGAAACCAGAATACATGTCTGTCCAAGTTTGATACACTAAAACCAGAATACATGTCTGTCCAAGTTTGAGAGACTAAAACCAGAATACATGTCTGTCCAAGTTTGAGAGACTGCAACCAGAATACATGTATATCCAAGTTTGGTACACTGAAATCTGAATACATATTTATCCACGTCTGATAGACCGAGCCACGAACTGGTTTAACGAAACACCAAAAGTGTGTCGCTTGGTTGTGTAATGATGCCACAAACTGAAACAAGAAACTATGGCTCATATTTCAAAGATTCTATGAAATGTACAATAGAGCAAATAAGGCACAGTCAAGAGAAGCCGGAAAGTTCGCAAGTAAATTTAAACCAGAGATAGAGGCCCTGAAACTGCAGCAGAAATGTAGTTGACCCTAAAAAATAAAGAGAAACGAATTTCTCTCGTTACAGATGCAAAGTCGCTTGTTTGCTGAAGAGTGGAAACTAGAAGACCTAGGGGCAGCACTTTGCCAGAAATTCCACATGGATTCCTTCACATTGCAACATACCTGAGATAGAAGAAGAGGTCAGTTTGGCAAAGGAAGGTGGAAGACTACGTCTGCCTGATATAGATACATCCTATGATGAGGCCACGAGATTTACCAGAAGCAGTTATTGAACCATTTGGAAATCAGAACATCCAGGACACCAGTCAGATGATGCATATTACCAATTTAACCGAAAAGAACCTTAACTGTGATTACGTGTTTTATTTGTTTCAGCACGTATAATTCATCACTTCATGTGATTATAACTCTGCAGTGTGCACCTGACAAGATCCAGCAAAATATGCCAGGCAATAAACAGTGCAAGATATTGTGTGAGGCTTGTCACTCTGTTGTGAAATTTTCGAAAATAACAAGTAACAATCTTCAGACTCAGCACAGGGCACGGCAGATTGAAGTACCATGTGTTTAATAAACTAAAGATGGAGATGCTCATTAATAACTATGGAACTGGTAAAAATGACAGCTAAACATTTGTTGCATGGGTATCCAAAATATGCGGAACAGATAAAACTATTTGGCCTACACCCGCTCCATATGAGGACAAACTCCATGGGGATATCAGTTGACTACTGCTTGATTTGCATTTATTCATAATGACGTCTGAAGGTGAAGGAAGACGGATTATAAGAATGTGCTTATGCTTTTTTATAAACTTTAAGTTGCATAACTGTTAACATTATTATGATTTCGTCTTACAAATGTTGTTACTGTGATTCAGGTTGTGTCACCAGAGTAGTATGGCCGTAGACAGCTGGATCAAGGTGTGCACCAGGGCCAAATATATCTTGCCCATCTGTCTTGTTGCATTCCTGGTCAACTTCCTGCTGTTTAGTCGCTACAGTTGCCATTTCACAAGAAAGAGGATGGTATCTGCATGTAAGTGTTTCTGTCTGTGGGTGTTTCTGTCAAGGCGCTATGGATGTCTGTCTCTTGGCGTTTGTGTCAAGACGATAGGAATGTCTGTCCATAGGTGTTTCTGTTACGATGATAGGAATGTCTGTCTGTAGGTGCTTCTGTTAAGACAATAGGGATGTCTGTCTGTAGGTGTTTCTGTCAAGACGATAGGGATGTCTTTCTGTATGTGCTTCTGTCAAGACGATAGGAATCTCTGTCAGTGGGTGTTTCTGTCAAGACGATGGGGACGTCTGTCTGTATGTGCTTCTCTCAAGACGATAGGAATGTCTGTCTGTATGTGTTTCTGTCAAGACGATAGGAATGTCTGTCTGTATGTGTTTCTGTCAAGACGATAGGCATGTCTGTAGGTGTTTCTGTCAAGACGATAGGCATGTCTGTCTGTATGTGTTTCTGTCAAGACGATAGGAATGTCTGTCTGTATGTGTTTCTGTCAAGACGATAGGAATGTCTGTCTGTATGTGTTTCTGTCAAGACGATAGGAATGTCTGTCTGTATGTGTTTCTGTCAAGACGATAGGCATGTCTGTAGGTGTTTCTGTCAAGACGATAGGCATGTCTGTAGGTGTTTCTGTCAAGACGATAGTCATGTCTATAGGTGTTTCTGTGAAGACGATATGGATGTCTGTAGGTGTTTCTGTCCAGACGATAGGGATGTCTGTAGGTGATTCTGTGAAGACGATAGGAGTTTATGTCTGATTGTGGATGTTTAAATCAAGACGATTGTCAAAGACTTAGGAGATAGCTCTAAAGCTATAAGCTCTAAGAAGAGCTGAAATAGAGCATACGATTAGAGCAAGTGATGTAATAGGATAGGAGACCAGACAGGAGAGACACTATCGCTATAAATAAAGATAACGGGACACCCTTGTGTCAACAAGAAGGGCAACCAGTGCAGATGAGCGGAGTTGCCCAAATAGACTGGGAAACCGGGTACACGAGGAAGGACCGAGTAACTCTGGTCAGCACAACCCAGGGCCCAGCACGTAAACCAACAAAACGCACGCTGAGCTAATTGCTGGTGGCTGAACACACCACGCTCAGCGAGCTCAGACGGACATCAGACGGCGTAGAGATCAGACGTGTATCCGCTAGGGATACTTTGTGGTTTAAAGGACAGTATTATAGTTATAATAGTCTAGCTTAGCTTCAATAGTATAATGTGTACATCATCTCCTCATTCCATCTTATCATCATTGCATTCTATGTTCAATACCGTTATGGTATACCGCTCATGGAGCTATTGTTGATCAGCTCCGAATAAACATGTATCCTTTTGCAAACGATACGAGTTGTCACTTCGTGTAGTGTAAAAGAAGGGAATCCTTGTACGCCTGTCGCAAGTAAGTTGCTGACAGGCAGGATACCAATTGGTGTCAGAAGTGCTTGAATCACCGCGCATTACCGGGTGGACACCATCTGACACGAGAATACCAATTGGTGTCAGAAGCGATTGAATCACCGCGCATTACCGGGTGGACACCATCTGACACCAGAATATCAATTGGTGTCAGAAGTACCTGAACCACCACTAATTACCAATTGGACACCATCTGACACCAGGATACAATTTGTGTCAGAAGTCCCTGAACTACCACTCACTACCAATTATCATTAGGATACCATTTTGTGAAATGTGTTTGAACCACCTCAAAATGTGTGCTACTAATTAAAATAATCAAGTAATGTGCTAATTTCGGAAGTTCTACAGCATATTATGAAGATATTACCTATGTAAACTATTTGTATGAAAATTCATGAAACATTAACAGTGATTGTGTACGAATTGAAAAATTAATCATGTTGTTTATCACTATCAGAGTGTCAACATCCATCGTAATCACGTTAGTATCTGTGCAAAAACAAAATTTTTTCGCACAGCAGTAGGAGATTAGAGGCTAGGCTAAAGTTATACAACGTAGCTCATTCAGGGGAGTTAGAAAGTGAAGACAAGACGACATTGACATTCATTGACGATCATTTCGACTATCATCCATTCATATCATCTACATTAATCATTATCATTTATATCACATTTAATGTTTACCGTCCTTCGAAACTATGATATGTCAATTAACACCATGTATTGCACATTACATGCTTGTTGCTAAAATGTTGATGCTCCATTAAACAGAAACATCAGATATAAAAGCGACTCGAGCAAGCGTGTGTACGAAAGACAGCGGCAGAACATCCTGAGTGCCGTATTTAGCTCCGAGATTAGATGAGTATATTTTTCTCTAATTTTGATATGCACCTTTAACAATTGCATCATTTTTTTTTCAGCAAAAGGTTGTAAATATTTAATACATAACTGTGAAATTGTACTGGAAAATATTTTGCTATCAATTTTCAAATAACATAAAGCCTTACAAAGTCATCATTACATGACTTCATCCAGGCGGGTAAAGAACTAGAATATACTGGAGAAAAACTGGAGAAATGGGCAAACGAAAGATACAGAGAAGAGATGGAGAGAAAAGCTGCTCTAGAGAGAGACCAAAGAGCATTAGAAAGACAACATCAAAAAGAGATGAAGGAGTTGGAAGAAACCACCAGGCAAAAGCAATTGGAATTAGACCATGCCACAAAACAGAAACAGTTAGATGTAGACCAAGCCATAAAACAGAAGCAGATAGAAATGGACGATGCCACCAAGCAGAAACAGATAGAGGTGGAGTCACAAACGAAGTTAAAGATGAAAGAAATGGAGATTGACTCTAACACCCAGATAGCCTCTACTAAATTGAAAAGCCAGGAAGAACAAAATAAATTCTCCAAATATAAAGGGTTAATCAAGCCCTTCAGTCAAGGCGATTCAATATCAGCTTGGACTGAGAATATAGAGTTCCAGCTTAGAACTCAGAAGGTACCATTCAATGATTGGGCGATGATCTATATGAGAAATCTCAGTGGGGAGCCATTAAAGTACATAGAATCTATACCATCAGAACTTAGAAGTAACTATCAGTACATTCATGATAGGATAATGCAGCATTTTCTTCTCGATGCTGCTGGATATCAGATCCAGTTCTCACAGATAAAGCCAGAACCTTCTGAAACGTTCCTAGATTACGTATCAAATGTCCAGAGTATATTTAAAAATGGCTTAGAGCAGCGAAAGTGGAAAAGAACTTTGACAGATTGGAAGACTTAATGGTGATGGATAAAGTCATATCCACCGCTCCTACTCCTTGTGCTAAGTTCCTCCAGCAAGCAGACATAGAATCCATAGAACAGCTCGAAATCGAGGGTCTGCTTATTTTTCCTCAAACAGGGACGTATTTACAACATCCATGCATGATACTGAAATTACTGCCTTTGTCAAAAACATACCAAGCAGGTCTTACAAGCAAAAAGACTATCAAAACAAAGGTAAACCGTATCAGAAGCCACCACAATGCGGTTACTGTAAATTATTTCATCCAAGTTACGCCATGTGTGATAAGAGTCCCTCTTATCCTGCTCATCTAGAAATGATGATGAAGAAGCAGGAAAACAAACGAAATTCTTACAAACGTGCTGTTAAATGCTTCTTTTGTTCTAGTTATGGCCATTATAGTTCTAAGTGTTTGGGCAGGCAAAGAATGAAGGCAAGTAATGCCGTACTCATCGATACGTCATCTGACGATGAGAGTATAATCGATTCTGAACTTAAAAATGTATTACCAACTAGTGAGTGTGAAAGCTGGCAAGGCCCCCGGTGCAGATAACATCACAACAGAAATGATTAGAGCTCTAGAAGAATTTGGACTAGAGCAAGTCACTAGACTGCTGAACACATTATATGATACTGGAGATATACCTTCTGAATTATGTAATTCTGTATTTATTGCAATCCCAAAGAAATCAGGAGCCTTAGAATGTGATCAACATAGAACAATTAGTATAATGAGTCACATCACAAAGATTTTGTTACGAATTACCATGCAAAGAGTGAGGAAGAAAATACAACCTGAAATAGGGGAAGAACAATGTGGTTTTGTAGAAGGAAAGGGTACAGTAAATTCTGTGTATATGCTGCGAACAGTTATTGAACGTGCTTTAGAAGTAAACAAGGATATACATCTTTGCTTTATTGACTACACAAAGGCTTTTGATAGAGTTAGACATGTCAACATTGTGGATATGCTTGCAGATCTACAAATTGATGGGAAAGACATTAGACTTATAAAAAACATATATTGGAAACAACAAGCTGCCATAAGGATTGATAATGAAGTAGGACAATACCAACCTATTAAGAGAGGTGTTAGGCAGGGATGTGTAATGTCTCCAGATCTTTTTTCCCTATACAGTGAAAATATTTTCAGAAATGTAGAAGACCTAAATGGAATCAGCATTGGAGGACGAAACATAAATAACATTAGATATGCAGATGATACAGTATTGATTGCAGACAATGCACAGGATCTGCAACAATTAGTAGACGCTGTGGTTGTACACAGTGAGCAGCTGGGGTTGGAATTAAATTGTAGGAAGACACAGGTTATGGTCGTCACTAGGAAGAACGAAGTACCACAATGTAATATACAAGTAAATGGGAATATTCTTCAACAAGTGAATCGGTTCAATTATCTCGGAACAGTCATAACATCTGATGGCAGATGCCTTGAAGAGATTAGAACAAGAATCGCCATTGCGAAAGTAGCCTTTAGCAAGATGAAAAACATTCTGACCAATAAAATGATGTCAATTGAAACGAGAAAAAGAGTGTTGAGGGGATACATAGAGCCTGTTCTTTTGTATGGATGTGAAACTTGGACAATGTGCAGTCAAGCTGAAAAACATCTGATGGCTGCAGAAATGTGGTTTCTGAGGAAAATGCAAAGAATACCATGGACAGATAGAAAAACCAATGACCAAGTAATACAAGAGACATATGAAATTCGTAGATTGATTAGAGAAATTAGACGTAGACAGTCAAAATTTTTTGGACATGTTATGAGAAGAAATGGACTGGAGAACTTAGTGACAGCTGGCAAGATCGAAGGGAACAGACCAAGAGGAAGACCGAGAGGAAAATACCTGGATGGCTTGGCCACATGGCATGGACGAGACAGAAACACTGAGCTGATCCACGACTCTGGTGATTGAATGAAATGGCGAATCATGACCGCCCACGCTTTCCGGCATGGCACATGATTGATTGATTGATTGAGTGTAAAAAAGTGAGTGCAGCTATTGATATATTAGACTTCAATAAGTGTGACACATGCCACCAGTTTCAGACAGACGGCAAACTTAAATGTGGGCATTGTATACCATGTTCCAACGAAGATGCCAATGCAGTGTTAGCCTCCAGAGTCAATTTGAAGTTCCACGATGCACTGGTAAACGAACAACCATGCCAATGTTTACTGGATAGCGGGAGCACTCTACTTGGCGTTAAAAGAGACCTAGTTAAGCCAGAAGACTACACGGGTGAGTTTGTCAAATGCCGCACTTTCTCGGGAAACATAGAGAAATACCCACTGGCTAAAGTACGCATAAACACCCCGTTCCTTTCAGGCACATTTACATGTGCAATCCTTCAAAATCCCTGTACGGATTTGATTTTAGGTTGTTTGCCATCATTAAAACAGTGTACTGATGAAGAAATATTAGCCTGGAAACAAGCAAAGACGGCTAATGCTGTAACGAGGTCAGATACTCAAACACATTACACTGACCTACAAAACGAAATGTTACAGTTGTTAACACACACCGGTGCGAGTAACAGTGCTACTCGACAAGAATTTATCGAGGCACAACGCAACGATCAAACTATCACATCTTATTTTAAATTATTAGGTGAGCGAGCAAAAGTTACTAAGAATGCATCATGGTATTTTAAAGTACATAACGGAATTCTCATGCGTTATTATACAACAAATAACCATGAAATTCAGCAAACGGTGTTACCTGTAAAACACCGACAAACTGTGCTAAACATTGCACATGAGTCACCGTTTGCTGGACATTTAGCCTACGACAAAACGAGAGCCAGAATTTTGGCATACTTCTACTGGCCTAAATTTTGTAACGACATTAAAATGTTCTGTAGATCATGTACTATATCTCAACATTTAGTAAGAAAGGGAAAGCATGCGACCCTCCCCTTGAACGCAATCAAAAAGTACTGCTTTTACTACCAGATAAACGTAATTTGTTACTAACATCATGGCAAGGGCCATTTAACGTCGAACGAAAGATATCAGATGTCGACTATGAAATATCGATAAAGGGAAAATTAAAGATATTTCATATCAACATGCTGAAGCCTTATTTCTAACGACACGAACTGAGGACAGACGAACAGAGTGCACCTACACAAGTTAACCGGACGACAGACGTACATAACACAACTACACTAGGTAGGGTGACAGATCATGACGACATTGCAAACACACTTAGCCAGGAAACAGTACACACAACAATTACAACAACAGTACTTAATCAGACGGATGACGACGGAATAGAATTACCTGTCCCGACAGTCGACACGACAGGGACAATCGATAGCATACGTATAGAACCAAAACTGACAGACGAGCAACGACAACAACTAATAGGATTAGTAACTGAGTGCAAGGACATTTTCTCTGACATCCCAGGTAAGACAGACAGAATAGAACACTCGATAAGTCTGACTGATAGCACACCTATCAAATGTAGATCTTATTCCATCCCATTAAGTTACAGGGAAAATCTCGATAAGGAATTGTTAAATCTAGAGTCGAGTGGAATAATACAGAAATCTCAGTCAGAGTATTCTTTTCCAATAGTCCTGGTCAGAAAAAAGGACTCGACCATCCGCCTCTGCGTCGATTATAGGCGCTTAAACAACGTGACCAGGGTGGACGCTGAGCCTATCCCATCTTGTGACGACCTAATCCTTGATATGTCAACATCACGTATCTTCTCAAAACTAGATCTCACAAAAGGTTATTGGCTGGATCCGATGGAATCTTCTATTCCATTGACAGCTTTCTCGACACCTTTAGGCCTGTACGAGTAGCGCTTTCTTCCTTTCGGTCTTCGGAATGCACCAGCCACTTTTGTCAGACTCACTAGGAATCTTCTCCACAGAGTGACCAATACTTCAACCTATATTGATGACATTTGCATCTATACAGCAGACTGGACAACACACCTACTGAAACTGCGACATGTCTTCGACAGATTGCGATTATTTGGTCTGACAGTGAAACCCACCAAAGTGGAATTGGGAATGGAAGAAATTGATTTTTTTGGGCCATACAATCACCAGAGGCCAATTAAGAACTGATGATAAAACCGTGACGAAGTTCCTCAATCTAACTATGCCTACGACCAAGAAACAGGTCCGTAGCTTACTTGGTCTTGTCAACTATTACAGCAAATTTATATCCAATTTGGCTGAAATTACCAGTGTTTTTCCTAATGTGTTAAAAGCATCTGTAAAACTTAATGTGCAGGATGCAGAGTTAATCGGTGCGTTATCAAAATTGAAACATTTATTTAGCGTTCCACCTATCTTGCGTTTGCCTAATGTCAATCTTACGTATTATCTCCGCACAGACGCAAGCTCCATTTCCATTTCTGGAGTCCTAGGCCAATTTTATGAAGGCAAGTTTCACCCAATAATGTACGTGAGTCGCAAGATCAGCCCGGCTGAAAGAAGATATTCAACATCTGAATTAGAAGCTTTAAGCGTGATATATTGTGTAAGAAAACTTCATCGCTTCCTGGCGGGTACAGAGTTTGTTATCGAGACCGATAATTCGCCTCTGACGGTCATGCAAACAGGTGTTCATAAGAACAATAGGATCTACAGATGGTCCTTGATTTTGCAAAATTATGCCTTCACTATTAGACATTTGAAGGGAAGTTTAAACTCTCTAGCTGACACTTTGAGCAGACCTTCTCACATTGAAATACCTGAAATACGAGAAGAGAGCGACCTTACATCACCAGAAACATTGACACTGTAATTACTTAGTGCCCTATGTGGTGATTGTGAAACACTAAAGTGCGTTACCATCGCCAGTCGCTTACATGTATGTAATATAAACTGTGTCAGCATTAGTGGAATGAACAGACGCATTTGTGAATTGTCTACACCACTACCACTTATACCACCCTTGAGTGGATCGAAATTAGAGACTTGAACCTACACCAACCAGTAGCATACCCTTAGTATGAACTTTACCCAGGACAAGAGCATGAATAAGACTGTGTCTAACTCAACGTTGTTTTCGAGGACATTCTACGGAGGACACAGCTCGAACTTCACACCTGGATGGAATTAGCTAGTGTAGTTACTTAACAATTATTTGTGATATGTACATAACATGTTTTTATAAACAGTCGCATATAACTTCATATTTTGTGAAAATATTAGAATTATTTATGTAGATTTACCACATAACTTTATTTAGGACATTTCATAGTTATAATTTACCTATAGTTAGTTAAGAACTTAGTTAAGTTAACATCCACATCATATTACTTTAATTTATCACCATTTAAACTTATTTAGTTAGATAAGTTAATTAAAACATCGCTTACAAATTAACCCGATCATTTAATAATTTATATCATTTTAGGCATTAATACACTTTAAGGTAAATAACCCATTTTTCTTAAATGAAATTAATTAGTTAGATTATTTCCCTTAGATAAATTTAGAACAGTGCACCAACTCATAATAGATCAGTTAGAGCAGTCATTACTATAGGATTGGTAGCGAACAATCCGTGTCAATCATGTATATTTTTGTATATATTGACAAGTGCATAAACATAGCACAGTCATGTGGCTTGAATACCCATGTAAATTCAGCCAGCTGTTTAATGTACATAATTTTGGTTCGACCATGCAATATTTCTTGAACCATATTCTAATGACGGCCTATATTTTAAAACCACTTTTTGAATGAAAGGTGAATGAAAGATGTGTGAATGGTACAGAGAGAGAAGAACGAACGATGCGTGAATGATAAAGACAGAATGGATGAAATTAAGAGAGTGAGAGAGATATTGCGGTATTTTTTTCACCGCACAAAATGACTTGTTGTGACTTGTCTGCGTCAACCTGTGTAATCAATGTGTTGTCAATTTTTATAAGTGTGTAGTCGCCATACTTTAGTGGAAAACATAGGGAACATATTTTGAGCATCATAAAACGGCACTGTAGACATAAATTAGCATAACACACTCTGTTTGTGACTACAGTAAACCACTTTACGGCGCTCGAAATAATACATACACTTATATTAGAAACGCATACACATGTCAGTAAGTTAAATACACTTTAATTTAGTAGAGAACACACAACCAACCAGAAAAACAAACACATAAACTTGCATACATCATTGCTTTCAAAGAACCATAACTACTCCAACAGGGGAAACAATAATATCTCTAAAGCCTTAGTGTAACACTTAAATATTTCTTCACAAGCGGGAGCTAAAAGGTGAAGAGTGGCACATTAAACATGCATACAAGTTGGGGCTTATTATATGGGAGCATGAACATTTATTGTCCATGTTTTGCACTCATAATAGAGGCAAGTTGTTAGGGATTGTTAATTTTGGACAATCTGAGGACAGGCCATTTGGGCATCGGTTCCGGACCTCACAATTCTCATAATAGTATAGCCAACTGTACTAGTGTATGGAGCTACTCAATTAGCCGAGTGAAGTGATACAACAGTGTGACAAATGAGAGGAGAGATCTTGTCCTATCCCCATAAAAGAAGTACAGTACTCGCAAAAGTCTTTGACAAAATTAGACAGCCAATTTTTGTAAGATTACTTGTGTTACCCCATAACTTAAAAGTTTGTAACACAACAGGGGAGGATGGACAGCCTGTCAAAGACTTAGGAGATAGCTCTAAGCTATAAGCTCTAAGAAGAGCTGAAATAGAGCATAAGAATAGAGCAAGTGACGTAATAGGATAGGAGACCAGACAGGAGAGACACTATCGCTATAAATAGCGATAACGGGACACCCTTGTGTCAACAAGAAGGGCAACCAGTGCAGATGAGCGGAGTTGCCCAATAGACTGGGAAACCGGGTACACGAGGAAGGACCGAGTAACTCTGGTCAGCACAACCCAGGGCCCAGCACGTAAACCAACAGAACGCACGCTGAGCTAATTGCTGGTGGCTGAACTCACCACGCTCAGCGAGGTCAGACGGACATCAGACGGCGTAGAGATTAGACGTGTATCCGCTAGGGATACTTTGTGGTTTAAAGGACAGTATTATAGTTATAATAGTCTAGCTTAGCTTCAATAGTATAATGTGTACATCATCTCCTCATTCCATGTTATCATCATTGCATTCTATGTTCAATACCGTTATGGTATACCGCTCATGGTCAGCTCCGAATAAACATGTATCCTTTTGCAAATGATACGAGTTGTCACTTCGTGTAGTGTAAAAGAAGGTAATCCTTGTACGCCTGTCGCAAGTAAGTTGCTGACCACGATAGGAATGTCTGCCTTTAGGTGTTTCTGTCAAAATGGTAGAGAAATATATTGCAAAATGTTTCCATAGAGATCACTTAAATGATTTTTTTTTTTTTTTGGGGGGGGGGGGGGGAGAGATGTTATAATATATCCGCTAACTCCAACAATCAGTTTCTCTCCTCCAAAATTCTGACTGTTGATATGCAATCATCCGAGTCTAGTTTGTCATCCAGAACTTACTATTTGATTGTTTGTTACTTGTAGCAAGTTCCTTGCATCTCTTACGATTATCATTGTTTATTGCCTAATTGTAACAGTTAATTTTTGTCGTCAGGCATCCTATTGTTTATTGGCTAAATGTAACAGTTAATTCTTGTCGTCAGGCATCCTATTGTTTATTGCCTAATTGTAACAGTTGATTTTTGTCGTCAGGCATCCTATTGTTTATTGCCTAATTGTAACAGTTAATTTTTGTCGTCAGCTATCCTATTGTTTATTGCCTAATTTAACAGTTAAATTTTTGTCGTCAGCTAACATATTCTTTATTGCCTAATTGTAACAGTTAATTTTTGTCGTCAGACATCCGATTCTTTATTGCCTAATTGTAACAATTAATTTTTTTCATCAGGCATCGTATTGTTTATTGCCTAATTGTAACAATTAGGTTTAGTCTTCCAAACATCCAATTGTATACTTAGTTAGTCAGCTGCATGTCTTTTACAGGTATTTGTACAGTATTTTTTTTTTTTTTTTCTTGTTGGCTGTTTGTGGTGTCTAGACAAGTTTACGTCCAGTAGTTTGCCACCCATACCATTTCATAGAAACCAACGCAAGGCTGTCTGCTGTCACATCTCCCGCAGCTGTGTTTCGAACGCGGTATGCTGGATTTAGAATTGCGTTCGTAACCTCTCCGCCACGGAGCAGGAAATTGTATACTAATTAAGTGCATATTTTGCTCTTCTTTCTGAAACTGGCCAATGCCCATTTGCTAACCTGGGACACTTCCTTTGTCTCACAGCTTCTGCATCCAATGAACACAGAACAAGTTGGGCCCACGAGAACTGTTTTCAAGCATCCATAAGCAAGAATCAAGCAAGGACTACAATAAATACGAAATCCTGCACAACGTTCGCAACATTTTGTCTGTCATGGGGAAGAGTAATGCCCAGTGCATTCCCAGTTGTGAAGGAATTATTTTTGCAAATGCAAAACACAGAGGACGTGACACAGCTGTTGACAGCTCTGGAGAAAACTAATTTGTCATTTCCAGATTCCCGTGTAGGGAATGGCTCACAGGTACTGAATGCAATCGCGCTATTTCAAGTAAGATGCCCTGACGAGCCGCCTGGTTTATGTAAGTACGTGTTCAAATATACATTCATGTTTCATGTCAGAACACGCAGAATATATTTTAGTTCACTCGATTTGAACTCAAGCGTAGTCTACACTGGACTAATTTGTGTATGAGTGTCACTGTTTTCCCTGCTGCCAGTGTCCGTTGCCATCAGGCGAACCCACTCCGACTTCACAGGTACAGTGTACTTGTAATTTACGTCCCCAAGTCAAGGACGACAGGTCAATAATTTAGTTCAACTATATGGTGTAAGAGTTGAACTCCTTATCTCAGCAACAGCTCACCACCGGATGTTTAAGAACACGCGTTCTTATGCATTTGGCCATGTTGTCCTCGGTAGGGGGTTTAAATGCAAGAGGCTCGACTTCTTGTGACAGGATGTTTATGTCCACATATGGCTCGGTCTGTTTCCCCAAAAAGGTTTGTTCGAATGCGGGCCACAGAGCAAGAATTTTGTAGCGCCAACGATTACAGGGCTCTCAGATAAACCGTACTCGTGAAGGGAATGACGAAGTGAGGAAACTAACACGCGACAACCTCAGCGCTAGGTAAACGGCTGGACCGCTAGCCTGCGGGGACACCCACATACATGTATACATTAGGTTCTGCCCAGAGCCCATTTGACACACTTGTAGCCATACTGGACATGTTGGTGCCAGGCCCATACTTGTATAGACCAGTGGGCATTCGAATGGTGTTGTGGTTAGTACCATGCCCGCCGCCTTCACTTCTGAACTGATTCAGGGACAATACAAGGTAGATTTGGACCTAAACATGGCCACAATCAAACGAAGCTAGAAATAAATATAACGAGGAGCGTTCATTAATTAATGCCCACATCGTTTTTCTAAGCTAATAATGAAATAGAAGATTGCAATTTTGCACACTTCATATATGGCATGTGCCGATTCTGTGCATCAAATTGCAACCCAAAACAACAGATAATATGGCAGCCCTAAACTGTTGAAATGGAGCGTGTTACCAGCTTATGTTATTAGTAGCGAAATGGTGACATAATTTCTCGTTGCAGAGAAGGAAACTGTTGTGAACATTCAAAAGCGTCTATGAGATGTGTATGGAAGTTTTGCAGTCGACAGGAGTACAGTTAGTGGCTGGGTTCAGAGAATCAGGAAGTGGAGATACGGAGTTGCTTGTTCGGCCGCCCTGTCGACGTCCTGCCACGGCCACCAATGCTGAAATGTTGAAATGCGCTGAGGGCATTAATCACTATTAATTACTACTCAATAATTGGCCTTACATATGGCAGTCAGTAATGGCAGTGCAAATGCAGTGCAAACTCCCTCGATTTCCTAAAGTTTGCGCAAGATGGTTTCCTCGAAGTCTCACAAATGGCCACCGATTGCAAAAGAAAGCAATTTCTTCTAAATTGTTGGTGCGTTTTAGTGCAGAGGGGAGAACTGTTTGGCTAAGCTCGTTACAGGTGACGAAATCATTCATTTTGAACCTGAGACAAAAAAGAGTCTATGGAGATGGCACCATCCGCAATTACCGTGAAGTAAGAATTCAAGACAACTCCTTCAGCTGGAAAGGTCATGATCGACTGTCTTTTGGGACATTCAAGGTGTGATTTTTGTGGATGCTATGTCAAGAGGATTGATTGATTGATTGATTGATTGATTTAGGAATCGACATCACAGCATTCGGGGCATTCCAATAAGAGCTCCGTCCCCATCCTCAGCAGCCAGCGAAGAGTTCCAACACTAATAGTGCCAGTAGCAATCTGATTATAAGTCCGTCTCGCCTTTCGTTTGAGCGTTGAGCGTCGGCCAGATCCCTTCGTCACTCCTCGCTGTCTCATTCTTGCCAGACCATGGTAGTCCATTTGCTCCTCCGAGGTGTGCACGTGCTCCCACAAGGCCGCAACCACGTCTGCCTTGTCATGTATCAATACTCCACCAAGTTCTGCAGAGCCAGCCAATCTGTCCGCCTGTTCATTTCCCAGCACACCGGCATGCCCCGGAGAAAAGATCCAGACGATGCTTGTCACCCGTGATCTCCGAAGCGAAGCACGAAGTCTGCCCATCCTCACCCTCGTCAGCATGCTTTCTGAGTCAGTTACAATCACGATGTGTGTGTGTGTGTGTGTGTGTGTGTGTGTGTGTGTGTGTGTGTGTGTCGTATTCTCCATCCAGCGGAGAGCCGCAGTGACTGCCTCCACCTTCCATTCTTAAGCTGGATGTTGTGGTATCATATGCCAGGCTCTCCTGCCCCAAACATCGACCATTAGCTTTGGCTATGAACCCCCAGCCACTTCTCTCACCTCTTGACACCGAACCATCTGTGTAGATAATCACATCACTCGAGTGAGCATTGTCCTGAATTAGTTGCTGGATTCCCACTTCCGTTGCCCCTGCTGGCCACTCCCTGCACTCCCGGCTTAATGTGATTATAACTCTGCACAAGTCTGACTGCTCCGCTGGCACTCTGACCCACTCCTCTCCTCGCCTAATGTTCTCCAGGGGGCACACCTGTCTGATCGTATCCTCCGTCTGAGCCATCCATGATTTCCCTCTTATCAGTCGCTGATATGTCAAGAGGAGAGACAATCAATTCCCAAACTTATATTAAGACATTGAAAAAACCACAATCAACGTGTCCGCAGAGTTCGGCCGCACAAGAATCCAGCAGACCTGCTTCTCCTCCACGACAATGCGTTACCTCACACAAGTGTGGCAACACGGGAAACAACTGGGTTGTACTGTACTATCTCATCCACCCTATAGTCCCAATCTGGCACCCTCTGATTTTTATCTGTTTGGTCCACTTAACGATGCACTCTGTGGGACAAGGTTTGAAGATGATGGAGTCATTCATGCATTGAAGAAACGTCTACATAATGAAGATAAAATCTAGTACGGGTAAGGAACACGTGCATTTGTTTACATGACATATCTATGTATAGTATGTACACATTTCGATGCTTTTTGAATAAACAGCTCCTAAGAAAAATGATGTGGTGCATTAATTTCGGAGCGACCCTTGTATAAAGTTCCATTGACTGAGCATTGAAATTGTCGAAGATACCATAGAGCAAAACAAATAACATGGCGACCCTAGTGTAGCTATATATCGTCCTTCTGTCCAAATTGGAGATCACATTTGACGAAATATTATCCTTGGGCACAGAATCATTTAAAATATGTTCTGGTCCCCATCCTGAGCTGGGTCACCCTGGGAACCAGGTCTGTTTCACCATCGACCTCGAGGGGGATTAAATATTTGTAGGCTACATGGGTGAACAATTGACTTCAACAATGTCACTTGTCTGTCTCTCAGTGGGAAACGTGAGCAGCAACCTGGCGTCGGTGGTCCCGGAGTTTCTAGAGAAGAACTATGCTCGCTTGGTAGGAGGACATTACTCCCCTGAGCACTGCGCGGCCGTGGAGAAGCTGGCCATCATTATACCGTTCAGGAACAGACATACCCATCTGCACATACTGCTCAATAATCTTCTGCCGATTCTAATCCGACAACAACTGGATTTTAGGATATTTGTTGTCGAACAGGTCTGGCTATATAGTGTTGTTGTTGTTGTTGTTGTTGTTGTTGGTTGGTTGGTTGGTTGGTTGTTGTTGTTGGTTGGTTGGTTGTTGTTGTTGTTGTTTGTTGTTGTTGTTGGTTGGTTGTTGTTGTTGTTGTTGGTTGGTTGGTTGTTGTTATTGTTGTTGGTTGGTTGGTTGTTGTTGTTGTTGTTGTTGGTTGTTGTTGTTGTTTGGTTGGTTGTTGTTGTTGGTTGGTTGTTGTTGGTTGGTTGTTGTTGGTTGGTTGTTATTGTTGTTGGTTGGTTGTTGTTGTTGGTTGGTTGTTGTTGTTGTTGGTTGGTTGGTTGTTGTTGTTGTTGGTTGGTTGGTTGTTGTTATTGTGTTGTTGGTTGGTTGGTTGTTGTTATTGTTGTTGTTGGTTGGTTGGTTGTTGTTGTTGTTGGGTGTTGTTGTTGTTGGTTGGTTGGGTGTTGTTGTTGTTGTTGTTGGGTGCTGTTGTTGTTGGTTGGGTGTTGTTGTTGTTGGTTGGTTGGTTGTTGTTGTTGGTTGGTTGGGTGTTGCTGTTGTTGTTGGTTCGTTGGTTGTTGTTGTTGTTGTTGTTGTTGTTGTTGCTGTTGTTGGTTGGTTGGTTGGTTGTTGTTGGTTGGTTGGTTGGTTGTTGTTGTTGGGTGTTGTTGTTGGTTGGTTGTTGTTGTTGTTGTGTGTGTGGTTGTTGTTGGTTGGTTGGGTGTTGTTGTTGTTGTTGGTTGGTTGTTGTTGTTGTTGGTGTTGTTGTTGTTGATGCTGGGTGTTGTTGTTGTTGTTTTGTTGTTGTTGTTGGTTGGGTGTTGCTGTTGTTGTTGTTGGTTCGTTGGTTGTTGTTGTTGTTGGTAGGTTGGTTGGGTGTTGTTGTTGTTGTTGTTGGGTGTTGTTGTTGGTTGGTTGGGTGTTGTTGTTGTTGTTGTTGTTGTTGTTGGTTGGTTGGTTGGGTGGTTGGTTGGTTGGTTGGTTGTTGTTGTTGTTGTTGTTGTTGTTGTTGTTGTTGTTGTTGTTGTTTGTAAAACCCCATCGATTTGAGCTTTTCAGTCTATTGCAGTCATGCACTATAAATCATACAATAATACTTCCATAGATATCCTTGTCTTGTACTATAAATCATACAATAATGCTCCCATAGATATCCCTGTCTTGTACTATAAATTATACAGTAATGGCGGTGTAGTGGGTTCACACATACGGTGAGACCTGGACATTTTCTAAACAAGCTGAACAGCGCATAAATGCCTTTGAATATAAATGTTATAGACAGGTTCTGAAAATATCTGGGATACAGTAAAGAATAAATGCATCCATGCGACAAGAGTTGAATATTGAAACAGGTTGGCTACTAAAGGCGAAAAAATAAAGAAAATGAAATATTTTGGTCACTTGAAACGTCATTAAAGATTGGTAAGAACAATACTGGAGGGGTGTATGCCCAGGAAGAGAGGAAGAAGACGGCCAAAGAGAAGATGGGTGCAGGATGTGGCAGATGATCTCAAGGTTGATGTATCGGACATGGACATCTTCCTTATGACCGAGCAGTTTTCCGGGAGATTGTTATGGGAGCGAGGTTCTGTAAAGGACATGCCACTGAATGAATGAACAAATGGGTTCTTACATCTGTCAGTTGACTTCTCGTTCAGAAAGGGATAGCAAACTATTGAAAGAAAAGTTGCCTAGAAAATCAACCTGGGGTTGAACACAACGTGCTGCAAAGGACATGCAACATTTTTAACGTTCAACACAATGCAACCGACCAATCACCACACTTCTATAAATGTACGTTAAAGTATTAGACCCAACATGTAGCGAATAGTACAGTACCTTTTTGCGCTTTCTGTTCCACCACTTGGCATGTAGTGAAGAGTACATGACCTTTTTGTCCCACCACTTGGCATGTAGTGAAGGGTACAGAACCTTTCTGTTCCACCACTTGGCATGTAGTGAAGAGTACATGACCTTTTTGTCCCACCACTTGGCATGTAGTGAAGGGTACAGAACCTTTCTATTCCACCATTAGGCGTGTAGTGACGGGTACAGAACCTTTCTGTTCCACCACTTAGCATGTTCTGAAGGGTACATAATCATCATGTCCCACCACTAGGCGTGTAGTGAAGGGTACAGAACCTTTGTGTCCCACAACAGTAACTGACTGATTATAACTGACTCAGAAGCATGCTGACGAGGGTGAGGACGGGCAAGCTTCGTGCGGAGTGGCTTGCTTCGCTTCGGAGGTCACGGGTGACAAGCAACGCCTGGATCTTTTCTCCCGGGGCATGCCGGTGGGCTGGGAAATGAACAGGCGGACAGATTGGCTGGCTCTGCAGAACTTGGTGGAGTATTGATACATGACAAGGCAGACGAGGTTGCGGCCTTGTGGGAGCACGTGTACACCTCGGAGTAGCAAATGGATTACCATGGTCTGGCAAGAATGAGACAGCGAGGAGTGATGAGGGGATCTGGCCGTCGCTCAACGCTCAGAGGAAAGGCGAGACGGACATATAATCAGATTGCTACTAGTACTATTGTTGTTGGAACTCTTCGCTGGCTGCTGAGGATAGGGGCGGAGCGCTTATGGGAATGCCCCGATTGCTGTGATGTTGATTCCTAAATCAATCAATCAATCAATCAATCAATCAATCAATCTATGTCCCACAACTAGGCGTATAGTGAAGGGTACATGTGAAGTTCGCGTTCGCCAACCTTCGCCACAGACGCCGGGCACTTGTTGGTATGTTCCAGCATAAAACTAGTGTCATGTTGACATCGTGGCTATCTTATCTTCACAGCAGCAAGACGTTTAGTGTGTTCACTTGAAAACACCAAACATGTCCTTGTCATGCCCAAGCTATGTCGCCAATCTTCAGTGTAGTCTCAAGACGTGTAGTGTGCGTACTTGAAGACATCAAATATGCTCTTCTCTTGACCAGGCCATGCCGACAATATTCAACCGCTGCTTGCTGTTCAACATTGGCTACCTGGAGGCCATGAAGATGGAAGACTACGACTGTTTCATCTTTCACGACGTCGACATGGTGCTACTAAACGATCATTGCTTGTACAGGTGTGCTCAACACCCGCGCCATTTGACGGTGGCCGTTAGCAAATGGAAGTACAGGTTGGTCTCCATCATTCGTGTTTATTTAGTTCTTTAGTAAATTGTCCATGAAAAGCCGTGGTGCTGTTCTGTGTTATTATGTGAACATATTATATAAAAATTAAATTAATCCAGTGGGGATCACAGAAAGTTAGAGGGGAAATGGGCAGAGGGAGATCAAAACAAACGATAGTGGACAGATTGACATCTTGACATAAAGACCATGGGTATCAGAAATGACTGACAGCACCTGAGACAAAGGTTTGGACAGATAAACGCCATACGGCATGGACTATAAGAATAAGGTCGCAGCTTATCAGTATATGTATTTCTTACTGCTGGTATAAAACGCCTAAACTTCAGGAACAGCTATACAATATTTTATAAATGTATTTCTCATGTTCATGGCGGAGTCAAAGAAAACAATTTTATTTACTCAAGAAATTTTTATAGGCAACTAGCTGACCCGGCCCGGCTTCGCCCAGACTCTGGTGGGGAGCATCTCATTTAATTCATATAAGTAGTCATATAAGTTCTCGTTCCCGTTACCGACTATCTGTCTGTCTGTCTGTCTGTCTGTCTATCTGTCTGTCTGTCTGTCTGTCTGACCCGGCCCGTCTTCGCCCAGACCCTGATGGGGAGCATCTCATTTAATTCATATAACTAGTCATATAAGTTCACATTCCGACTATCTATCTGTCTGACCCGGCCCAGCCCATGGTGGAGAGCATCTCATTTAATTCATATAAGTAGTCATATAAGTTCCCGTTCCCGACTGTCTGTCTGTCTGTCTGTCTGTCTGTCTGTCTGTCTGTCTGTCTGTCTATCTATCTGTCTGTCTGTCTGACCCGGCCCAGCCCATGGTGGAGAGCATCTCATTTAAATTATATAAGTAGTCATATAAGATCCCGTTCCCGACTATCTTGTCTAACTGTCTGTCTGTCTTGGGTAAATGTAGGAGGGAGGAGGAAGAGGGAGGTGGAGGAGGGAAGAGGAGGGAGGAGGAGGGAGGAGACAGGAGGAGTAGGGAGGAATAGGAGGGAGGAGGAGGGATTAGGAGGAGGGAGGAGTAGGGTGGAGGAGGAGGCTAGGAGGAGGGAGGAGGAAGAGGGAGGAGGAGGGAGAAGGAGGGAGGAGGAGAACGCAGGAGGAGAAGGGAGCAGGAGGAGGAGAGGGAGGAGGAGGGAGAGGGAGGAAGAGGGAGGAGGAGGAGAGAGTAGGAGGAGGGAGGAGGCGGAGGGAGAAGGAAGAGGGAGGAGGAAGAGGGAGAAGGAGGAGGGAGAAGGAGGAGAAGGAGGGGGAGGAGGAGGAGGGAAGAGGAGGAGGAGGAGGAAGGGAAGGAGGAGGAATGTGAAGGGAGGAGTAGAGGGAGGAGGAGGAGGGAGGCGGAGAGAGGAGGAGGAGGGAGGAGGAGGAAGAGGGAGGAGGAGGATTGTGAAGGGAGGAGGTAGAGGGAGGAGGAGGGAGGAGGAGGAGGTAGAGGGAGGAGGAGGAGGAGGAGGGAGGAGGAGGAAGGAGGAGGGGGAGGAGTGAGGAGGAGGGAGAAAGAAGGAGGAGGAGGGAGGAGGAGTGATGAGGAAGAGGGAGGAGGAGAGAGAAGGAGGAGGGAGGAGGAGGGATGAGGAGGAGGGAGGTGGAAGAAGAGGGAGGAGGAGGAATGTGAAGGGAGGAGGAGGGAGGAGGTAGAGGGCGGAGGAGGAGGAGGGAGGCGGAGGAGTGAGGAGGAGGAGGAAGAGGGAGGAGGGGGAGGAGGGAGGAGGAGGGAGGAAGAAGGAGGAGGAGGGAGAAGGAGGGATGAGGAGGAGGAGGGAGGAGGAGGAAGAGGGAGGAGGAGGAATGTGAAGGGAGGAGGAGGTAGAGGGAGGAGGAGGATGAGGAGAAGGGAGGAGGAGGATGAGGAGGAGGGAGGAGGAGGAAGAGGGAGGAGGAGGAATGTGAAGGGAGGAGGAGGGAGGAGGAGAAGGGAGGAGGAGGGATGAGGAGGAGGGAGGAGGAGGAAGAGGGAGGAGGAGGAAGTGAAGGGAGGAGGAGGGAGGAGGTAGAGGAGGAGGAGGGAGGGGGAGGAGTGAGGAGGGGAGAGAGGAAGAGGAGGAGGAGGAGGGGACGAGGGAGGATGGAGGAATGTGAAGGGAGGAGGAGGGATAGGGAGGAGGGGGAGGGAAAGAGGAAGAGGGTAGGAGGAAGAGTGGAGAGGAGGAGGAGGAGGTAGAGGGATTAGGAGGAGGGAGGAAAAGGGAGGAGGGAGGAGGAGAGAGGAGGAGGGAGGAGGTAGGAGGAAGAGGAAGAGGGAGGAGGAGGGAGGAGAAGGAAGGAGGAGGAAGAAGAGGGAGGAGGATGGAGGAGGGAGAGGAGGAAGAGGGAGGATGGAGGAAGGAGGAGGAAGAGGAAGGAGGAGGAAGAGGGAGGAGGAGGAAGAGGGAGGAGGAGGATGGAGGAGGGAGAGGGAGGAGGGAAGAGGAAGAGGGTAGGAGGAGGAGGGGGGAGAGGAGGAGAAGAAGGGAGAAGGAGGGAGGAGGAGGAGGAGGAGGGAGGAGGAGGGGAGAGTGAGGAGGGAGGAGGCAGAGGGAGAAGAAAGGAGGAGAGGAGGAAGGAGGGAGAGGAAGGAGGAGAATGAGGAGGGAGGAAGGAAAGGGATGTGGAAGAGGAGGAGGAGGGAGGAGAAAGAGGTAGGGGAGGAGGAGGTTAGAGGGAGGAGAGGAAGGAAAGGGATGGGAAGAGGAGGAGAGGGAGGAGAGGGTGGAGGGAGGAGGAGGAGTAGGAGGAGGAGGAGGAGGAGGTAGGAGGAGGAGGGAAGAGGGAGAAGAAGGGAGAAGGAGGAGGGAGGATGATGAGGAAGAAGGAGGCAGGAGGAGGAGGAGGGGAGGCGGAGGAGGAGGAGGATGAGGAGGGAGAGGGAGGAGGAGGAAGATGAGGGAGGAGGGGGGAGGAGGGCTGGAAGTAGGAGGGAGGAGGATGGAGGAGGAGGGGAGAGGAAGAGGGAGAAGGAAGAGGGAGAAGGAGGAGGGAGGAGGGAGAGGGATGAGAGGCAGGAGGAAGAGGAGGAAGGGTGGAGGTAGGAGGGAGGAGGTAGAGGGAGGAGAAGAGAGGAGGAGAGAGTTCGCCATTCCGAATTCATACTCGTCTAGTTCTTCCCTTCTACACGACTGTAGATAACTTCCTTACACATAAAAAGATGAATTGTTATTGATATTGCCGTGGCATGGAGGAATATCAGCAGCAGAGTTGATCCAAAAAACCAAAGACTGAGATCTACGGAGAGCCATGAACGCCTACGCCAGCCGGCACGGCACTTGATGATGATGATTGCCGTGTGACGATTCTGTGTAGTCACGTCATTTTCTTCCCCTTTCCCTAGCGTTTTGGTTCGGGGATTCTTTCATCATCATCATCATATATTACGTACGTATTTTGGGAGGGGAGGAGGGAGGGAGGAAGAAGAAAAAAAAACTATGACAGTTGACAGCTCTGGAATGAAAGGAAGGCGTGTAGAAAATTTCATCTCAATCTGATGGGCCGTTCGCGAACAAATAAAGGACATACATAGTCATACATAAATACAGCAGACAGACGATCCCAATTTATATATAAGACTAGCTGACCCGGCCCGGCTTCGCCCCCGATTTTTGGTGGGGAGCATTCATTTTAATTTATTAAGTAGTCAATTTAAATTCTCGTTCCGTACCGACTATCTGTCTGTCTGTCTGTCTGTCTGTCTGTTGTCTGTCGTCTGTCTATCTGTCCCGTCTGTCGGACCGGCGTCTTGCCCAGACCCTGAGGGGGGCATTCATTTAATTATATAAGTGTCATATAAGTTTCCCCTTTCCCCACTGCTGTCTGTCGTCTGTTGTCTGTTGTCTGTCTGTTTCTATCTGTCTGTCTGACCGGGCCCAGCCCCGGTGGAGAGATCTCATTTAAATTTTATAAGTGTCTATAAGACCGTTCCCGACTATCTGTTGACTGTCTGTCTGTTTGGGTAAAGAGGAGGGAGGGGGAAGAGGAGGTGAAGGGGGGAAGAGGAGGGAGGAGGAGGGAGGGACGGAGGGGGTAGGGAGGAATAGGAGGGAGGGGGAGGGATTTGGAAGGAGGGAGGAGAGGGGGGAGGGGGAGGGAGGAGGAGGGAGGAGGAAGGGGAGGAGGAGGGAGAAGGAGGGGGGAGGAGAACGCAGGAGGGAAGAGAGCAGGAGAGGAGAGGGGGGAGGGGAGAGGGAGGAGGAGGAGGAGTAGGAGGAGGGAGGAGGCGGAGGGAGAAGGAAGAGGGGGAGGAAGAGGGGAAGGAGGAGGGAAAGAAAAAGGAGGGGGAGGGGGGAGGAGGGGGGAAGAGGGAGGAGGAGGAGGGGGGAGGAGGAAGTGAAGGGAGGAGGAGGAGGGGTAGAGGGAGGAGGGAGGAGGAGGAGGGGGAGGGGGAGAGAGGAGGGGGGGGAGGAGGAAGGGGAGAGGAGGAATTGAAGGGAGGAGGTGGGGAGGAGGTAGAGGGAGGAGGAGGAGGGGGAGGGAGGAGGAGGGGGGGAGGAGGGGGAGGAGGAGGGGGAAAGGGGGAGGAGGGAGGAGGGGGAGGGAGGGGGCGGGAGGGGGGGGAGGAAGGAGGGGGGAGGAGGGAGGAGGAGGGAGGAAGAAGGAGGAGGGGGAGGAGGAGTGGGGGGGAGGGAGGAGGAGGGAGGGAGGGGAGCGAGGAGGAGGAGGGAGGAAGAGGGAGGAAGATGAAGTGAAGGGGGGGAGGGGGGGAGGTTTGAGGGGAGGGGGGGAGGAGGAGGAGGAGGAGGAGGAGAGGAGGAGGAGGGAAAGGGGGAGGGGGGAGGAGGGAGGAGGAGGGGAGGGGGGAAGAAGGGGGGAGGGAGAAGGAGGGATGAGGAGGAGGGAAAAGGGAGGAGGAGGAATGTGAAGGGAGGAGGAGGTAGAGGGTGAAGGAGGAGGGGGGGAGAAGGGGGGAGGGATGTGGAGGGGGAGGAGGGGAAGAGGGAGGAGGAGGGGAAGAGGGGGGAGGGGGGAGGGGGTAGAGGGAGGGGGGAGAAGGGGGGTGAGGAGGAGGGGGGGGGAGGAGAGGGAGGGGGAGGAGGGGGGGAAAAAAGGGGGAGGAGGGAGAAGGGGGGGAAAGGGGGGAGGGGGGGGGAAAGAGGAAGAGGGTAGGAGGAAGAGTGGGAGGGGAGGGGGAGGTAGAGGGGGGGAGGGAGGAAAAGGGGGGAGGGAGGAGGAGAGAGGAGGAGGGGGAGGGGGGTAGGAGGAGGGGAAGAGGGAAAGGGGGGGGAGGAGGAGGGAAAGGGGGAGGAAGAAAGGGGGAGGAAAAGGGGGGAGGATGGGGGAGGGAGAGGGAGGAAGAGGGAGGAGGAGGAAGGAGGGGGAAGAGGAAGAGGGAGGAGGAGGGTGGAGGGGGGAGAGGGGGGAGGGAAAAGGAAGAGGGTAGGAGGGGGAGGGGGGAGAGGAGGAGAAGAAGGGGGGGGAGAAGGAGGGAGGAGAAGAATGAGGAGGAGGGGGAGGAGGAGGGAGGAGGCAGGGGGAAAAAGAAGGAAGGAGGGGAGGAAGGGGGGAGAATGAGGGGGAGAGGAAGGAAAGGGGGGTGGAAGAGGAGGAGGAGGGAGGGGGAAAAGAGGTGGGGGGAGGAGGAGGTAGAGGGGGAGGAGGAGGAAGGAAAGGAGGAGGAAGAGGAGGAGAAGGGAGGGGGAGGGTGGAGGGAGGAGGAGGGGGAGGGGGAAAGGGAAGGGGGGAGAAGAAGGAGAAGGTGGAGGGAGGA
>JACEFZ010028115.1:287500-297500 GCA_014155875.1 Cepaea nemoralis
GGACTTCAAGTGATGAAGTAGCAACTGAGATAAGAGCTAAGATAACTGTCTGGGACATCAAGTGATGAAGTAACAACCGAGATAAGAGCTAAAATAATAAATGTCTCGGACATCAAGTGATGCAGTAACAACTGAGATAAGAGCTAAAATAATAAATGTCTCGGACATCAAGTGATGTGGTAACAACTGTGACAAGAGCTAAAATGATAACTGTCTCTGACATCAAGTGATGCAGTAACAACTGAGATAAGAGCTAAAATAATAACTGTCTCAGACATCAAGTGATGTAGTAACAACTGAGATAAGAGCTAAAATAATAAATGTCTGGAACATCATGTGATGAAATAACAACTGAGATAAGAGCTAAAATAATAACTGTCTCGGACATCAAGTGATGAAGTAATAACTGAGATAAGAGCTAAGATAGATTACCCTCTGGGACTTCAAGTGATGAAGTAGCAACTGAGATAAGAGCTAAGATAACTGTCTGGGACATCAAGTGATGAAGTAACAACCGAGATAAGAGCTAAAATAATAAATGTCTCGGACATCAAGTGATTGCAGTAACAACTGAGATAAGAGCTAAAATAATAAATGTCTCGGACATCAAGTGATGTGGTAACAACTGTGACAAGAGCTAAAATGATAACTGTCTCTGACATCAAGTGATGCAGTAACAACTGAGATAAGAGCTAAAATAATAAATGTCTCGGGCATCAAGTGATGCAGTAACAACTGTGATAAGAGCTAAGATAATAACTGTCTCGGACATCAAGTGATGGGTAACAACTGAGGCAAGAGCTAAAATGATAACTGTCTCGGCCATGATGTGGTTCTGGAGGTCACATGGCTGAAGGGATAAGGGCGTTTGTTCTTAATCATCCGGTGTGCTGATGCTACAACTGTCAGTTGGACTAAAATGTTAACTTCTCGTCCTTGACTTGGGGACTTAAATTACAAGAACCTCTGAAGTCGGAGTGGGTTTGCGTGATGGCCTGGAACACTGACAATAGGGAAAGCTAATCCACACAGAACAATTATTTCAAGTGCTACTAACAGTTACGTGTATGGACTGCGCTTGAGGTCAAAGCGAGCGAGAACAACAACAAAAAAGGATGTGGTTCTGTAACAAATGAGATAGAGTGAGCTCAGGTTATAACTATCTGAGACCGTGTGGTTCTGTAACAAATGAGATAGAGTGAGCTCAGGTTATAACTATCTGAGACCGTGTGGGTTCTGTAACAAATGAGATAGAGTGAGCTCAGTTATAACTATCACAGACCGTGGGGTTCTGTACCAAATGAGATAGAGTGAGCTCAGGTTATAACTATCTGAGACCGTGTGGTTCTGTAACAAATGAGATAGAGTGAGCTCAGGTTATAACTATCACAGACCGTGGGGTTCTGTACCAAATGAGATAGAGTGAGCTCAGGTTATAACTATCTGAGAAACAAATGAGATAGAGTGAGCTGAGGTTATAACTATCACAGACCGTGGGGTTCTGTACCAAATGAGATAGAGTGAGCTCAGGTTATAACTATCTGAGACCGTGTGGTTCTGTAACAAATGAGATAGAGTGAGCTCAGGTTATAACTATCACAGACCGTGGGGTTCTGTAACAAATGAGATAGAGTGAGCTCAGGTTATAACTATCTGAGACCGTGTGGTTCTGTAACAAATGAGATAGAGTGAACTCAGGTTATAACTATCACAGACCGTGGGGTTCTGTAACAAATGAGATAGAGTGAGCTCAGGTTATAACTATCACAGATCGTGAGGTTCTGTACCAAATGAGATAGAGTGAGCTCAGGTTATAACTATCTGAGACCGTGTGGTTCTGTAACAAATGAGATAGAGTGAACTCAGGTTATAACTATCACAGACCGTAGGGTTCTGTACCAAATGAGATAGAGTGAGCTCAGGTTATAACTATCTGAGACCGTGTGGTTCTGTAACAAATGAGATAGAGTGAGCTCAGGTTGTAACTATCAGAGACCGTGTGGTTCAGTAACCAAATGAGATAGAGTGAGCTCAGGTTATAACTATCTGAGACCGTGTGGTTCTGTAACAAATGAGATAGAGTGAGCTCAGGTTATAACTATCTGAGACCGTGTGGTTCTGTAACAAATGAGATAGAGTGAGCTCAGGTTATAAATATCAGAGACCGTGGGGTTCTGTATCAAATGAGATAGAGTGAGCTCAGGTTGTAACTATCAGAGACCGTGTGGTTCAGTAACCAAATGAGATAGAGTGAGCTCAGGTTATAACTATCTGAGACCGTATGGTTCTGTAACAAATGAGATAGAGTGAGCTCAGGTTGTAAATATCAGAGACCGTGTGGTTCAGTAACCAAATGAGATAGAGTGAGCTCAGGTTATACTATCAGAGACCGTGTGGATCTTGTATTTCAGTAACAATTGTGATAGTGTGAGCTAAGCTAAAGTTATAACCAAGACACCCTGTGTAAAAAGTGAGATATTTGCTGAACTAAAGTTACAATCTGAGACATCGCGTGAATGTGTAACCACTAAGATAAGAGCTAAAGAAGTAAATGCTGTTTTTTAGTAGCAATTAGGACAGAGTGAGCTAAAGTTGCAACTATGTGAGACATGTTTTTTAGTAACAACCGAGACAGAAGCTAAAATATTAACTCTCTCAGAGATCATGTGATTCCTTAACAACTGAGATATATGGTGCTAATTATATATTTTGACCAGGATGAGTTAATTTAACCATTGTTTGCAATAGACGTTGGTCAGATGCCTTCCTTTATTTTGCAGAGTAACTAAGTCAGGCTATAAAGTGATTCGATATCCGACAGATATTGGGCGATATGATACAATTGTGCACCAGCGTGATGAGGGAAACAGTCCCAACATAGACAGGTATGTATTACCATAGACAGCGAGTGTAGCATCCTTAGTCCCAACATAGACAGTGAGTGTAGCATCCTTAGTCCCAACATAGACAGTGAATGTAGCATCCTTAGTCCCAACATAGGCATGTATTACCATAGACAGTGAGTGTAGCATCCTTAGTCCCAACATAGACACGTATATATTACCATAGACAGTGCGTTTAGCATCCTTAGTCCCAACACAGGCATGTATTGCCATAGACAGTGAGTATAGCATCCTTAGTCAAAACATACACAGATATTTTTTTGCCATAGACAGTGAGTGTAGCATTCTTAGTCCCAACATAGACACGTATATATTACCATAGACAGTGAGTGTAGCATTCTTAGTCCCAACATAGACATGTATTGCCATAGACAGTGAGTGTAGCATCCTTAGTCCCAACATAGACATGTATGTATTACCATAGACAGTGAGTGTAGCATCCTTAGTCCCAACATAGACATGTATTGCCATAGACAGTGAGTGTAGCATCCTTAGTCCCAACATAGACAGGCATATATTGCCATAGACAGTGGGCACATCATCCTTGTCTCAACGTGAGTGTTTGTGTTGTACGTGCACAAGTGCCCTCTTCTCTTCGTCTGTTTTCTCTGGTGAATATTTCTCGGGGCAACATCCATCTGTGTCCGTAGACGTCAAGGTAGCCCCATAGCATATATCACCATTGGGGTGTGAGATGCTACGCCTTCTCATTTCTAGTCTACGACCAAAGAAGTGAAGTGGCAAGTTCCCTTCATCGTCGCCTTTCCTTCCCCTCCATCTCCTAGAAGATTCTGAATATAGGCAGGTGCCCATTGTAATGATTTTCAAATTCTGTACTAGCAGTGGGGGACAATAGATTATATGCTAGCAGTGGGGAGCAGCCAATTATTTGCTAGCAGTGGGGGACAGCAAAATATGTGCTAGCAGTGGGGGACAGCAAATTATGTGCTAGCAGTGGGGGACAGCAAATTATGGTGCTAGCAGTGGGGGACAATAGATTATATGCTAGCAGTGGGGAGCAGCCAATTATTTGCTACCAGTGGGGAGCAGCCAATTATGTGCTAGCAGTGGGGGACAGCAAATTATGGTGCTAGCAGTGGGGGACAATAGATTATATGCTAGTAGTGGGGGACAATAAATTATATGCTAGCAGTGGGGAGCAGCCAATTATTTGCTACCAGTGGGGAGCAGCCAATTATTTGCTAGCAGTGGGGAGCAGCCAATTATTTGCTAGCAGTGGGGGACAGCAAATTATGTGCTAGCAGTGGGGGACAATAAATTATATGCTAGCAGTGGGGAGCAGCCAATTATTTGCTAGCAGTGAGAGACGCAAATTATGTGCTAGCAGTGGGGGACAATAAATTATATGCTAGCAGTGGGGAGCAGCCAATTATTTGCTAGCAGTGAGAGAAGCAAATTATGTGCTAGCAGTGGGGAACAGCAAATTATGGTGCTAGCAGTGGGGAGTAGCAAATTATGTGCTAGCAGTGAGGGGGGTGGCAGCAAATTATGTGCTAGCGGTGGGAGACAGCCAATTATGTGCTAGCGGTGGGAGACAGCCAATTCTGTGCTAGCGGTGGGAGACAGCCAATTCTGTGCTAGCGGTGGGAGACAGCCAATTCTGTGCTAGCGGTGGGGAAAGCAAATTCTGTGCTAGCAGTGGAGGGGGGGGGGAGAGGGGGGCAACAAATTATGTGTTAGTAGTGGGGGGGGGGGGGGCAACAATTATGTGCTAGCAGTGAGGTACAAACAAATTATGTGCTAGCAGTGGGAGGCAGCCAATTCTGTGCTAGCGGTGGGGGAAGGCCAATTCTGTGCTAGCAGTGGGGTCCAACAAATTATGTGTTAGCAGTGTGGGGTGGGGTGGGGGGGGGGGACAAATTATGTACTAACAGTGGGCGCCAGTAAATTATCTGCTAGCAGTTGGAGCCAGGTTTATGTTAAGTAAGTATATGACATTTGGTGTGAGCATTCACAATTTAATTAATACAAAAATGCGCTCTTTTGATGTGCATTCTATCATTGTTCTAGTGAGCACAAAATCAACTAATCTCAAATACAAATCAAACTAAGCTACATTAGGATTTCACCACGTGACACTGAAACAAACACAGCAACGAGTTTGTCTGAGCTATCGCACGCGATCTCGGGAAACGTCTGTGTTGTTTGTAATTCTCCTATTATTATATATAAGAACTGGTAAACTACTGAGCGTAATCTTGCCAAGAGATCAGCAATCAGCTGAAAGATGCTGATGTTGACAGCGACGTCCTCCTGTAAAGGATATGCGAAAAAAAAAATCATTATATATATATATATATATATAATTTGCTTCATCAGCTCTCCTTTCAGTACCAACCTCTCCGGAGCGTCAGTTCTTGATTGTTTTTGTTTTAATGAAATAAGGCTTATTCTTCGATGTTTCCACCTTTCCATGTCTCATTTCCACTTTCTAATTGCTTGTTCATTGTCCAAGTTTCTTAACCATGTAGTAAGTCAAGTCAAGTCAATTCACTTCAAGTCAAGGATCTATTTGTTTGCGCACTTTAAAGTGTAGTGGATACATAATGCTAGTATCAAAGTTTTATAGACCAATCAGAACTCAGTGGGTGCAGTAGCAAGTAACATGTCGGTCCCTTTTACTTCCCAGAACATTTCCTGGTGATGGGTTTGAACACATGCCAACCGGGCAGTCGAGTAAGCGTGCTACACACTGCGCTGCCACCATATAGTAGAGTTAAATATATAAATATATAAATATCAACATGTGTGTCTGTCTGACCACCATATAGTAGAGTTAAATATATAAATATCCACGCGTGTTTCTGCCTGTCCGCCATATTTTTTTTTAAATTCGCATATCCATTTACAGGACATCGCTGTCAACAGCAGCATCTTTTAGCTGTCTGTTGATTTCTTGGCAAGATTACGCTCAGTAGTTTGCCATTGCTTTCTGAGCGGCCGGCTCAGTTATCCCGCAAGTCACCAGCGGGGGACGAACCGCTCCCAGTTCTCGCCCGCTACGAGACTGCGTGATAAACGGGATTACGGAGAAAGTGGTGTAACCCCTCGGCCAGAGAGACCGGCGTCCGCCATATAGTAGAGTTAAATATATAAATATATAAATATCAACATGTGTGTCTGTCTGACCACCATATAGTAGAGTTAAATGTATAAACATCCACATGTGTATCTGCCTGTCCGCCATATTTTTTCCGCATATTCTTTACAGGACATCGTTGTCAACATCACCATCTTTCAGCTGATTGTTGATTTCTTAGCAAGATTACGCTCAGTAGTTTAATATTGTTTTCTGAGCGACCGGCTCACATAACTCGTAAGTCACCAACGCGGCGAGAACCGCTACCGATTTTCGCGCAGGTTACGTTCCCCATGCGGATATACGGGATTACGGAGAAAGATGTTTACCTCTAGGCCAGAGAGACCGGCGACAGCCATATAGTAGAGTTAAATATATAAATATCCACATGTGTATCTGCCTGACCTTCATATAGTAGAGTTAAATATATAAATATCCGCATGTGTATCTCCCTGACCTTCATATAGTAGAGTTAAATATATAAATATCCGCATGTGTATCTCCCTGACCTTCATATCTTCTTCTTCTTCTTCTTCAGCGTTCCGAGCCATTGAGGTTCTTTGCTGCAGATACAATCCGTCTCCATTCGTCTCTCTGGTGGACCTTCTCTTGCCAGTCGTTGATTCCAAGTGTTTGTAGGTCTGTACATGTATTATCTCTCCACCGTCTTCTTGGTCTACCTCGGGGTCTACGGTCATTTATTTCTTGAGTGTAAGCGAGTTTTGTTTCCCTATTATCTTCCATTCTTTCTATATGCCCCAGCCTTCATATAGTAGAGTTAAATATATAAATATCCACATGTGTATCTGCATGACCGCACGGTGGTCGTCTGTTCGAATCCTCATCGAGGCAGATTTATGTTTACATTGAACTGACCTCTCGGGTCAATCCAGACTAAAATGAGTCCCAGGAAGTATCATGGGAAGTAAACGTGGTCGGTCCAATATTGACCATATCACACATCGAGTGCCTGTCGTTCTGTGGACATGTGGAGCAAGCACTATATACCAAACAGCGTATGGCCTGGGTTTGTTAAGACTCCTGAGAGGGAAGACCAGGATAACTTTTAATCAGATAGCGGTGGGTACGATTAGTAGTATGACTCTTGGCTGGCTGTTGAACGAGGGGCGGAGTAAGTATGGGAATGTCCTGAGTGCAGTGATGTCGGTTCTTGACTCAACTCAACTCAACTCAACAGTTAAGACTCAAAGACCCATTTCATGAAAGGCTGCTTCAGTGGGGAGTGAGCGGAGTGACTGGACGACACTCAATCCGTAGAGAAAAACGCAGACGGCCGTTTAATCAGACTAACCACTGGTTCTTTCAGCGTGGGAACTCTTCGCTGGTTTTTGAAGAAGGGAACGGAGCACCTGTGGGAATGTCCCAAGTTCAATAGTATTGACATTTGATTTCATATTCCATATCCGTTCTTGTGCGGAAAAGAGTCCTTTACTTGTATTTGCCAGAGACAGGTTACTGCAGTCGTCTAAAGTTATAATAGATTCCCAAGGTTACAGCCATTACAACCGCTTGTACTGTATTTGCCAGAGACAGGTTGCTAGAATCATCGAGGACCAGGCTAGATTCCCAAGGTTACAGCCGTGGTTTACTTGTACTATATTTGCCAGAGACAGGTTGCTAGAATCATCGAGGACCAGACTAGATTCCCAAGGTTACAGCCGTGGTTTACTTGTACTATATTTGCCAGAGACAGGTTGCTAGAATCATCGAGGACCAGGCTAGATTCCCAAGGTTACAGCCGTGGTTTACTTGTACTATATTTGCCAGAGACAGGTTGCTAGAATCATCGAGGACCAGGCTAGATTCCCAAGGTTACAGCCGTGGTTTACTTGTACTATATTTGCCAGAGACAGGTTGCTAGAATCATCGAGGACCAGGCTAGATTCCCAAGGTTACAGCCGTGGTTTACTTGTACTATATTTGCCAGAGACAGGTTGCTAGAATCATCGAGGACCAGGCTAGATTCCCAAGGTTACAGCCGTGGTTTACTTGTACTATATTTGCCAGAGACAGGTTGCTAGAATCATCGAGGACCAGGCTAGATTCCAAGGTTACAGCCGTGGTTTACTTGTACTATATTTGCCAGAGACAAGTTGCTAGAATCATCGAGGACCAGGCTAGATTCCCAAGGTTACAGCCGTGGTTACTTGTACTATATTTGCCAGAGACAGGTTGCTAGAATCAATCGAGGACCAGGCTAGATTCCCAAGGTTACAGCACGTGGTTTACTTGTACTATATTTGCCAGAGACAGGTTGCTAGAATCATCGAGGACCAGGCTAGATTCCCAAGGTTACAGCCGTGGTTTACTTGTACTATATTTGCCAGAGACAGGTTGCTAGAATCATCGAGGACCAGGCTAGATTCCCAAGGTTACAGCCGTGGTTTACTTGTACTATATTTGCCAGAGACAGGTTGCTAGAATCATCGAGGACCAGGCTAGATTCCCAAGGTTACAGCCGTGGTTTACTTGTACTATATTTGCCAGAGACAGGTTGCTAGAATCATCTAGGACCAAGCTAGATTCGCAAGGGCTAAACACGACAATGTACAAGGTCACAGCCGTGGACTTCAAGCCGCTGTACACGTGGATCAATGTAAAAGTCAACATGACTCAAATACTACAGGTCAGTATTTGTTACATGCATGGCGTAGTGGGCTGAATGGCAACTTAATAACAACCAACTGACTGTGAGTATCACTATGAGTGGGGACCTTGATAAAACCGAAGACAATTACATTATTTAGAGTGCTTTTTTTTCAAAAGAGAAAAGCACATTAAACAAAATTAATTAACTGATAACCCAAGACCGTATCCTAAATATAACAACAATATTCGAGTGGTCTGGTATCCAAATATCACCTCTCCACGCCTCTTTCCCAATATTGTTGTTAATTGACAAAGACATTTGATTGAAACATTCGAGATGCTATCCTTTGTTTCTAGATCATCCGGGTGTTATCTAGCTAAAATATCACATCTTGAATAAACTAAAGATAGGAGACTGGTTGAATGGTTTAGTTTTTGTTTTTGTTTTTTTTTGTTTTTGTTTTTTGTTGTTTTTTTTTTTTTTTTTGTGTTTTTTGTTTTTTTGGTTTGTGTTTGTTGTTTTGTTGTGTTTTTGTTTGTGTTGTTTTTGTTTTTTTTTATTTTTTTGTTTTTTTTGTTTTTGTTTTTTGTTTTTTTTTTTTTTGGTTTTTTTGTGTTTTGTTGGTTTGTTTTTTTGTTTTGTTTTGTTTGTTGTGTTTGTTTTTTTGTTTTTTGTTTTGGTTTTTGTGTTTGTGGTTTTTTGTTTTGGTGTTTGGTTGTGTTTTTTTTGTGTTGGTTTTGGTTTTTGTTTGTGTTTTTTTTTTGTGTTTTTTTTTTGTTGTTTTTTTTTGGGTGGTGTTTTTTTTTGTTGTTTTTTGGGTTTTGTTTGTTTTTTTTTGTTGTTTTTTTTTGTTTGTTTTTTGTGTGTTGTTTTGTTTTTTTTGTTGTTTTTGTGTGTTTTTTTTTTGTTTTGTTTTTGTGTTTTGTTGTTTTGTGTTGTTTGTGTTTTTGTTTTTTTTTGTTTTTTTGTGTTTGTTGTTGTTTGTTTTGGTGTTTGTTTGGTTTTGTTGTTTGTTTTGGTTTTTTTGTGGTTGTTTTTTTGTGTTTGTTTTTTTGTTTTTTGTTTTTGTTTGTTTGTGTTTTGTGGTTGTTGTTTGGTTTTGTTTTTGGGGGTTTTTGTTTTTGTGTGTTTTTTTTTGTGTTTTTTTGTGTTTGGTTTTGGGTTGTTTTTTTTTTTTTTGTGTTGTTTGGTGTTGTGGTTTTTTGTTTTTTGTTTTTGTTGTTTTTTTGTTTTGTTGTGTTTTTGTTGGTTTTGTTTTTGTTAGTTTTGTGGTTGTTTTGTGTTTTTTTGTGTTTTTTTGTTGTGTGTGGGTTTTTTGTTTGTTTTTGTTGTGTTGGTTTTTTTTTTTGTTTGTTTTTTTTTTGTGTTTTTTTGGTAGTTTTTTTT
>JACEFZ010028115.1:300000-345395 GCA_014155875.1 Cepaea nemoralis
TGTTTTTTGTTTGTTTTTGTGTTTTGGTTGTTTTTTGTTGGTTGTTGTTTTTTTTTTTGGTTTGTGTTGTTTTTTTTTTGTTGGTTGGTGTTGTTTTTGTTGTTTTTTGTGGTTGTTTTGTTGTTTTTGTTTTGTTGGGTTGTTTTTGGTTTGTTGTTTTTTTTGTTTTTTTTGTTTGTGTGTGTTGTGTTGTTGTTTTTTTGTTTGTTTGGTTGTTTTTTTTTTGGGTTGTTTGTTGTTTGTGTTTGGTTTTTTTTGTTTTTTTTGGTTTTGGTTGTTTTGTGTTTTGTTGTTTTTGTTGTTTTTTTGTTTGTGTGTTTGTGTGTTGGTTTTTTTGTTTTGGTTTTTTGTTTTTTTGGGTTGTTTGTTTTGTGGTGTTTTGGTTTTTTTGGTTTGTTTTGGTGTTTTGTGGTGTTGTTGGTGTGGTTTTGTGGTTTGTTTTTGTTTTTTTTTTGTTTTTGGTTGTTTTGTGTTTTTTTGTTTGTGTGTTTTTTTGTTTGTGTTTTGTTTTTGTTTGTTTTGTGTTTTGGTTTTTTTTGTGTTTTGGTTTTTTTGTTTTTGTTTTTGTGTTTGTGTGTTTTTTTTTTTTGGTTTGTTTGGTGTGTGTGTTGTTTTTTTTTGGGTTTTTTGGTTGTTTTGTTGTTGTTTTGGTTTTTGTTTGTTTTTGTTGTGGTGTTTGTGTTTTGGTTTGTTTTGGTTTTGTTTTGTTTTGTTTTTTTTGTTTTTTTTTTGTTTTGTGTGTTTTTTTGTGGTTGTTTTTTGTTTTTTTTTTGTTTTGTTGTTTTTTGTTTGTTGGTTTGTTTTTTTTGTGTTTTGTTTTTTGTGTGTTGTTTTTTTTTTTTGTTTTGTTTTTTTGGTTTTGTGTTTTTTTTGTGTTGTTGGTGTTGTGTTGTGGTTTTTTTTTTGTTGGTTGTTGTTTGTTTTTTTTTTTTTTTTTTGTTGTTTTGTTTTGTTTTTTTTGTTTTTGTGGTTTTTTTGTTGTTTGTTTTTTGTTTTGGTGTTTGTTGTTTTTTTTTTTTTTGTTTGTTTGTGTTTTGTGTTTTTTGTTGTTTTTTTTTTTGGTTTTTTGTTTTTTTTGGTTTTGTTTTTTTTTTTTTGTGGTTTGGGTTTGTTTTTTTGTTTTTTTTTTTTTTTTGTTTTTGTTTTTTTTGTGTGTTTTTTTTGGTTTTTTGTTTTTGGTGGTTGTTTTTGTTGGTGTTGTTTTGTTTTTTTTTTTTTTTTTGTTTGTGTTTTTTGGTTTTTGTTGTTTGTTTTTTTTTGTTTTGTTTGTTTTTTGTGTTTTTGTTTTGGTGTTGTTTTTTGTTGTTGTGTTTTTGTTTTTTTTGGTTTGTGTTTTTTTTGTTTTTTTTTTTTTTTTTTGTTTTTTTGTTTGTTTTGTGTTTTGTTGTGTTTTGTTTTTTTTTTTTTTGTTTTTTGGGTTGTTTGTGTTTTTTTTTTGTTTGTTGGTTTTGGGTTTTTGTTTTTGGTTGTTTGTTTTGTTTGTGTTTGTTTTTTTTTTTTTTTTTTTGTGTTGTGTTTGTTTTTTGGTTGTTTTTTTTTTTTTTTTTTGGTTGTTTTTTTTGTTGTTTTTTTTTGGTGGTGTTTTTTTTTTTTTGTGTGTTTTTTGGTTGTTTTTTTTTGTGTTTTTTTTTGTGTTTGTGTTTTTTGTGTTTTTTTTTTTTGTTTGGTGTTGTTTGTTTTGGTGTGTTGTTTTGTGTTTGTTGTTTGTTTTTTGTTGTTTGGGTTTTTTGTTGTTGTTTTTGTTTTTTTTTTTTTTTTTGTTGTGTTTTGTGTTGTTGTTTTTTTTTGGTTTTTGGTGTTTTTTTTTTTGGTGTTTTTTTTTGTGTTTGTTTGGTGTTTTGTTGTGTTTTTGGTTTTTTTTTTGTGTGTGTGGTGTTTTTTTTTTTTGTTTTTTTTTTTTTTTGGTTTTTGGTTTTTTTTGTGTGGTTGTTGTTTTGGTGTTTTTGTTTTTTTTTTTTGTGTTTTTGTTTTTTTTGTTTTTTTTTTGTGTTTTTGGTTTGTTTTGTGTGTTGTGTTTTTTTTTTGTTTGTTTTTGTTGTGGTTGTTTTTGTTGGTTTTTTTTTTGTTTTGTGTTTTTTGGTGTTTGGTTTTGTTGTGTTTTTTGTTTGTTTTGTTTTTTTTTTGTGTTTTTTGTGTGTTTGTTTTTGTGTTTTGTTGTTGTTTGTGTTTTGTTTTTTTGGTGTTGTTTTTTGTGTTTTTTTTGTTTTTGTGTGTTTGTTTTGGTTGTGTTGTTTTTTGTTTTGTTTTGTTTGGTTTTTTTTTTTTTTTTGTTGTGGTTGTGGTTGGGTTTTTGTTTTTTTGTTTGTTTGTTTTGTGTTTGGTGTTTGTTTTTTTTGTGTTTGTTTGTTTTTTGTGTTTTGGTTTTTGTTTGGTGGTTTGTTTGTGTGTTTGGTTTGTTTTTTTGTTTTTTTTTGTGTTTTTTTTTGGGTTTTGTTTGTTTTTTGGTTTTGTTGTTTGGTTGTTTGTTGTTTTTTGTTTTTTTGTGTTTTTTGTTTTTTTTTGTTTGTTGTTGTTTTTTGTTTTTTTTTGTTTTTGTTTTTGTTGGTTTTGTTTGTTGTTGTGGTTTTTTGGTTTTTTGTGTTTTTTGTGTTGTTGGTTTGTTTTTTTTGTTTTGGTTTGTTTTTTTTTTTTTTTGTTTTGTTGTTGTGTTTTTGTTGTTGTTTTTTTTTGTGGTTGTGTTTTGTTTTTTGGTTTTGTTTGTTTTTTTGTGTTTTTGTTGTTTGTTGGGTTTTGTTTGTTGTTGTTTTTTTGTTTTTTGTTTGTGTTTTTTGTGGTGTTTTGTTGTTTGTGTTTTGTTTTGGTTTGTTTTTTTTGTTGTGTTGTTTTTGTTTTGGTTGTTTTGTGTTTTTTTTTTTGGTGTGTTTTGTTGTTTGTTTTGTGTTTTGTGTGGTTGTTTTTTTTTTTTTTTGTTGTTTTGGTTTGGTTGGTTTTTTTTGTGGTTGGTTGTTTTTTTTGTTTGTTTGTGTGTTTTTGTTTGTTTTTTGTTATTGTTTGTTGTTTTGTTTTTTGTTTTTGTGTTTTTTGTGTTGTTGTTTTGTTGTTTTTTGTGTTTTGGTGTTGTTTTTTTGTGTGGTTTTTTTTTGTGTGTTTTTTTGTTTTTTGTGTTTTTTTGTTTTTGTTTTTTGTTTTGTTTGTGTTTTTGTGTTGTTTTTTTGTGTTTTTTGTTTTTTGTTTTTGTTGTGTTTTTGTTTTTTTTGTTTTGTGTTTTGTGTTTTTTTGTTTGTTTTGTTTGGTTGGTTTGTTTTTGTTTTTTGTTGTTGTTTGTGTTTGTTTTGTTTTTGTTTGTTTTTTTTTTTTTTTTTTTTTGTTGTTTGTTTGGTTTTTTTTTGTTGTGTTTTTGTTTGTTTTTTGTTTTGTTTTTGGTGTGTGTTTTGTGGTTTTTTGTTGGTTTGTTTGTTTTTGTTTTTTTGTGTTTTGTTTGTTTTTTTGTTTTGTTGTTTTTTTTTGTGGTTGTGGTTTTTTTTTGTTTTTTGGGTGGTTTGTTTTGTTTTTTTTTGTGTTTGTTGTTTTTGTTTTTGTTTGTGTTTTTTTTTGGTTTTGTGTTTTTTTGGTTTTGTTTGTTTTGTTTTTGTTGTTTTTTTTTTTGTTTTTTGTTTTTTTTTTGTTTTTGTTTGGTTTTGTGTTTTGTTGGTTTTTGTTTGTGTTTGGTTTTTGTTGTGTTTTTTGTTTTTTTTTGTGTTTTTGTTTTTTTTTTGGTTGTTTTTTTTGTTTTTTTTGTTTTTTGGTTTTGGTTTTTTTGTTTTTTGTTGTTTTGTTTTTTGGTTGTGTGTTTTTTGTTTTGTTTTTTGTGTTTTTTTTTTTTGTTTTTTTTTGGTTTTGTGTTGTTTTTTTGGTGTTTTGTTTTTTTTTTGTTGTTTTTGGTTGTTTTGGTTTGTTGGTTTTGGTGTTGTTTTTTTTTGTGTTTTGTTGTTTTTTGTTGTGTTTTTGTTTTTGTTGTTTTTTGTTTGTTTTGTTGTTTTGGTTTGTGTGTTTTTTTTGTTTTTTGTTGTGTTTGTGTTTTTTTTGTGTTTGTTTTTGTTTGGTTTTTTTTTTTTTTTGTTATTTTTTTTTGTGTTTGTTGTTTTTTTGTTTTGGGTTTGTTTTGGTTTTTTATTGGTTTTTTTTGTGTGTGTTTTTGTTTTTTTGTGTTTTTTTGTTTTGGTGTTTTGGTTTTTGTTGTTTTGTTTTTTTTTTTTTTTTTTTGTTTTTTTTTGGTGTTGTGTTTTGTTGTTTTGTTTTTTTTTTTTTTGTTTTTGTTTTTTTTTGGTTTTTTTTTTTGGTTTGTTTTGTTTTTTTGGTTGTTTTTGTGTTTTTTTTTTTGGTGTTTTTTTTTTTGTTGTTTTTTTGTGGTTTTTGTTTGTGGTTGTTTGTTTTGTTTTTTGTGTTTTGTGGTGTTTGTTTTGTTTTGTTTGGTGGTTTTTTTTTTTTTGTGTTTTTTTGTTTGTTTTGTGTTTGTTTTTTGTTGTTTTTTTTTTTGTTGTTTTGTGTGTTGTGTTTTTTTGTGTTTTTTGTTTGTTTGTGGTGGTTGTTTGTGTTTTGTGTTTGTGGTGGTTTTGGTTGTTTTTGTTTGTTTTTGTTTTTTGTGTTTGTTGTGTTTGTTGGTTGTTTTTGTTTTGTTTGGTTGTTTTTTGGTGTGTTTTTGTTGTGTGTTTGGTTTATTGTTTGTTTTTTGTTTTTTGGTTTTTTTGTTTTGTTGTGTTGTTGTTGGTGTTTTTTGTGGTTTTGGTTTGTTGTTTGTTGTTTTTGTTTGTTGTGTGGTTTTTTTTTTTTGGTTTTGTTGTTTTTTGTGTTTGTTTTTGTTTGTTTTGTTTTGGTTTTTTGTTTTTTTTGTTTTTTGTTGTGTTGTTGTGTTTGTTTGTTTTTTGTTGTTGTTTTTTGTTTTTTTTTTTGTTTTTTGTTTTTGGTTTTTTGTTTTGTTGTTTTTGGTTTTTGTTTTGTTGTTTGTTTTTTGTTGTGGTGTTTTTTTTTGTTTTTTGTGTTGTGGGTGTTTGGGTTGTGTTTGTGGTGTTGTTTTGATGTTTTTTTGGTGTTTTTGTGTTTGTTTTGTTTAAACGCGGCTAAAATGCCAACCATCTGAAATATCTAAAGATTGGGGAACTGTAGAACTGATAAAATAAAAGTTAAACACCTGTTGCAGGAGTGTCCAGCATATGCAGAATAGAAAAAAAAAACCATAATGGCCTTTTATCCCTTCAGTTGCCTGCTGCATTCTTTGGATGTTATCATACTGTCGTATGAAGGTGAACGAAGAAGAACAAGAGGAAGAAACTATTGTATATATCATCTGTCTGTGACATCAGTTCGATGTCACTGACACATACTCTAGTTACCAGCCTGTTGTTAATTCCATATTCACGTGCCACATCTCTTTAAGTTGGCCAGTTACTCAAAACTAGGCAAATCTCTAATAGTTGGCCTGTTACTCCCCACCAGGTACATCTCTTTAAGTTGACCAGTTACTCCCCACCAGGCAATCCTCTTTACCTTGACCAGTTATTCCCCACCAGGTAAATCGCTTTACCTTGACCTGTTACTCCTCACCAGGTAAATCGTTTTACCTTGATCAGTTACTCCTCACCAGGTAAATCGTTTTATCTTGATCAGTTACTCCTCAACAGGTAAATCGTTTTACCTTGATCAGTTAATACTAACCAGGTAAATCGCTTTACCTTGATCAGCTACTGCTCACCAGGTAAATCGTTTACCTCGATCAGTTACTCCTCACCAGGTAAATCGATTTACCTTGATCAGTTACTCCTCACCAGGTAAATCGATTTACCTTGATCAGTTACTCCTCACCATGTGAATCCATTTACCTTGATCAGTTACTCCTCACCAGGTAAATCGATTTACCTTGATCAGTTACTATTCACCAGGTAAATCGATTTACCTTGATCAATTACTCATCACCAGGTAAATTGCTTTACCTAGGCCAGTTATTCCCCCATGCACATCTTCTTGTGGAAGTTACACGGTGTGTAATGAATGACTTGCCATTTAGCATGAGTATTTATTTGTCTTTATTTTTTTTTCACCCAATAGTATACATATTATATTAATTTATGTTAGTTTAAAAACTTCTTCACATACTTTACTTGTATTTAATTTGGTATATATTGAAGCATTTCAAATTTTCTTTTGATCGGTGTTTAATAGCTTTTAGTACGCACATTTATAGCTTTTATTACACATATTTAATTTGCTATAAATTGTAGTCCTGTATACGCCCTTGCTTTTATTTTGTTTTGTTCTGTTAGCTTGAAGTAAGCACGTTTTAATAATCCATTTACTTTTAAAATCTGGTGACGAACTGTACAGGTGTTTTGTGTCCATCTAATTTGCTATAAATCACAAATACTTAAGTATTGGAAAGATCAGGTGGTGTGACGGGTTGTTCCATGCGCAGTCTTCGTAGACTTAGATTGACAGGACACGTTGGGAGGATGGATGATGGTAGATTACCAAAGGACATCTTCTTTGGTGAATTACAGATGGGTAGGAGATCTTATGGTCTGCCTCTACTAGGATACAAAGATTTGTATAAGCGGGACATGATTGATACAGGCATTCATAATGCACATTGGGAGCAAGTCGCCGCTGAACGTGTTGCGTGGAGGGCAACTATCAGAAATGGAATAAAGACAAAGGAGAAAATGATTGCATATAAGTCACACACCAAGCGAGCGAGGCGTAAGATGGAGCATGATGGTGGAAATGATCATGTGTTCGCACGCATTCACTGTGGACGAACATTTATAGTGCGAAATGGTCTTATCAGTCACAGTCGCCACCGCCATGGGTCGTAGTTATTATGCCTTTTTAAAGCCTCCTCCTTGGCACCTTGCAGTCTTGACAGACGATAGTTTGTGCTTTAAAAAGGCGTAATAACTTTTACGCTTTTCGTAAGCGCCGCCCAACGTTCATCGCTAACAGAAAGCAGGTAGTTACCGTCTAATGTTATAACGGTAGCTCAGTCATATCTGACTAAGACCTGACAGTACTTTTTACAGCACAGTGTAACAAATTCGTCTATCAAGACCACAAGGTGCCAGTTCCAATTCAATTCGTTTTGCTGTACATTTAGGCTGGTCCACCTGAGAATAAAATTTCGCCTCGATGTGAATTCGAACTCCATGACCACCAGGCAGGCAAGCATCTAGAACTAAGCTGCATCGACTCTATGCAACTGTAGTAAATTGTATATATATATATATAATATATATATATATATATATATATATATATATATATATATATATATATATATATATAGAGAGAGAGAGAGAGAGAGAGAGAGAGAGAGAGAGAGAGAGCAAGGTGTAACGTTGGAGACAAACGATCGCGTACAGTACAAACACTACTACAGATGAGCTTGTGGACCTTCAGAATGAACAGCTAAAGACATTAAAGGAGGAGCAGTCGTCCGATGATGAGGAGTCAGTGACCAGTTTCAACTGCCAGGATTAAAGAAACTTACAGGCAAGTGGGCAGACGTTGAAGACTTCATTGTGAACCATCATCCAAACAAACTTGTTGCTAACAAGCCCTATGCCCCTATATGTGATGAATGATAACACGATGGCCCACTTCAGAAAGATTCTCCAGCAAAGGAAGCGACAAATTTCCCTTGATAGTTTCTTAGTGCGGAAAGATTCCCAGTCGGCTGCCAAAAAACAGCGACAAGGTACTCCTGGAACTAATGATTCAGAATAACAAAGAAAGTTGCAAATTTCCCATTATCGTATTCTTGGTAACAAAGATAGATTAAATCTCTTTTAAATTTTACATTTAATTAATTTGGTTGTTTTCTTTCTCTTTATTTAAAACGTGAAGTACACGTATTCTTTGCGTATTGTCAGGTAAACAACCGGATGTTAATAAGAAAGAACGATTCTGTCACCTTGAAACGTCTTTATTTAATTGATTTCAATGTTTCGGGTTACGAACTTATATATATAATTAAGTTCGTAACCCGAAACATTATATATATAGTTAAAGCGAACTGCCCTATTTGTGACCCATGTCGGAAATGATATAATGCAAACGTGATAATTTAAGAAGAAGAAGAGTGCCGGTATGTCTGCAAAGCTGTCTTGATCACTGCAAGAGTTATTATGTTATATCGTTATATGCCAGGTTTTTTACATGAGGAGATGCTTAAAACAAACTGGGTAAGAATTATTCATATTTCAAGAGAATATGTTTCTCTGTGCCTTCCATCTTCTGGTTTCTGTCAAACTCATGTACACCTTCCTCTCAACGCATATCACAGCATGAACATGCACGGCGGTAGTGGTAGCAGACATATAGTAACTACACATACAATATGTAACATACCCACACATGTCACTAAGAAGTATTGGAAGTTTGGTGCGTGGATTTAGTTTTCCAGTGATGAACTTCCCGTGAAGTCCAATGTGGCCAACATTAAGCCATCTATCTTTACTTACCCAAATCACTTGAAGATCCCTGAAGCTGTTGCCTTGTCTACAGAGTCGGTATAGTAAGAAATAATTACTGCCATCAACCTTCTTTATGTCTTCCTTTCTCCTTTACAGCCATATGCCGTTAGGCATGGCAGGTTTGTTTGATTGTTACTTCCCGAACTAGGGTTCGCTGGGTCGCTTGGTATGCTGAGATGTGGCTTTTCAAGGTGTTGATTACTTTGTCGATCCATCTTTGTCGTGGCTTTCCCTTGATTCTTGATGTTGTCTGTTCATGTTGTATGCTCTTGTTGCTGGCGACATTGTGTTCACTCTCATTAGGTGGCCGAACCAGTTCAGTTTTTGTTTGTCAATAAATGTGCATGTTCCGTGGCGAAGGTGTTACGGACGCAGTTCTTAATCCCGTATATCCGCGTTCGAATCACAGCTGTGGGAGATTTGACAGCAGATCGCCTTGAGTTATTTTTTTTAACGAAATTGTATGGGTGCCGGTCGTTCAGAAAGTAATGACAAACTACTGAAAGTAAACTTGCTAAGAGATCACAGCAGCAAACAATTCTGGTGTTGACTGCGACGTCCTGTAAAAGGATATGCAGATTACTTTTGTTGTTTTAATCAATACATTTAACAACTGGTGTTGCTCCAAGTGTTTTATAGATCACGTTTCTAATATGGTCATTGCTTGATTTGTTGGCTTCTTTTCTCGGGTATCTCATATCACAATTAGTGAGCCTTCTTTGGTTAGTGCCCATGTTTGACATTGATAACACAACGTTGGTATAAACACTGTATTTATAATGTTCTTAATTTCCATGGGGGTAGCTGGATGTTTCAGGATGGCTGTAATTTGATATGTAACATTATTTGCGTGTTTAGTTCTTGTCTGCGTCTCTCTATCTAATTTGCCATCTGAGGTAAAGCTGCTACCAAGATATTTGAATTTGTGTACTTGTTTTAGCCTTTGGTCGTTTATCTGTGTAATTATTTCATAACTGTCTTTACTTATATTAATAAATTCTGTCTTTTTTTTTCAATGTTGATCTCCATGTTATGTTTTGTGCAACTATTCTAGAGTTAATGTATGTGATCCTGCTGTTGTTACTACTTGGTCACTGGCGAATAGCAGTTCATCTAATATAGATAATTGTTCATCATGTTTGATTTTTGTCTATTTTGGTGATGCTATCCATATAAATATATATGAACATGATTTACTGTATTGGCGGGGTCATGTTTTAACTACTGGACCACTACGATTCCTAGTTATCTTCTCCCTTTTCTCCCCTTTATCTTTCATTGGCGCATAAGCCCTCAACCAACATCCTCTAAGCCGTTTAATCTGTTGCTACCTCCGACAGTTCCCTCAACACCCTGCCCAGATGATTCCTCCCTGGCTCTAAATCTCCCATCCTCTAAGCCGCCCAATCTTTTGCTACCTCCTACAGTTCCCTCAACACCCTCCCCAGATGATTGCTCCCTGGCTCTAAATCTCCCATCCTCTAAGCCGTCCAATCTGTTGCTACCTCCGGCAGTTCCATCAACACCCTCCTCAGATGATTCTTTCATGGCTCTAAATCTCCCATCCTCTAAGCCGTTTAATCTTTTGCTACCTCCGGCAGTTCCATCAACACCCTCCTCAGATGATTCCTCCTTGTCTCTAAATCTCCCATCCTCTAAGCCGTTTAATCTGTTGCTACCTCTGACAGTTCCCTCAATACCCTCCCCAGATGATTCCTCCCTGGCTCTAAATCTCTCATCCTCTAAGCCGCCCAATCTGTTGCTACCTCCGACAGTTCCCTCAACACCCTCCCCAGATAATTCCTCCCTGTCTCTAAATCACCCATCCTCTAAACCGCCCAATCTGTTGCTACCTCCGACAGTTCCCTCGATACCCTCCCCAGATGATCCCTCCCTGGCTCTAAATCTCCCGTCCTCTATACGCCCAATCTGTTGCTACTCCGACAGTTCCCTCAACACCCTCCTCAGATGATTCATCCATGGCTCTAAATCTCCCATCCTCTAAGCCGTTTAATCGTTGCTACCACCGACAGTTCCCTCAATACCCTGCCCAGATGATTCATCCATGGCTCTAAATCTCCCATCCATGTAGTTTTCGGTCCAACTCTGTTTGGTTTGGCCAGTGAGTTCCAGAGAAGAAACGTTCTTGTTACATTATTATCGCGTGTTCTTCTACAACACCTAGTGGATACACATGAATGCAGGATGGAAGACTGTCTAGTTGGAACACATGTGATAGAGTCGTCCGGTCATGTCACTCCAATGACCATTATTTTTATCAGTGCACTTCAGCTCAGTGCTGAAACTCCGGGAATTTCTCTTAAATGGGGTATTATAGCAGCACGACAACGCCATCCCTCATACTGATGTGCATAGTGGATACACGTCGTTCTCTGAAATTTGAGGTCTTGAAACACGTCTGAACGCCAGTGTCTTTGTCTGCTTCTCCCTTGGACATCCAATGTTTATTTTATCCTCATTTTGCTCTCCCGATCTTTGCATGTGAGCATGTGTCACCTGTCAGGCCATGGCTGCTTTGGTCCTGTAATGGATCTGTTGCTACTGTTTTCCCAATGAACATCTCGAATCTCTGCATGTGAGCACGTGTCAGCTGCCAGGTGAAGGTTAATCTTGTTGTATAAATGGACCTGTTGTGACTGAAAGCACAGTTATGCAAATGTACATGTTAGATCATGAATTATTGCCAGACAGTTTTTGTATGTATGTTAGATCATGAATTATTGCCAGACAGTTTTAGTGTGTATGTTAGATCATGAATTATTGCCAGACAGTTTTTGTATGTATGTTAGATCATAAATTAATGTCAGACGGTTTACGTGTGTATGTTAGATCATACAATAATGTCAGACGGTTTACGTGTGTATGTTAATTAATTAATTATTGCCAGACATTTTACGTGTGTATGTTAATTAATTAATTATTGCCAGACAGTTTACGTGTGTATGTTAGTTCATGAATTATTGCCAAACAGTTTTTGTGTTTATGTTAGTTCATAAATTATTGCCAGGCAGTTTACGTTTGTATATTAGTTCATGAATTATTCCTAGACAGTTTATGCGTCTATATTAGTTAATTCATTATTGCCAGACAGTTTGTGTGTATATGTTAGATCATGAATAAATGCCAGTCAGTTTACGTGTGTATATTAATTCATTAATTATTGCCAGACAGTTTACGTGTGCATGTTAGTTCATGAATTATTGGCAGACAATTTTTGTGTGTATGTTAGTTCATGAATTATTGCCAGACAGTTTATGTGTGTATGTTAGTTCATGAATTATTGCAAGTCAGTTTACATGCGTGTGATAGAACATGCAATATTGCCAGTTTTTGTGTTAATGTTAGTTCATTAATTATTACCAGACAGTTTTTGTGTTAATGTTAGTTCATGAATTATTGCCAGACAGTTTTTGTGTTAATGTTACTTCATGAATTATTGCCAGACAGTTTTTGTGTTAATGTTAGTTCATGAATTATTGCCAGACAGTTTTTGTGTTTATGTTAATCATGAATTATTGCCAGACAGTTTTTGTGTTAATGTTAGTTCATGAATTATTGCCAGACAGTTTTTGTGTTAATGTTAGTTCATGAATTATTGCCAGACAGTTTTTGTGTTACTGTTAGTTCATGAATTATTGCCAGACAGGTTTTGTGTTAATGTTAGTTCATGAATTATTGCCAGACAGTTTTTGTGTTTATGTTAATCATGAATTATTGCCAGACAGTTTTTGTGTGTATGTTAGTTCATTAATTATTGCAAGTCAGTTTACATGCGTGTGTTACATCATGCAATAATGCCAGTTTTTGTGTTAATGTTAGTTCATGAATTATTGCCAGACAGTTTTTGTGTTAATGTTAGTTCATGAATTATTGCCAGACAGTTTTTGTATTAATGTTAGTTCATGAATTATTGCAAGACAGTTTTTGTATTAATGTTAGTTCATGAATTATTGCCAGACAGTTTTTGTATTAATGTTAGTTCATGAATTATTGCCAGACAGTTTTTGTATTAACGTTAGTTCATGAATTATTGCCAGACAGTTTTTGTGTGTATGTTAATTCATTAATTATTGTCAGACAGATGTTGTTTTCTTACGTAGCTCATCATGTCCTTAGAAAACACAATGTTTGCATGTTGTGAATAAAGTCCTCTTTTCTTACCATGAGAACTACTGGGTATATGGTGGTAGTCCCACAGTTCCGACCAATGGGCGCTCGGTGGGTGATGAAAAGACACCTCCGCTTTTGGGGGGATACGAAGGCACAATCACTGACCCAGCAGATAATAGAGCTAGCCATTGCGTACCGCGACCAACATGTTTATATTGTGTTCATGTATATATATACTACGGGAAGTCATTAAGTAACCAGAATTAATTATAAAGTGCATGAAGAGCATGGACAACAGAAAATTGTGTTTCCAAAAGTGGTATTTCCAAACACAAACTGGCTATTAAGCAATGCCCCATGCAGCGGTCGTGAGGGTAGAACAGTTTACGCACGCGCAATAGCTATTACAAATGGCTAGCCCGCAAATACTTGCATCGTGGAAGAACAACGAGGCCCTATTGTGTTTTGTTTTTGTTTTTTTGGTCTGGGATTGTGAAACCTACAGAAGAATTATGAGTCAGTATGGTGACAGTCATTACGAACCGGATAGTAAGAGACAGTCGGTGCAGTGGAAACATCCGTTTTCTCCGGTTAGGAGAAAAAAAAATAATTTAAGACTCAGGAATCAGCTGGCAAAGTCATGATGACCTTCTTTTGGAATATCAAGAGCTCTGTATTAGTTTATTTCCGGGAAAGAGGTCAAACTGTGACTACTGCTGGATACTGTGACATTCCAATGAACAAACAGAAAACCGCGACAGTGACATTCTAGTGAACAAATAGAAGCCACGATACGATCAAAACTCCGGGTGTTTGTCACAAAAAGAATATTATAGCCGCACGACAACGCCATCACTCATACGGATGCGCATAGTTGATACACTTCGTGATCCGAAATGTGAGGTCTTGAAACATCCAGCATGCAGTCCAGACATGGCGCCATCGGACTGTCACTTCTGTGGACCCGTGAAAGAACATTAGCGGTGTCAGAAGTGTGCAAATGGTAACGAGGTAATGGAGGTGCTGCAAACTGGTTTAAGGCCAGCTCCAAAAACTAACAGGTACAAAGACAATGCATGATAATTATCGTGTCTTTGAGTTCCAATGACGGCGGTCATATTGAGTTATTTGGTGTAATTCTCCTTTTTCTTTTTTTCTTTTTTTAATTTTTGGCGTTGGCTCACTTTATACTCAAGCATAGTCCATACACGTGCTACTGGACTGGACTGAATTTTATGTCTGTATTATCTTTCCCTATTACCAGTGTCCCTCGCCATCATCCTCCGACTTCAGATGTACGTGTAATTTACGTCTCGAAGTCAAGGGCGAAAAGTCAACATTTCAGTCCAACTGACTAGTGTAGGATTTAAACCTCGACATCAGCACACCGGATGATTAAGAACGATCGCGCTTATCAATTCATCCATTCTTCTTCTTCTTCTTCTTCGTTCATTCGCCTGAAAAGTGTCTATAACTACAATGTTGTCTCTTGTATGAATCTAACAGTATTTTTTAGTTCACTCATTTTGACCTGGATTTGGTGTAAATAACGATGTACGCCTCCTTTGCTTTCCACGTCCACAAATCTTTAAAGTGCATTCTCCCCCTTTACCAATCTGTTAGTTGCTAGGATAAAGTGGCCTACATGTGTGGTACTCTAGCTGGAAGCAAAGAAGAGCGCCCTAGAGGTTTCCAATTATCCTGGCAGACACTGGATACACAGAGTTCAATGTGTCCCGTACACCTGATTTGTGTTCCGGCATTTTCCACCACGGAGAGAGTGTTTTAAGAGTGTCGGATTTTCCCTTAGAGTGTTAAGACCACTGCGACATGTTTTAACTCTCTGAGTGACTAGCACCTTGCCGTCTTGACAGACGATTGTTTGTAAAATGGAGTTATGCTTCTCCGTAACACAAAACCTGAGCTGAATTTAGAGACCATGTGTTACCTATGCAGCATGATCCCTCTCTCGGCCTGTCTAGTTTACTCCAGAGGAAAGGTAACACCAATACGTCTGGAACAAGACAACTCTCTAGTACCTTTAGAAGGACATTTTACAATATGTTATGTGGACAAAATGGACCATCGTAGGCGCGGCTGTTAATATAAAAAAAACTACAATTTTGCTGTTGTCGAAATAAAACTACACACCATAACTGCAGAAAATATGTAATATTGAAGTACGGGGTGCCGTGTTGTGTCATATTTACGTGGCTGCACACACAAGACAGTGTCAAATTTCAGGAGGAAAAACAAACTCGTTGTCCAAACAAACACAGTGAAATTAAAAGAGTAACAATAAACAAGATCAAGGACACACACACGATATATTTATGAGCAAGGGCACACATGAAAACATTTATGAGCAAGGACACACACATTCATTCATTCATTCATTCGCATGTCCTTTGCAGAACCTCGCTCCCATAACAACCTTCCGGAAAACCTCTCGATCATAAGCAAGATGTCCCGCGTCTGATACACCCATCTGGATATCATCCGCCACATCCTGCACCCATCTTCTTCATGGCCTTCCTCTTCCTCTCTTCCAAGGCATATACCCCTCCATTATTGTTCTCTCCAAACTTTCGTGACGTTTCAAGTGACCAAAATATTTCAATTTTCTTTGCTTTATCGTCTTTAATAGCCAACCTTATTCAATATTCAACTCTTGAAGTATGGATGCATTTGTTCTTTTCTTTACCCAAGATATTCTTAGAACTCGTCTATAACATTTATGTTCAAAGGCGTTTTTGCGCTGTTCAGCTTGTTTAGTAAGTGTCCATGTCTCACAGGCGTATGTTGCAATGGGAAAGATGCATGCTCTTAAAAATCTATTTTTTGTAGTTCTATCTGTCCCACTCCATAATTTATTCAGCTGTTTTAGTCTTTGAAGAGCAATTGATAGTCGCCGTTTAATTTCTTTCATTGTGTCACCGTTGTTGGTAATCAATGAACCAAGATATTCAAAATTTTCCACTACCGCCAATTTTTCCCCATTAATGTATATTTCTTTCTCCATAGTAGTTTTATCTGTATGCATTATCTTTGTTTCTGCTATGTTAAGATATAAGTTCTGTGTATTGTTGGGAAAGTATTTGCCAGAATTGTCCTGCACAGACTTCAAGTCATAAGAGATCAAGTCTACCCCGAATCAGTGTGGCTTCCGTCAGAACCGGTCTACCGTTGATATGATATTCTCATTGCGACAGATGCAAGAAAAATGCCGGGAACAAAATCAGCCACTGTTTATTGCCTTCATCGACCTCACAAAGGCATTCGATTTGGTCAGTCGTGAGGGTCTGTTCAAAGCACTAAAGAAGATTGGCTGCCCACCAACTCTTCTGTCCATTGTGGAATCGTTCCACACAGGCATGTAGGGTATAATCAAGTTTGATGGCTCAACTTCAGAAGAGTTTGAAATCAAAAGTGGAGTTAAGCAAGGCTGTGTGCTAGCACCCACCCTCTTTGGGATATACTTTTCACTTCTACTGAAATATGCCTTTCGTGATCAGGGTGACGGTATATAATTCACTCACGCTCAGATGGTGGCCTCTATAATGCTCAGAGATTGAAGGCCAAGACCAAAATTAGCAGGGTACTAATCAGAGAGTTGCTTTTTGCGGATGATGCTGCGATTACGACCCACTCTGAGGAAGAATTACAACATCTACTATCTGCATTCTCCAATGCTTGTTCTGAATTTGGTTTAACAATTAACAAAAAGAAAACACAGATTATGTCACAAGGTGCACATGGTGTACCATCAATCTTTATTGACGACGCCAAACTGGAGATAATAGACCATTTTACATATCTAGGATCAGAGGTAAATAGCAAATTATCCCTCGATCAGGAAATCAACATCAGGATTGGCAAGGCAGCAACAACAATGAACATGTTAGCAAAAAGAGTCTGGGAGAACAGGAAGCTTACTGCCAAAACAAAAGTCCTCGTCTACCAAGCCTGTGTCCTTAGTACTCTTCTTTATGGCAGTGAAACCTGGACAACTTACTCACGCCAAGAGAAACGTTTAAACAGCTTTCATATGCGGTGTCTGCGAAGAATACTTGGTATTAAGTGGCAAGACAAAATCACAAATACTGAAGTATTGGAAAGATCAGGTTGTGTGACGGTGTATTCCATGCTCAGTCTTCGTAGACTTAGATGGATAGGACACGTTAGGAGGATGGATGATGGTAGAATACCAAAGGACATCTTTTTTGGTGAATTACAGACGGGTTGGAGATCTCAGGGTCGGCCTCTACTACGATACAAAGATGTGTGTAAGCGGGACATGATTGATACAGGCATTGATAATGCACACTGGGAGCACGTCGCCGCTGAACGTGTTGCATGGAGGGCAACTATCAGAAACGGAATAAAGACAAAGGAGAAAATGATTGCAGATAAAGCACACACAGAGCGTGAGAGACGTAAGATGGTGCAAAATGGTGGAAATGACCATGTTTTCACATGCCCCTACTGTGGGCAAACATTTGCAGCAAGAATTGGCCTTACCAGCCACACTCGCCACCGCCATGGATCGTAGTTATTAAGCCTTTTTAAAGCACAATGTACCAAACTATCATCTGTCAAGACGGAAAGGTGCCAATGGAAGATATAAGTTGTGATTCTCACACAGAAAAATAATAAACATAGACAATCACCGGAAAACAATTACCAGGAGCAAAGAGGCTCACATAAAGACAATAAATATGTGCAATAACGTAGGGAAAATTAATTAACATCGGCGATACACAGGGGCAATGGCCCACACGCATTGCTATATACACGGGAGCATTGACACACACAACAAAATATAAGGGGCTTTCATTTAAAATCCATTCGTGCCGCACCACTCGGAATTGCGTCCGTTGAACATGATCAAGACATCGTCATGTTATACGTACTGACCAATGAATAAAAGAGCACGTGCTTATCGTCCCATGATGCATAAGCTCTGTTTCTGACCGTTGAGAAAATGGCCGGGTTGATCCAAAATCCGTCCAATGAAGCTCTTCTTCTTCTTCTTCGTTCATCCGGAGTTTTTTTTCGGATGTGATTGCGTTGTGCCTGTTTACAGCAGAGCTGCGTTCTTGCGCCGTTAGGCCGACACATCCGACTTCTGCGGGCATTTGTTGACCGGGTTAACCTTCCCGGGGCAATGAAGCTCAAAGAGCGGTAATTCAGTTTCTTTCATTTTTGAAGGATGTCGACCAGTGGACATTCATCGAAAAATGCATGCAGCGTAGGGTAACAAATGTGTGTCGAAGAACAACTGGGCACAAATGTTTCGGAAAGGACGTCAGTTCACGACAGATCTGCGACGACCGGGTCAAGCGCATATTGTTGCAACAGGAAAAAAAAATCGCCAAAATTGATTCAGCAGTACAGATGAACCTTTGTCGAAGCATACGTTCGCTCGCGAAAGAATTTGATGTGTCAGTTCGGACGATTCAAAAGGTCGTTCGTAAGAAACTGCAATATCGGAAGGTGTGTTCACAGTGGGTACCACTAAAAAGAGGAACACATGAAATGGTGTTTGAACCACTTGCTGCGTTACATAGTGGAGGGTGAAGCATTTCTCTTCTGCATAGTGGCAGGCGATGAATCATGGTGTCACTACTTTGAGCCGAGCAGCAAAAGAGAGAGCATGCAATGGAAGCTTGCTGGATCACCAAAAGCCAAAACATTCAAGTTACGGGTTTTCGCTGGTAAGGTTATGCTGAGCGCATTTTTTGACCATGAAGGTCTATTGTTGGCCGACGTTAAGGAGTCTTGTGTCAACATCAACTCTACCTACTACCTGCAAACACTAGACAAGCTGCAAAAAGTCATTAAGAATAAACGACCCGGCATGCTTTCTCGCGGTGTGATTTTGTTGCACGATAATGCTCGTCCGCATGTCGCAAAGATTGTGCAGAAAGCATTAGCAAGGAAGAAGTGGGAAATCCTGCAACATCCAGTCTATAGTCCTGATTTGTCACCATGTGGTTTCTGAGGAAATGCAAAGAACACCATGGAGAGACAGAAAAACCAATGAACAAGTCCTTAAAGAAATAAATGAAGGTCGTAAACTGATTAGAGACATTAGACGTAGACAGTCACATTTTTTGGGCATGTTATGAGAAGAAATGACTTGGAGAACTTGGTGACGACTGGCAAGATGGAAGGGAAGAGACCAAGGGGAAGACCGAGAAGTAAATACCTGGATGGCTTGGCACGTGGCACTGGTCGAGACAGGAGCACAGAGCTGATCCACGACTCTGGTGATCGAGTGAGATGGCAGAACATGACCACCCACGCTTATCGGCATGGCACATGATGGATGATGGATTTTCATTTGTTCGGACCTCTAAAAAAAAAGCTCTCAAGGGGCAGCGATTTCACACAGATGCAGACATAATGAACGCGGTAAACACTTGGTTCAATGAGCAACCACAATCATATTTTGCGGACGGCATTCGCCGCCTACCTAAGCAATGAGATGCTTGCCTGAATGCCTACGGCGACTTCTTCTGATCAACCCAAGGTGCATAATTCATTCAAAATTAATGCTTTGTTTAATTCTACCACACCTGTTAATGTTTCTTTCATGTTTTTGTAATACAGCCATTGGAACGGGTTTCATATGAACGTCCCTGATACAAATGAGCAATGGCACACACAGGAAGACACTAAACAGGAGCAGTGACACACGCACACACAAGGGAAATAAACAGGAGCAATGACACATACAGGAAAACAATAAACAAGATAAACACGCCTGTATGGCTGCAAATGTGTATGCCATTTTGTTTGAGTGGTTTCTTGACGAGCTTTACACGTGGATTGACTGGCTGCTCGTGTCATTCTAGACCAGAGGTTCCCAAACCACGGCCCGCGGGCCACTTGTGGCCCGCCAGCCGTCAGAAAGTGGCACGCGAGGCCTCGTTATTTAATATAATATATTTTAATAATTTCAAAAATGCGCTCAGAGCGCCCCGTCAGCTGCGATAATTTACTCTGCTCGTGGTTGTTATGTATATTATAGAATGCGCCTGTTCAGTTCACAACGAAACGTTACGAAGTTCCCATATCCCAGCCTTGTCGACCAATAAGAGTGTGCAAGGCACAATGTTGTCGTCTTTTACAACTGTTTTGCAGAGTCGGTAGTATTGTGTTGAAATTAGAATTGTTTTTCCCCCCAAATAAAAATGTACCGTTAAAGCCGATAAACGTGTGTGAAAAATCTAAAATAAAAGAATAGTAAACAGCGAAAATGTGAAGACGTTGCTTGTTGTGAATTCAACGACGATTGGACGGATAAATTTATGTTTATGCCTAGCCATAGTGGTAAACCAGTTTGCATAATTTCCGGATTTTGTAAATTGTAAATTTTTATTCATTGGCAATGGATAACATTTGTGACACAGCTCATGTCGCAGTTTTTGTTCCAGCAATAAACGATAATGTTGAAGTCAAACATCGGGGAGCGGCTGGCCGAGTGGCTAGAACGCCGGACTCTCCTTCGGGAGTCCCGGGTTCGACCCTTCGGTAAGGTGTGGTATTTTTTCCTGTCGGGGGCAAAAAGAAAATCTTAACCTGTACAGTTCGAGGCGACTGCACTAGCCAAGCGGCCTTTATTCCTCAGGCTCAACGACCCCTCTGCTATACACCGCAAAGTACTATATTGGCAGTAAATGACAGTTTTAAATGACAGTTGAAGTCATTGAATAACTTCTAGGACTTGAATCGATGCATGCAACTACCAAAGGGACTGATCTGTTTGAAACTCTGAAGTTGTGTGCAGAGAAAAACAACATAGAATGGACCAAATTGCACTGTGTATGCACCGACGGTGCTCAGGCTTTGACGGAGTAAAAAGTCTGGATGTCTAGCATTAGTGGAACAGTTTCTTGGCCGCACTATATTAAAATATCATTGTATCATTTACGAAGAAGCTCTGTGGGAAGACTTTAAATCTGAAATATGTCATCGATGTTGTTATGAGATGTGTGAACAAAATTCGAAGTAAGCCGCTGAACAGGCGTGAGTTCAGACAGTTTCTATCAGACCTGAATGAGGAATACGGTGAGCTACTGTTACACTGTGATGTCAGATGGCTATCTAAAGGGAAAGTCCTGTCACGTTTCTGGCCTTGAAAAATAGTGTCTATCTGTTTCTGTCTGAAATAAATGAATTGTCTACATACCGGGAATGTCTGCTGAACGGTGACTGGCTTAATGACCTGGCATTTTTGGTGGACATCACGTCTCATTTAAACTCTGTAAAATATCTAGGGAAAAAAACAAACTATTCACAAATTTTTGCGATGTCATTGCTTCATTTAAAATGAGACTACGACTGTTTATTGAACAGCTGACTGAAGGGACTTTAGAGACGTTTCCAACTCTGAAGACGCTTGTGGTGGAAAAGAAATGTGACTTGTTACCAGTACAAAGTAAAAGTTGAAAGTCTTCTGGATATCTTTCAGTCGAGATTTCGAGAGTTAACAATAGAGGAGGATAATGTTGCCCTCTTCATAAATCCGTTCTTATTTCCTGATGCCAAGCTCCGTCAATTACAGCGAAACCTTCAGCACTGAAGTAATTGATTTGAAACGCAATTCTGCACTGAGATATAAATTCCTGGAGCTGCCTGCTTCACCTTCAGCTGATAATATGATTTAATTCTGGCGACTATTGCCTATCGAACAATTTGAACATTTGCGTTCATTCGCCCATAGATACATTTGTCGGTTTGGTGCGAGCAGTCATTTTCCGCAATGACCGTTATAAAAAAAACAAGCAACGTCCAAGACTCACCGACAGTAACCTAGCTGCGCTTATGACTTTGGGCACGACAGATTTGTGCCCAGACATTAATAAAGTGGCATCTGAACTGAAGTAACTGGTTATAAAAAAAACAGTTACAGCTGTAAATTAATTACATAAATAGCAATTTTCTAAATTGATTAAAAATTTATTGTTAAATGAACTTTTGATTGTAAACCAAAAAATGACCGCAGTGTAGTAATGACACTGACTGCCTTAAAAGTTTTAGAAGTTTGTTGACGAAAGTTAAGAAAGTTAAGGTAAGAATGATATTGCGAAACTTTTATAATTTTATAACTTTGTGGCTCGCTTAACTACCGAAAATAGTTGAAATGGCCCTCTGCTTGAAAAGTTTGGGAACCACTGTTCTAGACCCTCATGTTATCAGGGTTAAACACGCAAGTTCTTCCGTGTATTTCACCTGCATGCTTGTTCACGTGCGTGTTGTAGTAATTGCCTTTTGATTTTGGTGGTGGCTCATAGCTTTGTAATTGTTACTTTATCTCTTGCAGGCGGTTGGTATCACATCAGATAGCCAAATATGAGGAAGGGGGGACAACTATGACAAATTATGTATTCATTAATTTCATAAGAGTCTTAATACACAGAATATGTTTGTACGTTTACTGCTCCTAATAAAAATTCAAAAGTACCCACAGTTGTATAGTGGATAATGCACTTGCCTGCCAAGCGATTGGTCCGAGTTCATCATCATCATCATCATCATCATCAATCAGGTGCCGTCTCCACAATGAAGGTTGGCTGGAATGGATCTCCAACACTGTCTGTCTCTCGCTTTGACACTACATTTTGTCAGGCAGATTTCATCCATCTCTTGATGTTATCTTCCCACTTGTATCTTTGTCTACCTCTTTCTCGCTTGCCCTCAACCTTGCCTTCCAGTATGGTTTTTATACAAGTATCATGTCTTTTAACGTGGCCGAAATATTTCATTTGTCTCCTCTTTATTTCTTTCATCAACTCTCTCTTCATTCCCAGTTTTTCTAGAACCTCTGCATTTGATTGTTTTTGTTTCCATTAAATTAGAAATATTAGCCTGTATATCCAAATCTCCATGGCTTCTATGCGACTTTCTAGTTGCTTCTTCTTCTTCTTCTTCTTCTGATGATGATGATGATGATGATGATGATGATAATGATGATGATGATGATGATGAAATGCTTTTAAGTATTTCAGGATCCTCGCCGATGCAACGGAGTTCGTGCATTGAGCTGAGTTTCTTCAGACTCAGGTTTGAGTTAGGAGGAAAACGGAGCACTTATGGGTTAAACCGTGTGCCGTGATGTTGATCCAACGACTAAAACTAAAAAAACTAAACTTCTTCCTCTTCTTCTTCTCGGTGTGTGACTTATCTTTTATCATTTTCTACTTTGTCTTTATTCCATTTCTGATCTTTGCTCTCCATGCAACGCTATCAGCAACGATATCATTTGTTACCCTACGCTGCATGCATTCTTCCATGAATGTCTACTGTTCGACTTCCTTCAAATGAAAGAAACTGAATCACCGCTCTTTGAGCTTCTTTGAACGGATTTTGGATCAACCCGGCCATTTTCTCAACGGTCAGAAACAGAACCTATGCATCATGGGACGATAAGCACGTGCTCTTTTATTCACTGGTCAGTACTTATCACATGACTATGACATGATCATGTTCAACGTACGCAATTACGCGCGGTGCGGCACAAACGGATTTCAAATGAACGCTCCTATTACATAGTTGACAGGTTGAAATAGAAACAACCACATAACATGCTGAATGAAGTGTCTAGAGCAGTGTTTCCCAACCTTTTTTGTGCTATGCCCCACCTAAGCCTTTCTAAAATTCGTATCTCCCCCCCCTTCCCCCCCCCCCCACCTCCCGCCCTAATATATACATAATTTTTAATATTCAAAAATTGAAATGTTCACTAAAGAAACTTGAATGATAGGTTTTAGGAAGAAATCACTAGGAAATTATTGAGCAAACACAGTAAGTAAATTTTCAAAACATATAATGGAGAACTGAAATTCAAGTACAAAATAATTTTAATGAAAGATTTTTCTATATTATTTTAATTATTAGTAATTATTTATTATTTAAATTTAGTGAGATCCTTGCGCTTGATGCTTGCTGCAAAGAGATTTTATGTCAGGTTCCAATTTAGTTAACTTCAGTCTCAAGTCTCCCCGTTTTGTTATATCCAGCCGATTTCTTTTTTTTTTTTTTTTAGCAGCAAATCATTTATGGCACTAAATCCGCATTCAGCTAAATATGAAGATGGAAACGGTAACAATAGTTCTCTTGCACATTTGGTTGCATTTGGATATTGATTTCGGTTTCCTCACAAAGCCATGCCATCGCTCCTTTTATATTAATCAAATAAAGTTTTAATTGACTCATCATTTTGCATTTCTGCGAGTTCTTCTTGATACTGCATATTTGAAATATCAGACAAATGCACTAACATTGGCTGCATCATCCAAGTTGGGAAATCAATTTGTTTCAAATCAGAAAATCTTTCTTTTAAATCAGCCGATAAAATTTTCAGATGATCGACAATAACATATATCACATATTGATGCACAATGCTAATGAATGGCAAACACACTTATACTGAACACATGAAGGAGATACATCTGTCATTCTGGACCAAACTGAATTGTTGCATCCAACCATGTTGGAAGCACCATCTGATGCAAAACCAATGCAATTTTTTAATGTTTGATCACATTTTTCAATTTCATTGTTAATCAAATTAAATATAGTCTCTCCTGTAGCCTCCTGAACTGGAATCAAACCTAGAAAACTAGTAGTAATTTCATTTCTTTTATCGCTGAGGTATCTAACTAAAATGCACAAATACTTTTGGGTCGAGACATCAGTGGACTCATCAATGATGAGTGTATACTTCTTGTTTTGCAGATCTAGAATTAGATCAGATTTTAAAGATGGTGAAATAACATTTCTTATTAGTGATATGCACTTCGTTCGGTGCAATTTTATCTGACCAAGAGTGCTGCCACATCCATGGGCTACCATTATTTCACCTAAGTGATCGATGGTGCATATGGCACTTTGGCAGGCCATGTTAACAGCAATTTTTAACTCTGCTAATTTGACTTTGTCATCAATTTTCTTGGTTATTGTCATTACTGAAAGTGTTTTTTGTGAAGAAGATGGCGCGTTCCGCATGTGTTTTTCTGTTGTTTCATGATTTACGAGATTTGAAAGTCTTGGAACAATATTACACCGGCACAATTTGCAATACTCCGATTCAGAACCATCAGTGGATTTCTTGAGCCACACAAATGTCTTTTCCCATTGATCATTATATTTCCGATTGGTATCATAAGATGGTTTCCACTTTGGCATGATAATGGGCTCAATAATACGAAATACTTGCGACAAGTCGACGAAGGTATAATGAATTTGAAAACTGAACTGAACAATAAGGTGGCTGCGCAATGCTTGAGTGCGCATAGAACAGTACAAACAGTACGAAAACCATACGCGTTTAATACTTGTTAGTTGTTACCTTCGGTAGCTAAAAAGTATTAAAACAAGATAAAAATTAACTTGACAAATTCAGAAAAGAGGCATATGCCATTACAAATTGTTTAAAAAGCCAAGAAAAAAGCCAAAACGCCAAACTGATTTTTTTTTCGCCAAACCTGTTTTAAAAATGCCAGATTTGTCAGATTTGGCGTTTAAAAAAAACACCAATCTGGCAACCCTGATCCCAGCACTAAGCATTTCGCGCCATTCAGAACAAATAGCGCGAAATGCTTAGTGCAGGCCCAGTATAACCAGTAGTTCAACTCCAACGTCTAACAATGAAATCACGGCTACTAACATGGCGGACAGAAATTACTTATACCGGACGTTTACCCAGCTCGAGTAGCGACTGAGAGTCGCCATACGGTTAACTTAAACTCTGGACGAGTCCATTTTCGAATTCCCCCCCCCCCCTTAACAATCGAATTGCCTACGTGTGGGGCGTGGGCCCCATGTTGGGAAACACTGGTCTAGAGCGTGTTCTCTTGTCGTGATAATCAATTCTTCATTTTGTTTTTGTTTTCAGACTACCCCAAAAGAAATGTTAAAAGATGTGAGAAGTTTGATGAGGCTTTCTGAAAATCTGCATTAGAATATGTGTATTTGGAGTCATCTACATGATTTTGTCTGAACAACTGCGTTAGAATATGTATTTATGGGATCACCTAATTGAAGCTTTCTGAACAAGTGCATTAGAATATAGTGTTTCGTGATTCACCTACTTGAGGAAATCTGAACAACTGCATTAGGATATAGTGGTTTTGGAGTCATCTACTTGAGGCTTTCTGAAAACAATCACAATAGACAGAATGTTAGCGCATTTCTAAGCACACAAAGAAGAAACAGATGCTGTTACAGCGTCAAATACATCCAGACACTGATACAACAACGTCAAACATATACAGACACTGATACAACAACGTCAACACATACTAAACTGATACACATCAGATAAATAGACACTGAACAACAGTCAAATACATACTGAAACTGACACATGCATACATCACACACTGATACAACAACGTCAATATATACAGACTGTGACATATGCCTTGGTCATTGACATTGAGGTGAGTGAACTATAGCCGGGCTACGAGAAAAACAACCAGCCCGGAGAAATAATGGTGAGGGTAGATGTAGACCCCCAGGGTGGATGGGGCGAGAGACAGGATATTTTGGGTGAAGTGAGGAGACTTGGGAGGACAGTTGTAGCTGGGACCGACTGAGAGTTGGGTCGCTTTGGACAGTGGATGTTTTGGACTCCGAGCGGATCGGTAGTCTAAGGAGAAGGAGCAGAGTTGGATATAGATCTCCGTCCTGTGGTGTTCTCCTAGTTGTGAATGCAGGCCTAAAAACCCAGTGGGGTTTGGATAGTTAATGGAGGCCTGAACCCAGAGTGGGTTGGATATTTGATGAAGGCCTGAACCCAGAGTGGGTTGGATAGTTAATGGAGACTAGACCCAGTGTGTGGGTTGTATTGTGTGAGGTCCAGCCGTGGATAGTAGCTGGACTAAGTGTCTTGTGAATTTGAGATTCAGCAGGCCTTGAGAAGGCAGCGATGTGTGCGTGATAAGTCGTGAGGAGAATATGTATATTCTATGGATTATATTGTTTCTGGATATATAATTATGTTCCATTTGTCCATGTTCTTTCGGTATTAAAAGATTATGTGCGCCAACTCAATCTTGCTTAATGACTGATGGATGTGTAATACTGGGGTGAGTTGCATTGTGAGACAGGTGGCTAGATCTACTTACACTCCATAGTGACATACAAGGAACATTGAACCCTAGACAACGACCATGTCACTTAGTGATTATAAAGAACAATTGTGACATTATCTGGAAGGCTCGTCAGGTCAAGAAACCTATTGCCATATAGACATTGTTGTCATTCTGTTTATCTGTGAACTCGTCGATTCGAGAGGATACTAAGATCAGAGACATTAGTCGGATGCCCAATTACAACGACAATTATGGCACAAGGAATAAACACAATTTTCAGTAGACGGTCAATGCCAAAAGTGTCCGAGAAGTAATACAGAGTTCACGAGAAACCAGGTAAATAACATTTCTCACTCAGAGAGAGAGAGAGAGAGAGGGTGGACAGCGGAGCGTGTCCACGGTATAAACACGGGGTTTTCTCCGTGCGGGAACTGGCTAGCACATAGTTCACGAGAAGGTCACTACAGGTAAATTTGATAGTTCATGAAAGGACACCACAGGCACATCAAAAACAGCGCGCGTTGAGAAGACACGGCACAGATCAACGGAGAGTGTGGGATGACGGGGTTGGTCACTTGTCACAAAGAGCGCACAGAGAAAATAAACTGTCTTGTGGAGAAGACAGGATTGAAAATCAAAGATATTGACAGGTGTGTGTGGCGAGGCAATCGCACTGTGTGGTCGCAGGTCGACTGGTCAAGATTTTTCGACGCCGTTAATAGGACGGGAGGGACACCAGCGACCAGGTGCTGGGGCAGAAGTAGAAAGTGTTTGTGTATGACGGAAACGTTTCCGGGCATTTTACAGACAGATTAAGTGTGTATAATTGTGATAAAGATGTACTGAGGTACTGACCGAGGTTGACTGCGGGGGTCAAGGTCAGGTTGACAGAGGGTCAGCGCTGTTTTGGAAGTCGGTGTAAAGTGTGATTTTCCACGAAGTCAAAAGAGCAGCCGTGTTGGGGCTGAGAAGGTTGTGTGGAAATTGTTTACTAAGGATTTTTCCACTGAAGGTGATAAAGAGAAATTAGGTTGACCTTGGGAGGCAAGGCTGTTTAACAGTAAGAAGTTACTGAGGAAATTTCCACGGCCTGTTGTGGTCAAGATGACTCATGTGGCGTAAAGGTGAACTGTGAATGAACAATCAAGTTGTTTTCAACGAAAACCAGACTTTATGTTTCGTCTTTGTTGAACTGTTCTACTATCGTTATCATTACTCTGTCATGAGCAATCATTGTTACAACGAAGGATGACATTTCATCACCGCAGGCAGGGTTGCATACAGGTGCCAAAAAAAAACTGACTCTACAGAGTTAAAGCGGTGGACATTTGATGTCATTTTTTGGGTGGTACTTTGTCTTTAAACGTGAATCTATCACATAATTGATACAACTACGGACCATCTCCGCAACCAAGATATAATAGCGTTACGGACTGGGTTGAGACAAGACGTTTGGATTATTACTTTGTTGTCACCACGTCCAGGGAAAGTAACAACATATCGAAAGAACATTGTGGATAATTACCATTACCGTCAACGTTTCCGACAGTTGGAACTGGTGATCACAACTCGAAATGAAGTAACCACTCAACAAAACAACTTGTCGCTTTGGAATCTAGCGTCGAGACATTTCGGAAAATTTAACACAAATATTTCCAGCATATTGGGGGAAACTATTAAAAACGAACTTTTGGCGACGGATTAATAAGCACATATTTGTCGGCCAACCATCTGGACATTTTGTTTTCTCTCATCGTTTTAACTGTCGTTATTGTTTGTGTACTTATATATATTGATATGTTATTACATGTAGTTGTTGGATAGGCACTTTTTGCGATCTCTATCTAAATCAGGATAGGCCTTGCAAAACGTGGGTATTTATGGTGCTTAAGATATTTTATGTAAGGAAAACGCTAAAAAGTTAGCGTGTCGTGCATTGGCCTTGGGGTCCTAACCAATATCTAGAGCCGTGTTGTGTGACGTCAGATTTGTGTATTTTTTGATGCTATAAATGTTTTTTCTTTCTTTCTTTTCGTTATATTTACATATGATATTTGTTGTGTTCGGATATATGTGATTATTGTGATCTTTCGTCATTTCTACTGTCTAGTGGTCGGTGTCAGTTTACATATTATTACGCGCACTGTGGTCGTTCCACACAAGCTTGTAGTTGTTACTGTACTTTATTTCTTTGTGATCACCGTCTCCGTGTACTTGGTTTGTGCGTCTAGCGTTTTATAGACACCACTTACTGTTATCATTCATTCGTTTGTATGTGTAGATATATGTATGTTTAACAATATTTCCAGAGTTTTTTTTACAGCTATTTGGTATATATGCGAGGGAGTATAGGTGATATTCCCCCCTCACTACCTAGTGTTTATAGAGTGACGGTGTGAGTACAGGGTGACATTATTAGTACTAGGAATTTACGTACAGTCTGAGTGGAGGTGTACTTAGGGAAGGTACACAAAGACTAGAAGCAGGGTCTTTACATTTATAATTGGCTGACAGACAGCAACGTGTCCACAAGTACAAGATGCCTATGTTAATGGAATATATTGAAGCAGGTGAACGGTTAGGCCTGAAGGGTAAAGAGTTACAGGAGTATGCCGAAGTAAAAGAACAAAAACAGATTGAAAGAGAACAGAGACAGGAAGAAAAGGTAGCTGAAGCCAAGCGTCTACAGGAAGAGAGAGGGAGACACAATTGAAACTAGAAATGGAACAACAAAAACACCTACAGGAAGTACAGCTAGCTGAAATGGAAGCCAAGCGTCTACAGGAAGAAAAGTTAGCTGAAATGGAACAAAGGCGCTTACACGAAGAGACACAAATGAAAATAGAAATTGAGAAAGAAAAGCTCAATAGGGAAACTGAAATTGAGTTGAAAAAATTAGAACTATCTTCGAAGGGTCAAAGTGAGGAAAGCAGAAGACCTTCCCATCCCTCACAGAGACTAAAGCTGCTATATTTTACGGACCGAGACAACCTGGAATCTTATTTGTCGAGATTCGAAGCATCAGCGAAAGTGTTAGGCATCCCAGAAGGAGAGTATGCTATTAGACTGGGCGAGTATCTTACGGGTAAGGCCCTAGATACCATGTTTAATTTACCTGTGGAAGAAAGAAACAACTATACTATTCTGCGTCAACGTTTGCTTACAAAGTTCCAACTAACTGAGCATGGATACAGAACAAAGTTTAGACAATTAGGGCCAGAGACAAATCAAGATTTCACAGATTTTGTTAACACAGTAAAGAACACATTTAATAAATGGATGGAGCTTGCAGAAGTAGTGAAAGATTTTAATAAATTAGTGGATTTAGTGTTAAGAGACAAGGTTTTATCATCATGTAATACAAACTTAGTGGCGTTCTTTGAAGAACGTAAGCCAAAGGACATAGACACAATGTCTCAGTTAGGGCAAAATTACATGACTGCACATCCAAACAGTTGTATTGGTAGACAAATGAGTGAGGAAATAGTCTGTGCAGCGTATACAAAACAGGACCAGAATCCAGTTATCAGACCAAGGGCGAAAAGTGTGGATTCAGCACAAAAGTATGAACAACAAGAGTCTCAAGATAATGGTTTCCGTGGCAACCATGTTGGCAGAGCAGGGCGTTACCCATATAAAAGGGGGAACTTTCAGAGACGTCCAAATAGTTATGCCGGATGTTGGAATTGTGGGAGCTGGAGACACAAGGCAGCACAGTGTGATGTACAACCATCCAGTGAGCCAACGAGTAACGTAAGGAAGGAGATCATCTGTTTCAAATGTGGGAAAAAGGGGCACGTCAGCCATCAATGTAGGATGAGAGAAACAGTCACTCAAATGCAGCGCAAGTAATTGATACGCTTGACAATGAAAATTGTAGTGGATGTAAATCTATTTTTGAGAAAGACGGTCAGCCGGTCTTAATATGTGGTCACACAGTTAAAGCAGGATCAGCAGTGCATGAAGGAGGAAGTTTGAAGATGCATCATGGATTTGTTAATGATAGGCCAGCGGTAACAATTAGGGATTCCGGATGTACGTCCATCGGAGTTAGAAAGAGTTTAGTGCATCCTTCGGATTACACAGGGAAAAAGATTAGATCCATAACATTTAATGGGACAGTAGAATTCTACCCATTAGCCGTGATAACAGTGAAAACACCATATATCACAGGAAAAGTGACAGCGTATGTTCTGGACGCACCAGTGGCGGATTTGATCATAGGAAATGTAGCAGGAGTTAAAGATTGTACAGAAGAAGAAGTAGTTTATTGGGACCAGATACATAGTGTAAGTAGTAACGGGGTAGTTACTAAAAGAAAACCTAAATTAGAGAGTATAGCTGAACAAGAAGAGGCACGTGAAGTAGACATAGGAACTCTGGGCAAGGATAGTACAGCTGAGCAGGTGAGAATGGAATCTGAAACATAGCGTTAGTGACTCCCAGAGACAAGATGATACGATAGACAAATGTTTCCAAGGGTGTAGTAAAGTGAGACAGAGGCAATCAAAGAAGGGTAGATGGTGCTTCGAGAGGAAGAACAATGTTCTCACTCACGGGTTTTCAGATGGCGGAACTGAACGTGGGCAAGTAGTAGTACCCTTAGCACGTAGTGACCGAGATACTAGATCAGCTCAGGATAGTGCATGTGCAGGGCACATAGGTATAATGCGTATGCAGCAGAGAGCAAGGTGCCAGGGATATGGGCCAAGATTGAATAAAGAGTTCAGACTAAACCGAGACTCCAGTTTAACGGTGCAATATGCAGATAGGAGAGTTGAGTCAGGCCAAAAGAGTGTTCGCGACATCACTGACCCAGGATTAGGGATAGCATACAGATGTTGTAAATATATGGGCACCATGACGAATGGGTACAAGAAAGGTAGATACATCATAGACAGAAATAGATGGAGGTTTGATGCAAGAAAAGAACCACTTGATACAGGGTCGGGACACAAATAGGTTGTGTCTTCTTGAGGATGGTAGTAGACTTGCAGGTACACAGATATTATGTTCCCTATGATATGTTTATTATTATTAGTATGTGAGATACTAGTCATGTATTGGTACACAAGATGGAAAGGGGTGGTATTAATGTGTTGATAATATGGTAGTCTACTATGACTACTGAGTGTATGATTTAGGGTGGTAGCTAAAGTAAGATGGAGTCATACTTAGGGCTACCCAGGCAATATGTCGGGGTCACATATTTGTTAGGTTTTAGTCTCCCAACATTTGAAAACGATGTTTTCTTTTAAGAGGGGGTAGTGACATATGCCTGGGTCATTGACATTGAGGTGAGTGAACTATAGCCGGGCTACGAGAAAAACAACCAACCCGGAGAAATAATGGTGAGGGTAGATGGAGACCCCCAGGGTGGATGGGGCGAGAGACAGTATATTTTGGGTGAAGTGAGGAGACTTGGGAGGACAGTTGAAGCTGGGACCGACTGAGAGTTGGGTCGCTTTGGACAGTGGATGTTTTGGGCTCCGAGCGGATCGGTAGTCTAAGGAGAAGGAGCGGAGTTGGATATAGATCTCCGTCCTGTGTTGTTCTCCTAGTTGTGAATGCAGGCCTAAAACCCAGTGGGGTTTGGATAATTAATGGAGGCCTGAACCCAGAGTGGGTTGGATATTTAATGAAGGCCTGAACCCAGAGTGGGGTGGATAGTTAATGGAGGCCTGAACCCAAAGTGGGTGGTGTATTGTGTGAGGTCCAGCCGTGGATAGTAGCTGGACTAAGCTGTCTTGTGAATTGGAGATTCAGCAGGCCTTGAGAAGGCAGCGATGTGTGTGTGTTAAGTTGTGAGGAGTATATCTATCTTCTATGGATTATATGATTTCTGGATATATAAGGATGTTCTGTTTGTCCGTGTTCTTTCTGTATTAAAGGATTATGTGCGCCAACTCAATCTTGTTTAATGACAGATGGATGTGTATTACTGGGGTGAGTTGCATTGTGAGACAGGTGGCTAGATCTACTTACACTCCATAGTGACATACAAGGAACATTGAACCCTAGACAACGACCATGTCACTTAGTGATTATAAAGAACAACGTGACACAGACACTGATACAAAGCCAAATACATACAGCCACTGATACAACAACGTCAAACATATACAGACACTAATAAAACGTCAAATACATCCAGACACTGATACAACAACGTCAAACATATATAGACACTGATACAACAACGTCAAATACATACTGAAACTGATAAAACAACGTCAAATACACACAGACACTGATACAACAACGTCAAATACATACAGACACTGATACATCAACGTCAAACATATACAGACACTGATACAACAATGTCAAATACATACTGAAACTGATACAACAACGTCAAATACATACTGAAACTGACACAACAACGTCAAACATATACAGACACTGATACAACAACGTCAAATACATCCAGACACTGATACAACAACGTCAAACATATACAGACACTGATACAACAACGTCAAATACATCCAGACACTGATACAACAACGTCAAACATATACAGACATTGATACAACAACGTCAAACATATACAGACACTGATACAACAATGTCAAATGCATACAGACACTGATACAAGAACGTAAAATACATACAGACACTGACATAACAACGTCAAATACATACAGACACTGTTACATCATCGACAAATGCATACAGACACTGATAAAACAACGTCATACACACACACACACACACACACACACACACACACACACACACACTGATACAAGAACGTCAAATACATACAGACACTGATACAACAATGTCATATATTAGGTACTTTCATTTGAAACTGCCGGTCTCTCTGGCCGAGGGGTTACACCACTTTCTCCGCAATCCCGTTTATCACGCAGAGTCTCGTAGCGGGCGGGAAATGGGAGCGGTTCGTCCCCCGCTGGTGACTTGCGGGATAACTGAGCCGGCCGCTCAGAAAGCAATGGCAAACTACTGAGCGTAATCTTGCCAAGAAATCAACAGACAGCTGAAAGATGCTGCTGTTGACAGCGATGTCCTGTAAAAGGATATGCGAATTAAACAAAAAACAAAACATTTGAAACTCGTTCCAATGGCTTTGTTACAAAAGCATGAAAGACACATTAACAGGTGCGGTAAAATTAAACAAAGCATTCATTATGAATGAATTATGCACCATGGGTTGGTCAGATAAAGTCGCCGTAGGCATTCGGGCAAGCATCCGATGTCTTAGGTGGGCGGCGAATGCCGTCCACAAAAAAGGACTTGCTCACTGAACCAAGTGTTTACTGCGTTCATTACGTCTGCATCTGTGTGAAACTCTTTCCCCTTGAGAGATTTTTTTAGAGGGCCGAACAAATGAAAATCTCATGGTGACATATCAGGACTATAGGCTGGATGTTGCAGAATTTCCCACTTCTTCCTTGTTAATGCTTCCTGCACAATCTTTCCGACATACAGACGAGCATCATCGTGCAACAAAATCACACCGCGAGAAAGCATGCAGGATCGTTTATTCTTGATGGCTTTTTGCACCTTGTCTAGTGTGTGCAAGTAGTGGGTAGAGTTAATGTTGACACCAGGTTCTCTAAAGTCGGCCATCAATAGACTTCATTGTCAAAAAATGCGCTCAGCATAACCTTACCAGCGGAAACCTGTAACTTGAATTTTTTGGCTTTTCGTGATTCAGCATGCTCTCACTTTTGTTGTTCGGCTCAAAGTTGTGACACCATGATTCATCGCCTGCCACTATGCGGAAGAGAAATGCATCACTCTCCACTCTGTAACGCAGCAAGTTGTTCAAACACCATAACATGCGTTCCTCTTTTAGATGGTCTGTCAACATCAGTGGTACCCACTGTGAACACACCTTTCGATATGCAGTTTCTTACGAACGAACTTTTGAATTGTCCCAATTGACACATCAAATTGCTTCGCTAGCGAACGTATGCTTCGATAACGGTTCATCTGTACTGCTGCATCAATGTTGGCGATGGTTTTTTTTCTGTTGCAACAATATGCGTTTGAACCGGCCGTTGAAGATCTGTCGGGAACCGATGTCATTTCCGAAACATTCGTGCCCATTCTTTCACTGTTGTCTTCGACACACATTTGTTACCGAATGCTGCCTGCATTCTTCGATGAATGTCCACTGGTCAACATCCTTCAAATTCAAAGAAACTGAATCACCGCTCTTTGAGCTTCTTTGGACGGATTTAGGATCAACCCGACCATTTTCTCAATGGTCAGAAACACAACCTATGCATCATGGGACGATAAGCACGTGCTCTTTTATTCATTGGTCAGTACTCATCACACGACTATGACATGATCATTTTAAACGTACGTAATTACGCGAGGTGCGGCACGAACGGATTTCAAATAAACGCCCCTTATACTTACAGAAACTGATACAACAACGTCAAATACATACAGACACTGATACAACTGTCGTCTGTCCATCAAGAATGATGATGACCATTCATTTCATCCAGTGAGGTTGACAGTTTGGAGCCGTTGTTTTTACTTTGTATGTCGACCACAGTTTAGGGTACCCACCAACTGCGGCTAACTGGTTAGGTAGTGATGGAGCAGACAATTTTTAGAGCACGTTTTCTAGCCCCTTCCTCATGCTATGGATGTGAGCAGTGCTTTCCTATAGAGGGCTGCTCAGTAGCTCAGGGGCTGTCAAATCCCACTGCTGCTCCGGTCATTAGAAGACAACCATATGGCCTGATCTGCCTGTGTGCAGGTCTGCGACTACGGCTGCCAGCATACCCACGCCTGCCGCTTCGCCGTTCGCCCATCTCCACAGGGTTTGAAGGTGATATATGAAGTTGAATGAAGAATGACTTGCGTGATGAATTGAATTTAAGTGATGAAGAGTTACGCAATTCGTCGACCACACTCTCTCCCCTGAGTCCATCTGAGTCCAGTGGCAAGGCAAGTCAAGACGACTGGAGACGAATACAGGTGCAGTGGATGACCAGGGCGCTCTACGTGCCTTGCCGTGCTCATTACTTTCCACGACGCTTTGTAGGTAAACGCCGTCTGGGCCCGTTGAATCAACAGTGATTTCTTCCGCGTAGTCTGCCGAGTCCTGTCTTCACATGCTGGGTAGGCATATCGTAGGTCACCGATTGGTTTCACACCAAATGCTGACAGCTACTAGGAGCCACAGGCGTGAGCTGGGTGTCAGGCTTGGACCAGCGGGGGATGGGCCCTGAAAGGACAGTGACAATTATCCTTAATAAAGATACTACCAATGCCTGACACCCACTGATACAACTACATCAAATACATACTTACCTGTTACTTAGCTGATATAGATCCGACATCAGAATATGCTAAGTGGTGGCATGTGGGAATGAAGGTGGGGTTTTTTTTGGTGGGGGGGGGGGGGGGGGGTGAGACAGAAAGAGCAAAAGGGACAATAAAAGGGTCATGGAGAGGGTGTTATTGTGGTAAAAGGTTCAAATCTTGATACACCTACAGCTGTAAATGTTTCCATTGTGTAATACTGGACAATAGACAATAACATGTTTTTTTTTAAAGCTTCAGACAGCAAAGGTGCGGTTGTTGAGATAATGTTAATATTATCAATAACTGTTGTATGATACCTCACATATGTTAACATTCCCAATTACAATTATGTGATACCGCACATATGTTAACATTCCCAATGACTGTTGATACCTCACATATGTTAACGTTCCCAATTACAATTATGTGTTACCGCACATATGTTAACATCCCCAATGACTGTTGTTTGATACCTCACATATGTTAACGTTCCCAATTACAATTATGTGATACCGCACATATGTTAACATCCCCAATGACTGTTGCTTGATACCTCACAGAGGCTTCTCTCCCAATACTAGATACATCTCCACGGGGACGACGTTGTTGAGTTATCCTAGCCCCCCCCCCCCCCCGCCAGCTCAGAGACCAGAGGAGTGGGCGAGGCTGGTATGTGGACGTCTCATCTACAGACAGGCATTGTTAGCTGTACCCAACCCAGGTGGTGAATCCCCACAGTACCTGTGTAGTATAATTGCGTGGTTTGTGCCATGTCCCAGTGGAAAGAATGGCGACAAATGCTGAAAGTTGACAGTATTGGAAAACTCGAACAGACTATCGTGGATCTCTGTCATCCAATGAAGTGTTTATGGAATATAATTTTAAGGGTTATTTGATGATGATGATGATGATGATGATGATGATGATGATGGTGGTGGTGGTGGTGGTGGTGGTGTAGGTGGTGATGGTGGTGGTGGTGATGGTGGTGGTGATGATGATGATGATGATGATGATGATGATGATGATGGTGGTGGTGGTGGTGGTGGTGGTGGTGGTGTAGGTGGTGATGGTGGTGGTGGTGATGGTGGTGGTGATGATGATGATGATGATGATGATGATGATGATGATGATGATGATGATAACTTGTTATTTAATTGGTTGGTTTGATATACTATGACGTCCATGTAGTCAGAGATCTCTAAGGAGCTTCCATCTATCTAATTTAGGGGAGAGACTTTCCTTTGAATCCAGTGCCATCTCTGTGATGACTGTTGCGGAAATCTTCGTCTCTCCAAGCTGAGAAACTATAGTATGTCCCGAAAAGAATGCCTTCATTCACGATCAATTATTTTGAAAACTGTCTGTTGCATCGTTATGAAATTTTTCCAGCCGTCTTATATTCACTCCAACCCAAGGAATATGTCTTTGAAAGGTCCAAAAGCAACTTAAATCATCGAAAGCGGCGACATTTCTTTAATGTTTTGCAGAAAAACTAGTGATTTCTCGCTACCAAATTTATGTTTACAGTAATGAAAGCCCCGCCAATTCAGATGACACACAATGCGTATCCGGATTAGTATGGGAGTGGGTGCAATGAAAGAAGTAGCTTAAAATAGACAGGGTCGGCTGCATTGCACCGGGTTTTTATCCCATATGGCTCAGTTTCTTTCCGCAGCGTGGAAAGCGTCGCACAAAGCGCGAACTCCGTACCTCCAGCGACGACCCTCTGGAGTCTCCGAAAAATGCACTCGTGAAATGAAGGACGCGGCCTGGAATCGAACATACAACCTTCGGAGCCCGAATCAGACGGCTTGACCACTTCACCACGAAGAATCCCGAGAGGGGTGCAATGTGTAATGTTAGTAAAGACAGAGAATTTACAGAGGCATGGAGTAAATAATTTGTAAATTGACAGGAAAGTAGAAGGAATATATTTCTTACTCATTTTTCATTTCCTTCTTCTTTCTTCAGCTGCTGGTTAATAAAGTGTACACAAGTATTAATGTTAGCTTTTTATATTGAGTTCGTGAAAGCTTCCAAATAGCTGTGCGTTAATGTGCGTATGGAGTGACCAGAAATGATACCGCAATTTAGTCATAATGTTTCCATTTTTAAGGATCTGTTCAGCTGTCTGTGTAGTTTTTTCACACGTACACATGGGTGACAGACCTGCTTTGAGTCTTCATGAAAGATTGTCTACTCTGCTGTTTACCGTTCAGAGATGGAACATGATTACCTGTTTTGCACTATGAAAATAGTTGTCAGTGTCTCTGTAGTGGGCTTTCATCTTAACGACCAAGATGTTGGTCCTCTTTTCATTGAAATTTATAGATTGATTCATATGCACGTGTGTTGTCCCCTAATTTGGCAACGTGTTTGCTCTCACGTTTCTTGTTATGCCACAATATGTCAGTTTCCACCGCAATATTACTCTTATGTTGGTATTCAATGCGTTTAGTGTGTGTGTGTGTTTGTGTGTGTGTGTGTGTGTGTGTGTGTGTGTGTGTGTGTGTGTGTGTGTGTGTGTGTGTGTGTGTGTGTGTGTTTCAATACAGTTGTTTGTCACGGCTGAGGACTTGCGGAATTGAAAATTCATCACTGTGGAATACAAACTGTTGTCATTGACATTATGCTGATGCTGTAATGTTTAGGGCCTGCAATTCTTCTGAATAGTTGTAGCAAAATATCCCAGTTGGTGTGCACGTGGATTAAGGTCTGCGATCTGCTCAGACCTAATCTGTGTCGGACGATTCCAGTAGATTAATGACTGCTCTCGGTTGCATAAAATTCAATCTATCCTTTCTCCAATAATCCTCTTCCTCTTTCAACACATGGTCCTCGCATTTTCCCAGTAAATTGTATCAATATTTAATAGCGCCGACTGGATTAGTATCTTGACGTCAGACAATTTGAATATAGTATTGTCAGCTGGCACCTGTCCTTTAATTTTATCCCACACAAGTTCTATAGGGCTAAAATGAGAATGGTACGGCGGACGTCTCAAGCACCCATGACGATGCTCTTCTATCAACTTGTCGATTTGACATTTCTTGCTTTTTGGCGTCTGTTTTACAAGGGACAACAATTCTAGCTAGAAATACGTTTCTGCAAATGGTATGTTTTCCATTTGGAGTCATATCTTTATTGCTCCCTTTGTGCTCGATGCTGTAGGTATTTTGTCTTCTTGGGCAACAACATTGATAACATGCATTGTCCATAATTGGACACGACGGTCTATCTAGGGATGGAAGCATAGTATTCTCAAGCGAATCTCTAAATACATTACCATTCATCTTATTATGATAATCCATATTGTCTGTATGCTTTGATACGAACACGAGCCCACCATTCTGTTGTAAGCCATTATGCGTATTACCAGCATGGGACATGACCAAAAGTTGTCCTATACTACTGGGCACATATCGCTTTATCTGTTCATCCACTGGTTGCCATTCCTTATCACTTGTGTGGTGCGCATTGATCCACATTTCATCCAAACATACTATGCCTTAATTTTCTTTGCGCATTTCCCTTATTTCACGTAGGTATCTGCTTCTCATGGCTCCTAAATGAGGTTGCTCGCAAAGATTATTTCTACCGCCCTTGTACTTTCAAATAGTTAAGATAATGTCCTTATAATTTTCCACAAAGTTGTTTTGGATAGCTCTATGTTATTGTTCTTTCTGAACCAAACCCTAAGTTTTCTTACAGTCACTGTTTCTTTGGCATCCAGCATTTTTATAATGCTGGATAATCCTGGATATAAAATCCAATTTTTTTATAATTTTAGGAGTCTCCCTGGAGAAGTGGTCAAGCCTTTTGACTCGGGCTCCAAAGGTCGTGGGTTCGATTCCGGGCCGCATCCTTCGGTTCACGAGTTAAATTTTTCGGAGACTTCTGTGGGTCGTCGCCAGAGCTGCGGAGTTCGTGCTTTGTGCGATGCTTTCCGCGCTGCGAAAAGAGATCGAGCCATATGGGATAGAACCCGGTGCAATGAAGTCGACCCTGTCGAATTTTAAGCGACTTTTTAAAGCATTGTTATAATAGCTCGCCTTATGACATCTTTGTCAAAGCTGTCTACAATAATCTTTCTACCTACCGTTTTGTTATTGCGTGGTGGTTTAATTCCAGATTCTTGCACCCATCGACGAAATTACCGTTTACCCAAACCCAATGCATGCACTATTCTTTTTTTCGGAATTTGTAATAGTATAAAACAGTTTCCTGCGATCAGCTTCTTGACAAAAATATGTGTACAACTTCATAGCGATTCTTTGAAGTGCACAATTTCGCATTAAATCCCATTGAAAAATATTCACACATTTCAATGTTAGCGATAAGTGGTAAGATTTAAAAACAAAAAAAAACAACATATTAATCAGGTTTCATGAAATAACCCACATTTTGAGCCACCTCTGAACAGTCCTAGTTTGAACAACGCGGGGAGTTGGCATAAGGCCAATCCCTTCAAAACACGTACAATATTCAACATTGAGCGCTGATTGTCTGGCTACGCTGTAATACATTTAAAATTATGAATTTCATCTCAGACCCGCAAATTATATACCACATATAAACAAACTTTGAAATCTGCTGTAAAATCTCCAGAACAAAAACATTTTTGTTGGGTGGACATAATGATACTAAATCTCATAATTTTCCCTCAGTTGGTTACTGAGATATGGATGTTTATATTGGGACCGAAAAAGAAAAAAAAAAAGACTATAGTAGGATTTGCAAATTCGGTACCGAAACTTCACATCTGCCAAGAGACATGGAGATTCTTGAAACTTGGAACGATGGCCAGACCAGGGCCAAGTCTCTGGCTAAGAGTGGACCACGAAGGAGTGCTGCAGGGTCGAGATCACTGTGGGATGTGATTCTACGACTTCCGTAGCTCTGATGGTGACTATATATTGCCTGAAACTGATCAAGATTGTCCTGTTTGGATAACAATCACCTTCAAATTAATATCCTATGTGTACCTGAATCGGTCACGGGATTATTAATCTGGGCCAGGGATGGACCCTAATATAACTTTTCTTCTGAGGTGGAACCGGGTAAAGTTAATAATATAATCGAAACGGAAACGAAATCGATCAGGAAGCTTCTGAAAGCCCGATGTCTCCACGTCAAGTCGCAGGTCCACTCTAGAGATGGCATTCGTGTATTGTTTATATTTGCTAGTGGTAGATGTGTACGTTTTCTTTTCTTTTTTCTTGTCTTTATACATTGCTGTATGCAGGCGGCTCGCTGTTCTTCGGAGAGAGGCCGAGCCAGGTGAGATAAAATCGCAGCGTAATTAAGTCGATCTTCTAGATTTTAACTTTATCCTGTTTAGGTGTATCTTGCGCAATACGTCAGTTAATATTGATATCGAAGACCAAATTGAGTATTTGAGTTTGGCATGAGTGTTTAAGGGAGAAGGGGTCACGTGTAGTGAAAGTTTGAGAATCCTTTTCTTATAACTTGTTTGAGCGAATGGTGCGTGAACAATTGGTGGCGGACATGTAGTTCGCTTGGGATGTGAGACTCGGTGAATGGAGTGTGTTCAAGTGTGAATCACGAGGTGAGTGAACACACGAGAAGTCAGTAAAACATTGAAACTCGTCGTGTAAACACATGATAAGTTAATCAGACACTGGAACTTGTTGTGTGGAAGTTCGTCGTGTAGACAGACACACGAGAAGTCAAGCAGACACTGAAACTCGTCGTGTAGACACACGACACGTCATTAAGACACTGGAACTCGCCTTGTACACAGTTCAACGCCGTGATTGTACTGTAGCGAGATGAGGGCTATTGTGATTGTAATGATGAGATTTTGAATGTCGAAGTTTGTCTAGATAATTGTTCATGTCCATGACGTTACATAAAGATGAACATATCACACAAAGTAGCCTTTGTGTTTCAGTGTGACATCGAATGAATGAGTGTCAGGTGTACAGGTATATCGTTGTTGCACCATGCTGTTTTTATAAATACAGTTAGTGTCTCGAGGGGCACTCCTTCGTAAAGTTCACCCTCGGCCCACCATCATATCACCATTGCTTCTAGTTTCCTGCCTTACCTTCCTCCCCGTCTGCAGGTACCACTTCCACGCATTTACCTGGAATCTTCACTGAACCGCTGCCATTCCCTACCCCTGTTCTCATGACACCACAGACTCTAACCGCTGTTATACAAGAGTATCAAGATGCAATTCATGTTAGTATCACAGTCTGGGATTCTGAGATAGGCAGTACATGTCTTTCATTTGTTTGTTCATTTTCGTAAAATTGTTCTCATATTTTTCATCTTTTCATTCTTCTCATGCCGTTCTTATGCCCTAATGTAGTTACTGTAGTGCCTGCCTCGTGTTTATATGTGTGTGTTGTGTGTATGTATTTGTTTTCTGATGAGCGCTAGTCTCCGGAACGTCCAATGTTTTCCGGAATGTTGTGTTCTGTCAAGCTGATTACTCTGTTATTTTATATGTTGTTTTTAGGAATTTAGACATCTACAGTCATTACAAGTTGGTAATATCAATTGGTGAAACCTTTGAGGCCACTAAGACAGTTCATAGGTAAACACACATGTATTGTTTGGTGATCATTGGTTGCAGCAGTTCAACATGACATTTGCAGATGATGTGCTGGTGTACAGACAGAGCAGGGACAGGCTGAGTCTGGCGAAAGACTTACATTTGGCGGTAAACATGGTAGCGGAGTGGTGCAGGGACGCAGAAGCTATTATACACCCAGACAAGGCATCGGTTGTGTGGTACTCCTTGGATAACCGGATCGTCTGAATACGAACTCTTTTAAGTGCACTGGCTATACATGTTACATCAACCCAACTGGGCAGGGAAGACATGGGCAGGCTCTGGTGGTCAAGAATGGTTTACAGCATTCAGTAATGGATATGAGTGGGTGGGATCAGGAGAGTAAAGTGGTGCAGGGAATGCGGATACAAATCGGCCGATACAGTTGGAACCTGATAAATGTATAAGTGGGGAATCTTGCATAAGCAGAGAGAAAGAGAGAGAGAGAGAGAGAGAGAGAGAGAGAGAGAGAGAGAGAGAGAGAGAGAGAGAGGGAGAGAGAGAGAGAGAGGGAGAGAGAGAGAGAGAGAGAGAGAGAGAGAGAGAGAGAGAGAGAGAGAGAGAGAGAGTTGGGACTGGTTGAAAGTTCAGTGGACACTCCAGGTACCAGGTATCTTATATGTGGTGGCTTCAACGCCCGCGCCAAGGAATGGGACAGGTCGGGAGAGATCAGACAGGGTACTGCTCTTGCTGAGGCCTTGCTTGAGACGGATGTTGTCTGTCTAAATGACGGGACACTCACTAGGCTAGCAATGAGACCGGGGGACCCTGACACGGCGATAAACCTGGCGCTTGTATCCCAAGAGGCGGTATCAGATGTAAAATGGAGCGTTTTTGGAGACCATGGATCTGTGCTGATACCTAAGTTCAGCACAGTTAGGGCTATAAAAGCTCGCAGGGCATTCAGTTATGAGCGCGACCACTCTTCGCTCTTGAGGCGCCTTAGATCACAGGGAAGATCTAAACCAACAAGAATAATCTTCACCCAACCACCATGGTGGACACCAGAGGTAGAGAATTCATGGAGGGAAAAGAGGGTCGCCATAAGGAAATGGCAGAGGGTGCGGAGAGCAACCAATTCAGTTGACACAGAATTGGAAGAGGCTGAAAGATATTTTTAAAAAAGTAAAGGTGCAGGATTTTAAACTCCAGGCAGCAGAGGCAAAGAGGATTAAGTGGGAACAGTTTATCAATGAATTCGGTGGGGATGTGACATTGGGAAAATTATGGAGGCTGCACCGGCAGATGAAGAGACAGGCGATGCCTGGTACACATGGTACCGTTTATGATGAAAACAGCCGACCTATGACAACTGACAGGGACAAAGGGGAGGCTTTTCTTGCGAGGTTTTTAAAGCAGACGGATCAGCAAGATAGAGCTATTAGAGATAACGTCCGAGAAGCCTTGTCACGGGTCACTAGGAAGGAGGACTGTGAGATTAAAGTGGAGGACATTAGATGGGCACTGAAGCGGGCTACAGACACAGCGCCAGGTCCGGATGTGGTGAGGTACTCCCATATGAGTAACATAAATGATGGGGACTTGGAGGAGATGGCTCTTTGTTTCAACCTAAGCATCAGTACGGCGGAAATACCCCACGATTGGTTAATAGCTACCTGGACCCACGCCTAAAGCCAGGTAAGGATCACTCCAGACTTAATGGATACCGAATCATAACCCGGCAAGCACGTATGGCATAATCCTCGAAAAGATAGTAGCACGCATGCTCCAGTGACATTTGGAAAATCCGAATCTGCTTCTCCAAGGACTCGAGTTACCGGCCTGGGAAGGACACCTGGGCCAATGCTGCGACTTTTGCATCTGATGTCTGCGAGGGCTTCCAGGATAAACAGGAGAGAGTGGCGGTAGCTCTTGACCTGGAGGATGCGTATAACAGGGTTAGGTATGATTGGTTGATATACACTCTGTTGGACATGGAGGTCTGCCCTTGCCTTGATAGATAGGTTACGGCTGTCCTTTATGAGCGTAAGGTTGCACTGCGCATGGGTACCTGGACTTCTGACCCCTGTACTATTACACCTGGGTTGCCACAGGGATCTGCCTCGTCCCCAGTGCTCTTTAATGTCTACACCAGTAAAATCGCAGCTATTGAGACACCAGGTATGGGTAGAATCTTGACATTTGCAGATGATGTGCTGGTGTACAAACAATGCAGAGACAGGGCCAGTTTGGCGAAAGACTTACATTTGGCAGTAAACAGGGTAGCGGAGTGGTGCAGGGACGCAGGGGCCATTATACACCCAGACAAGGCATCGGTTGTGTGGTACTCCTTGGATAACCGGATCGTCAAGGCAGACGTCCCAGGTATTATGTTGAATGAATGTCCTATTATTCGAGAGAGTAAACTGAAGTACTTGGGTATCACCTTTGACATGTGTTTGTCTTTTAAGGATCATGTGGAGGATTTGGTGGTGAAGGCTGGTAGGGGACTTAATGCATTGAGGGTTATGGCAGCAACCGGGGTAGAGCAGAGGATGCTGTACAGGCTCTTTTAGCAGTTAATAATTTCTGTCATTGAGTATGGTTTGGGGCTGCTGACGGTATCAAAAAGCCAGCTTGAAAGGTTGGAGCGCGTACAGAATGCTGCCATGCGGTTAATACTGGGGTGCACAAAGGACCCACCAATTATATGCATGAGGCATATCCTGGCGCTACCAACAATGACGGATAGACATAGGGTCCTTCAGGCCAAATGGTATCTGAGAGTTGCCGCAGATAGGGATCACTCGCTGCGTGCAGCAATGGATACGGTAAAGGGTCATAGACTAAGACGAGGCAGGTCCTGGATGGCACAGGCAGAACTTTCTATAAGTC
>JACEFZ010028116.1:0-402500 GCA_014155875.1 Cepaea nemoralis
TTTCGGGTTTACCCGATAGGAGAGACATATATCTACTAGCTCCATGTAAAGATTGTGATATGAAAATACCCCAAAGAACTATCTTTCATATAGATTTGAGCGAACAAGAGAACTGAGAGCTTCCGAAAGCCGTTTCTCCCTGTTTACCCAAAATAAAAGAATGCATAAGGACATGGGCCACTGGCGTTTCGCTACACTGACGAACACATGGGAAACCACACATCTCTCGTCTCAAGGCGGGCTGGCCACAAAACTACACAGGGCCCAGCGCCTGCCTTCACACACCGCCGGCTGCTACAAGGAAAAATGGACCCCGGTCCCTTTGTTTCAAGTGGCGTTTCCGGCGTGGCCAGGTTTTTAACTCGAGATAGACCAAACCCAAATTCGTTGGTCTGGCGCTATCACATATCCAACCCCTTACTTTTTTGACGTCCCGTCAAAAGGAATGGACCATCATATCTCCACACCACAACTATCTCTTTAAAAGTTAATGCCAAGTCCCAAAAAAAAAAAAAATTAATTCCTTTTCAGTGACCACAAAAATAAAAAATAGTAATCAAGCAAGCAATTACTAACATCTACACATAAATCATCATCAAAATGACAAATGCCAACAAAAAAAATATAAAGTCACCTGTGATCTCATCTTAACTCTGTAAATTCAACACAAAATGTATTTAAAAATAATACCATTTGTCTCTTCGGATCAAATATAAGCTTCCTGCAGCTAATGAGATACCTGGGTGGTTTGTGCTTCTAACATTCTGTACCCTTACACTAAAAAGAACATTCCATCCTGTGTCACCTATAACCTGGATATAAACACAAAGGAACACCCCATACAGGGTCAACAAAACACTGTTATCTCAATATCCCACACCAGCATCCAGTCAGTTGAGATTTCCTGTAAAAACTTACCCTAAAATCAAATATGTTTACACCATACATGAAACCTGCAGTTTGATTCCCAACTGGATATGATGGTAATGGCAGCACCACATCACCTAAAGAGCCACCCATTTCTTGCACTCTAAAAGAAAAACATGTCATCACATGACACCATCTACCTGCAATTATAATATATAAAAACAGCAAAACATAACTGCTAATTAACTAACTACGCTAAGGCTGTCAATCCAAAAGACTGGAATTCCTAAACAGATGAAAAAAGTCTCTATCTTTCACAACCATGTCTAACGGGCAAAAGTTCTTGCTGGTGGTCTTTCACAATCCCCTTTTGCACCAAGTCATGAGTTGACATATTCGTAGGCAGAAAATTTTGTCTTACACCTGTCACAACACACTGACCACCGGTCACATCACCCTGACCATTTGTCACAAGTTTAGCATCCTCTATCTGGCCGACCACACTGATACAAGGAGACTTCCATCGTCCCCTCCTCCGCCTCTTCCTGCGAAAGAAATTTCTCTGGTTGCCACGCATAACCATCCGGCTATCAGAAGTTGACAATGCACCCACCTGGACTGCTGGGGCTGATCCTTTAGAAGAATCAACCTGGGGCGGACTCTGTTGTCGCTTAAGGCCCTGTCGGTCTCGGTGGCTTACGCTTGCAAACACTTCACTACAAATCACTCTAGAGGGGTTCCGAAAACCACTAACCCCTCTCTTCAGACACCTATTCTGGAGGTGGGTGCGGCTTCGACAAACATTGCACCTCTTGCGTCGTACCTTGGGCTGCAGCAACGAATCAGCTAATGCTCTCATCCTACCTAGCTCAACCTGAAGCTCCTCCACCACCACATCATCATGCTGGACCCCTTGACACTCACCACTGGCATTAGGACACCTCTCTGAACTGTAATCTTGAGGTTCTACAGATTGGTATGCACAGACTTCTGGAGCTAATGACACATCAGCCCATCGCATGGCCAAGTCTCTAACACAGAGGAAAGTCACTGCAGGATCTTGCAATATCCTCTCCTCTGCCATTCTCCTGCTGAGAACATTATGTAGTTTTGCAACAAACCAGTCTCTTAGGATCACTGGATCCCAAGCAACCATGCCCCTCTTTCTCTGTGCTTCCAGCACCAAACGAAAAGCTTTGTGGACCCGGTGAGAGAAATCCATGATGGATTCCTCTGCATCTTGTGTTACTTGAAAGAAAGCCGCAGCCAGCTCCACCATGCTGCGCTGCTCTCCATATACCTGCTGAATGGTCTGCAGCATCTCCTCAGGGTCATTACAAGCTGACCTAAGTTCAAGTTCCGCCCACACACTGGGAGCAACACTTTCACAAATAATGTCCACTTTATCTTCATCGCACACCGCACCAGCCCTCCAGGCAGATCTCACCTTCCTCACATACTTCTCAACAGCTGGCCCACCTTGCCGGCCAAAACAATGTACTCCTATCTTCACAGGTGCAACTATGTACCTGATTTCACCAGTGGGCCCTGTGACGTCAGGGGCACCAACTGGGAGGGGAACTATGGTCCCTAACGTTGAAGACAGAGCCATCCTTGCTCTGGATAGGATACAGTGAAAGTGTACTAGGAGGCAATTTATCTGAGCCCACTCACCATACAGGGGACTCTTCTCTTGTGCAGGAATGCCCGGGGGATCTCAGCAGCAAACATGGGTTCTAATGTCACAACTCAAAGACAATGCACACCACAAACATAAACACTGACCTATCACACAAAACAACTATTATGTACTACACCAACGATAGTTAGAGTGAAACTACCTCTCCGTAAATGGAGATGCTTGCTTGCTTGCTTGCGTTCGTTGGCTTGAGCTCCAACGCGAAGTCCTGTATGTCGGATGAAGGCATCCTGTTGTCCAACATCAGTGTGATGTCATACAGGACCTGAGTTTTGCGTGAGTATCCGTTGTCCCATGTCTGGCTTATTGGTGTGCAGGCAGACACTCTCCGACTTCGGAGGAATCGGCGATCCTACTGACCTTAGCCAGGACCCCGAAGGACGAGGACGCGTCAATAGGTCTTGGCCAGTATATAACCCGGCCCTGGTGCCTTGGAAACACCTCTGCGTCCCGTAAATGGAGATAAGAGGTATATACAACACCAAGATAGTTAGAGTGGAGGTATCTGTAGTTCAGAGATACGAGGTATATACAACACCGAAGATAGCTAGCGTACAGGTATCTGTAGGTCAGAGATAAGAGGTATATACAACATCAAGATAGCTAGCGTGAAGGTATCTGTAGGTCAGATATAAGAGGTAGTTACAACTCCAAAGATAGTAGGAAGCTATCCCTTTGTAAAACAGAGATACGATGTATTGACAACACCAACGGCAGAGTGAAGCTATCAAAACACAGATAACACTAATTTACCACGCCAAAGATAGGACGTAGCAACTGTTCTATAAAACGGGGATAAGTAACATTTGCAATATCAACGACACTTTATATGGATCGACCTTCTATGTAAGCCGGGCACGTTTATGTAGATTATACGAAAGAAATCATTGGAGAAAATTCAACAAACATAAATATAATAACTTATCAAACTTGAAGGTAGCGACTATACAATGAAGTAGCCTCCACTCACATTTGTTGAAAACACCAACAGCCAAATGTCTGAAGAATGATACTTTGCGATAAGTAAGATTGAAATATGGCTAACCGATTTTACGTTTTAAACCTATTCCTTCTGCCAAGCACTTTATCTGACTCTCTGGAGTGCTCAATCGTCCACTTTCATCCACATAGCTGATGCTGATCTAATCAAGCACATCATTAGACCACACTGAGATTGTCCCCAGTCAAACATTCGAGTCTTTATCAAGAAGTCTATCTCCGGGCTGGAGTCGTCTGCCCTGCTTCCACCCCATGCTTCTCATCCCTCATGGCCCCGAGCCGAATTTCATTTTTCTAATTCCTCAACTGACGCAGACAGCAATTCCACGAAGCTTGACTTCCAAGGGGCCCAAAATGAAAGCAATCGCCACTTTTGGTAACTTTTGGAATTGGTAACCAGAAAAAAAAAAAAAGAGCTCTCATGGTCTCATGGGCCAATGTGGCGTACACTCAATCAATTTACAGGGGCGTCTCCGATGCTCTTTTCTCGCTTTACTCTTTAAATCTAGACTCACTAGTTGTGATATCTCTCTCTCTCTCTCTCTCTCTCTCTCTCTCTCTCTCTCTCTCTCTCTCTCTCTCTCTCTCTCTCTCTCTCTCGCTCGCTCGCTCGTTCGTTCCCTCCCTCCACTCTGTATCATTGAAGGAGGTATACCGTTTGAAAGATATTCTCCTTCTATCCTTTAATACAAACTTTTTCTTGTGTCAGCCTTTAAATACTACCCTCTGAGATATTTTCATTCTAGTCGTGAATATAGTCGTGAATATTTGCCATTTTGCCCTGCAGCTTTGAAATTCTCCCTTCCTGGAATATAATAATTCTAGTCGTGAATATAGTCGACAATATAACCGTTAAAGCTATCTGTGTGTTCGGCAGCAAATAAGCCTTGTCCTCTGGGATATTTTGATTCTAGTCGTCAATATAGTCATAAAAGTTTATTATTGAGTCCTGCAGCCTTTAGTCCGTGTTTTCTAGAATATCTTGATTGCTAGTCGGGAATATAGTAGTGTATGCTTACCATTGTGTTTTACAGCCTGTTTCTTAGCATTGTGCTCTACAGCCTGTAAATTATGTCCGCTGGGATATCTTGATTCTCATCGTGAATACAGGAGTGAATATAGTCGGGAAATACAGACGTCAATATGGTCGTTAATATAGTCGGGAATGCTTACCTTTGTGTTATATTACCTTTAAACTATGTCCACTGGGATAGATTCATTCTATTCGTGCATGTAGTGATGTGAATAGGGTCGCGAATGCTTATCATTGTGATCTACAGCCTTTAAACACCGGGATAGTATCATTCTAGTCGTGCATATAGTGATATGAATGATTCATTGATTTATTTATTTAGGAATCGACATCACAGCATTCGGGGCATTCCCATAAGCGCTCCGTCCCCATCCTCAGCAGCCAGCGAAGAGTTCCAACACTAATAGTTCCAGTAGCAATCTGATTATATATCCGTCTCGCCTTTCCTCTGAGCGTTGAGCGTCGGCCAGATCCCCTCGTCACTCCTCGCTGTCTCATTCTTGCCAGACCATGGTAATCCATTTGCTCCTCCGAGGTGTGCACGTGCTCCCACAAGGCCGCAACCACGTCTGCCTTGTCATGTATCAATACTCCACCAAGTTCTGCAGAGCCAGCCAATCTGTCCGCCTGTTCATTTCCCAGCACACCGGCATGCCCCGGAGAAAAGATCCAGGCGATGCTTGTCACCCGTGACCTCCGAAGCGAAGCAAGCCACTCCGCACGAAGCCTGCCCGTCCTCACCCTCGTCAGCATGCTTTCTGAGTCAGTTACAATCACGATGTGTATGTGTGTCGTATTCTCCATCCAGCGGAGAGCCGCAGTGACCGCCTCCACCTCCATTCTTAAGCTGGATGTTGTGGTATCATATGCCAGGCTCTCCTGCCCCAAACGTCGACCATTGGCTTTGGCTATGAACCCCCAGCCACTTTTCTCACCTCTTGACACCGAACCATCTGTGTAGATAATCACATCACCCGAGTGAGCATTGTCCTGAATTAGTTGCTGGATTTCCACTTCCGTGGCCCCTGCTGGCCACTCCCTGCACTCCCGGCTTAATGTGATTATAACTCTGCACAATTCTGACTGCTCCGCTGGCACTCTGACCCACTCCTCTCCACGCCTAATGTTCTCCAAGGGGCACACCTGTCTGATCGTATCCTCCGCCTGAGCCATCCATGATTTCCCTCTTATCAGTCGCTGACCCTTAACTGCGTCCAGCGCCTCATGCAGTGGGTGGTCTGTGTCTGCAGCTACTCTGAGGTATGCCTTCGCCTGCATCACCTTGAGCCTACCAGCAACACTCGGCAGACCAAGGATGTAACGCATACACACTACTGGGGTGTCTCTAGTGCATCCCAGAATGACCCGCATAGCTTCGTTCTGTATGTGCTCTAACTTCACCAGCTGACTCTCTGAGACAGTGAGCAGACCTAATCCATAATCAATTACTGAGAGGATCAAGTGCTGGTATAGTGTGAAAAGCATTCTCTGCTCTGTGTCCATTGCAGCCATAGTTTTAAGTGCACCGAGTCCCTTTTGAGATCTTGTCACAACCGTCTCCACATGGTCCTTGAAGGATAGGCTCCTGTCAAATGTGATCTCCATTTGTGATATGAATAGGGTCGTGAATGCTTATCATTGTGTTCTACAGCCTTTAAACATCGGGATAGCATCATTCTAGTCGTGCATATAGTGATGTGAATAGGGTCGCGAATGCTTATCATTGTGTTCTACAGTCTTTAAACACCGGTATAGCATCATTCTAGTCGTGAATATAGTACTGAATGCCTGTCATTGTATTCTAGTCTTTAAATCTTGCCCCATACGACATGTGATTATAATCATCAATATTGTGATGAGTAATTGCAATTGTATTCTGCAGAGTTTACACTTTGCCCTCCGGAATATCTTTGTTTTAAACGTGAATATAGTCGTGACTGCTTACAACTGTATTCTGCAACCTGTTTCTTACCTTTGTGGTTGTCATCATCTTACTCTTATCTAAATAATGGTTCGGGTTCATACAGGCAACAATACACTGTTCGCTAGGATATAGAATATTTATTGTATACAGTGTACAGTTGGCGCAGTGGGTAAACAGACCCGCGCTTTCTTATCATACATATCACAGATCGTTAATCATCAAACATATAGTTGTCATACAACAATCTAGCACACTATCTAGCCTAAGTATATCTACGAATATCTATGAGTCCCTCTCAGGCAGGCCCTGTTGTCTCTCTCCAGTCCGTTTGTCCTCTGCCGGTCTCCGCGTGTCCTAACTCGACACGGGCGGTAACTCTGTCCGAGTTCCTCGTGGACCCCGCATTAGGCGGGCCACATCAGTGTCCACGGAATCATGGACTAGGTGACCAACTCTATCGAGAAGGTTCTCGATTACTCGGGTCCTGCACGACTCAGTGGTATCCCTTGGGCTGGAGTTGTAGCCCTCTATTCTAGATGCAAGTGAGGCGGTGACAGGATCCCCCCCTCCCCCTGATATGATTGGTTGTTGGGTAATTAGATCTGTTCTAATTCTGTCACCGAATCACATAAAGTTGGTGTTTGTAGTTTGGTGGATAGTAACCTGGTAACATACCTACTAGCACTGAAAACTCATGTATTCTACCATACAACACTTCTCTGATTTGGTGCAGAGATCCCTGTCTCTCGTGTGCTTAAATATGCTTATCAGACCGAAGTTCCGTGGCATTTTAGTAGTTGTATTACAACTTGCCCTTCTCATAGTACCCGAAATGGTACCCAGACAAATAACCCCTATATAATAGAGGGTTAACAAGACCGGAGTCTTGGCTAAATAAGTACACCTTCAAATCTTGATCTGTGTGTGTATTTCTATACACTTTTACTCCCGTATGTTATATAATGCTAAATATGTAGTTACCTTGTTCTTTTATCCCCCTCAGACTACATGTGTCCCTGTTGGCTTGTTAGTGTGTTAACTAATCCGTTAATAAGTTGATGTTTCTAATAAAGTGACTGTATTTTAAATTGATAGTGTTGAGTTTTGAGGTTTGTGTAACTGTGCGTGCTGAATGTGTGGTGTAATTCCAAGCGTCACGAGTTGGGATAACCTCAATCACGAAATACTGCACTGTGTGCAATACATGATCAGGCATTCCAAGTAGTGGTGCTTAGATGTATCCTAACTGCTAAACTAAGTCTATTACACTAACTACTTGATTAAACTCACTAATAAACTAAGTTCTACACATGTACTGACAAATTAGACAAGTCATGCACTTTTACATGGAAGACGCAGACAAATTACAATGAATACGTTTTGCGTACAATTTGTCCGCCAAGTGTATCGTTCTCTCATTTAATCCTTTCACTCAGTCATTCACTCATCTGACATTCCAAATAGTAATTGGTTAAAATATATATTTAAAGTTGAGGTAAGCGTTATTGCCCTTAGAAAAAATGGGCTAGGCGATATTTGCCCTTTAAGAAAATACGTACTTTTTGTACGATGAATGAAAAATAGGTTATAATTTAACTAGAGACACTTGTATAGGACGGTTATTTAGGATATGAATGGTACCGTCTGTAATATTAAAGTAGAATATGTACAAGTTACATGTTAACACAATTTATATACATCATTAATGGAAATATAATACATTTTTAATAGTAAACTAATTAATTACATAACTCCAACGATGATGTGCGCGTTGACGTCCCTTCGTTCGTGTGTTATGCCATGAATGTTAAAGTTAGTATGGCTGTCTCTTAAGTGTTGTCGTCGATGTTGTTCTGTTTCGGCTGTTTGCACAGTTTTGTAGTAACAGCACGTATGGATTGCTATCACCGTCCCGTATGAAATATTAAAGTGTTCAGAGTCAGTTCACTGGTTGATATTATTGGTTAAACTGAACACAGTTGTTTCTTGCTGGAATTGTTCTAGAGCTTAGGCATTTGATGGTATAGTTCTTACAATCTGGCTCTTCAAGTATGTTTATAGGTGTCGTAATTAAACTAATCACTGAGAGTACTCTAGCAGGTGTAGAGTCACACTGATATATGTAACGAACTAAAAGTATCACAGTTTATAGTGTGGCTACTGGCCAATGTGATCAGAGTCATTCTAATGGCGCATTTGTCTGCCGTGATAAAAGGTCAGCCACTAAGTTATCGGTGCCCTTAATATGGCGAATTTCGAAGTCAAAGTCCTGAAGTAGAAGACACCATCTTCGTAACCTGTTGTTTTTGGGCGACCCATGGTTAAGGACTAACAATGGCGAACTGTCTGTGAGGACTACAAAATGGCTTCCCAAGAGGTACTTAGATAATCTCAATATACAGAACAAAAGGCTCAAACACTCCAATTCAACTGTGGCATAACGAGTCTCAGCCTTCTTCAGTTTGCGGCTTACGTAGAGGATCGGGTGTCGAACGCCATCCACTTCCTGCATTAAACATCCTCCTATTGCGATAGCGCTCGCATCTGTGGTCACAATAAAGGGTAAATTTATATTGGGTAATCGTAAGACTGGTGGATTAGAAAAAATATGTTTCAACTTACACATTGCATCATCTAAGCTGGTACTTTTACAAATTTTTGATGGATGATCTTTAGTTAACATATCAGAAAAAACTGAGGTGAGTTCTGCCCAATGTGGAATGAATTTAGAATAATAGTTAATCAGACCTAGTAAACTTCTAACCTGTTTCTTTGTGGTAGGTACTTCTAGATTAAGGATTTTGGAAACAATTTTATCATCAGTCAACAATTTTCCTTCAGAAATTCTATGACCAAGGAAGTCTATTTGTGTATAGCCTATTTAAACCTTGGAAGGTTTGATAGTAAGTCCAAAAAGAGAGATTTGGTTGAAGACTTGTTTTAGGGTGAGTAAGTGAGAAGTCATATCAGAAGAATGAACACATATATCATCAATATAAGCAACTACATCATTAATTCCGTGTAATAACAATCTTGTTAGTCTCACAAATGTGGCCGGTGCGTTCTTTAGGCCAAAAGGAAGATATAGCCATTCGTATAACCCGAGAGGTGTTGCGAATGCTGTTATATGTCTACAAGAAGGGTGTAGAGGAACTTGCCAATATCCTTTTGCTAAATCTGTCTTAGAAAATAAGGATGATTGAGCCATATCTAAAATAAGATCTTCACAACTGTTCATAGGCTCTGCATCTGTTGTTGTTCTGGTATTCAATATTCTATAGTCGATGCACAAGCGGATTGTCTGGTCTTTCTTTTTCACCAAGACAATCGGTGAAGAATATTGAGACATAGATTTTTGAATAATGCCATTCTTCTCTAAATCTAAAATTTCTTTATCTAAATTAGATCTGTAATGGAGAGGAATAGAATATGGTCTACATTTGACCGGTCTCAGATCTGTTAGCACAATTGAATGTGTTATTCTATCAGTGCGTCCAGGTTTGTTGGAAAAGATCGTCTTATAGTCGTCTAGAAGCGTCAAAATGTCCTGTCGCTGTTGTTGTGTCAAAGTGTCAGAGATATGTATGTCCTTTATACTTCCGTCGTCTGTCATAATTGGTACAGGGATTTCAGTATTGTCCATGTCTGTCTGATTTATCACAGATGCTACAGTTTGTAAATTGTCTTCAATGTCATTGTCGTCGTCGTCGAGATGGATCGTCAATATGTCGTCAAATTTGTCGTCATTGTCAATATCACAGATTGTCGGTAATGTCCATATGTCTTCGTCGTTTTCGTCGTCGTAAGCGTGTGTCGTTAACGATGCTTCGTTTGTCGAGGTATCATTTCGTTGGGAAATTGTCGTTTTGTCTCCGTCAACAGTTTGTTGCGTCTGTTCACTTGTCTCATTGTCCTGTCTAACATAGTATGGTTTCAACATATTTATATGGAATATTTTTAACTTTCCATTTAAAGAGATTTCATAATCTACTTCTGAGATTCTTCTAATGACCTTAAAAGGCCCCCGCCAAGAGGTTGACAGTAAATCCCTTTTGTCAGGTAGTAGGAGTAAAATATCCTGACCTGGATGTAGGACAATTGTTTTTGCCCCTCTATTGGCGTACTGCCTGTATTTAAAACCTTTCTCCTGTAGTGATGTTCTGGCCAATATACAAGAACGTATGATTTTGTCTCTGGTATCAGTGACCAAATCATAGGTGGAAATGGGAAGTTGGCTATCTACAGGTTGTGATATGATCTCTTTATAAATGGTGAGAGGTCCTCTTGGGTTCGCTCCATACATCAATTCGAAGGGAGAGAACCCTGTACTTGATTGAGGACTTCTCTGTATGCGAACAGCACCGTTGGGAGAAGTATGTCCCAATCGGCTGGATTTTCAGCTGTCACTTTAGATAGCATGTGTTTCAGGTCCCCATTAAGCTTTTCGCAGATACCATTTGCGGCCGGTCGATAGGGACTGGTGAAACACTGCTTGATGCCTAGTAACTTAGTTACTGATTGGGTGGCATTAGAGATGAACTGGGTACCTCTATCAGAAATGATTTTCTCCGGAAAGCCAAAACGGGAGAAAATATTTAGTAATATGTCAGTCACATCCTTAGAGGAGATAGATCTTAATGGCAGCATTTCGGGCCATCTTGTACATAAATCCACAAGAGTAAAAATGTACCTATTCCTCTTATTTGATATGTGATTCAACGGACCTACTAGGTCAACTGCCACGATTTGGAAAGGCCTCGAAGCAGTTGTCGTTGATTGGACTTCTGCTGTAGGGTTTTTTTCCCTTTTTCCCCAGTCTCTGACATACATCACAAGATCTACAGAAGGTTTTTATATGTTGGCAAAACTTTGGCCAATAAAATTGGGTGAGGACTCTAGCCCTGGTCTTTTCATATCCCATGTGACCTCCAAAAGGGGAGTCATGGGCTATTTTTAGCACTTTGTTCTCGATGTGCTTGTGGTAAAACAATTTGCTGTGTCGTGGCCTGCTTTGTTATGTAAAATCTAGTTAAGATGTTATTCTGTAGCCTAAATGTCCACGATGCGTTTTTAGTGACTTTTGGTTTAAGACCAACTAATTTGAAGTATGGTGCAAGTGTTGTATCTGCTTTCTGTTCATTACCAAAAGTGATGTTAGTTGAGTTTGGCGCTACTATTTCTAACTGATTCCTGTAGTTGGTCGGTGTTGGTTTTGTGGGTTGTCTGTCGTGCTTATTGCGTTTGTGTGTTGTGTGTTTTGTGGCACATTTACAGGTTCGGTACTTGGTAGTTTGGTAGCATCTTCAATTCGAGGTTTTAATTCGGTCGTATCGTTTCCTAGATTCGACCGCCCCTGCATTGTACACCTTGGTAAATTCTTTGTGAACTACCTCAGTGGTTGTCTCCCTTGGTATTTTGACAGAATGCGACAAGCAAGAATGGTGTTTCTCTTTTGCGTCGCTGTTTCTGTGGTGGATACCGTGTTTTTGCTCCCACCTTTTGATTTCTCTTTCAGAGCATGGATGTATGTTGGGTAAATTACCAAGAATAATATCCGCGACTGGATTTTCAAGGACAGCAGCCAATATCTGTCCTGATATGAACTGGTGTTTGAATTTCGACCAAAGCAAGGGGGTATTTCTCTATCGTACCTGAGAATGTGCGACACGTCACCTGTTTGTCTGTGTAGTCTTTAGCGTCTATTAATGATTTCTTCACCCCACAGAGAGTTGCGCCGGAATCACGAATTAATGTGCACTTTTTGTTGTTAAGAAACCCTGTAAAAAAAACTAGCTTGCCTGTAGATGACAAAGCAGCGTTAGCTGTTTCATTTGCAATAGGTATCGTGTGGCCACATAATAATGTTGTGTCCAGTTGGAACTTAGTACAGGTGTTGCACTTACTGTCTGTTATGGTGTTTATGATGTGTACAGCATTGCCAAGCTCGCTCTCATTGTCGTGTAGATTGTCACATTCATTCAGTGACTCGAGCTCTTCGTCAGACGACGTTTCTACTAATGCAGAATTGGCCTGTTTCAATAACTTTCGGCCTTGACAGTCCTTATTATAGTGACCCCAGCTCTTGCAGAAATAACATTTAATAGCTCTGTGGTAAGCCATGCGTTTAGCTGTTTGCATATCTACCATCTTCTGGAGGTGTTGAGGGTAGGTGGGTGCTTTGTCGCACATCCCGTAACTTGTCGTGATGGTAATTGCAATATTGGCATTTTACTACTTTACCGACCTTGGATCTTGGTTTAAATCTACTCTCTGTAGATTTGGTGTTGACTACTGCAGCTGCTGTATCATTATGACTTATGTTATGTTGAAAAATATCCCTATTTGCTGTGAAAAATGCATTCCCCTTTGCCTCGATTTCCTGAATGCTCTTACAGTCCATTTGTTTTAAGAACTTGGCAAAAGGTGTGGGGATGGTACTGACTATTTTATCTATTATAATAAGCTCCTTAAGTTTATCATGGCTATTGTTGGTTTTAGCCGAGTTAATCCATTTTGTGCATATGTCTTGGACTGTACTGACATAATCTATAAAGGTTTGGTTTGGTTGAGGAGATAATTTGGCAAATTGTTGTTGGTAACCTGCAGTGTCTAAAGAAAAATGTTGGAGAATGCGTTGTTTTAGGTACTCATAGTCTTTTCGCATTTCCTGTGGTATTGTCTCTATTACTTTCAGTGGTTCAAGAGCTAGGTTCCTCATTAGAATAAATGCCCAATCTGATTTACTGATTTTATGATGAGACATGAGACACTCAAAATTTTCTAAGTAGGCGGAGATGGAATCTCCAGAACAGAAAGCCTTCACGAGACCTTTATATTTATTATATTTTTGTTCTTCTTCTTTGCTTCTTAACTTATTTATTGATATTTCTGCGTTGGCCTCCATTTCCATCTGTTTTAGTTTAATCTGTGTCTCGGCATTTAACTGGGCCTGTTTGGCGGCGGCCTCAAGCTCCATCTGTTTCTCCTGAGCCTGCAATTGTATTTTCTTCTCTTCAATTTGCAATTGCATTTTTTTTTCTTCGGCCTCCATTTGCAGTTTCTTTTCATCTGCTTGCATTTGCAATTTCTTTTCTTCGGCCTCTATTTGCAGTCTCCTTTCTTCTGCTTGCATTTGCAATTTCTTTTCATCTGCTTGCATTTGCATTTGCAATTTCTTTTCTTCGGCCTCCATCTGCAGTTTCCTTTCTTCTCGTTCTATCGCTCTTTCCTCACGGGCAATATTTTCTGCGTGCGTTTTCTGTGCCCATTCTGACAGTTTTTCATCTTTATAACCTAACTTTATTCCTTGCTCAATGCAATTATCTAAGCTAGACATTTTGTGTTTTACTGGTTTGTTAAGTTTATAGAGTTAAATCCCTTAGAAAAATATGTTGTGTGGTCAAAAATTTGGTTAACTCCGCTTAATTCTTAATGTGTAAATCAAAATACAAGGTTATATTGGTGACAAGGTTATGAATATGCAAAGAAATCAATATGATACAAAATAATACATTGATGAAACATGAGAAGTACAGCTTAGAAGTACAATGAGTATGAGGTGAAACTTAGCTCTGAATTTTGAAGCTCCTCGATGTTGTCTTGTACTCTCGTCAATGTTGGAAAGGTTTCATCGGTTGGACGCGGCACTTGTTGCGGAACAATCTGCTCGTGGAGCGAGAAAACATTAGTCACTGTCACAAAAAAAAATGTCAAAATAGTAACATGTAAAAAAAAAATAGTTTACAGAATCAAAATAATGCGGCACTGCAGAGGCAATGGTGAGACATTGCCGAGGGACTCAGATTACTTCTACTTTATCGCTAGATAGCTACTAGTTTTATGTAAATTTGTAACGTTAACAATTTCTTTGATTTAAGCAAATCAATGTGTTACCACAATCAATGTTTTATCAAAATTCAATGTGATATGATTAAATAATTAATTTTACATGGCATTTAACAGGTTTTTAAGAAAACATTCTATGCCACAACCGGAAAACTAGCCCCCATAAAGCCTGTCATCATCTTACTCTTATCTAAATAATGGTTCGGGTTCATACAGGCAACAATACACTGTTCGCTAGGATATAGAATATTTATTACATACAGTGTACAGTTGGCGCAGTGGGTAAACAGACCCGCGCTTTCTTATCATACATATCACAGATCGTTAATCATCAAACATATAGTTGTCATACAACAATCTAGCACACTATCTAGCCTAAGTATATCTACGAATATCTATGAGTCCCTCTCAGGCAGGCCCTGTTGTCTCTCTCCAGTCCGTTTGTCCTCTGCCCGTCTCCGCGTGTCCTAACTCGACACGGGCGGTAACTCTGTCCGAGTTCCTCGTGGACCCCGCATTAGGCGGGCCACATCAGTGTCCACGGAATCATGGACTAGGTGACCAACTCTATCGAGAAGGTTCTCGATTACTCGGGTCCTGCACGACTCAGTGGTATCCCTTGGGCTGGAGTTGTAGCCCTCTATTCTAGATGCAAGTGAGGCGGTGACAGTGGTCTACAGTCTGTTTCTTACCTTTGTGGTCTTCAGCTTTTAAAACGTGTCCTACGTGATATCTTGATTATAGTGTGAATATAGTGGTGAATATGGTGGTGAATATGGTAGTGAATATAATGGTGAATATAGTGGTGAATATAGTGGTGAATATAGTGGTGAATATGGTGGTGAAAGCTTGCCAGTTTAGTCTGCAGCCTTCACCTCGTTCTCTGAGATGCCCTAGTTCTAGTAGTTACTCCACGCTGGCAGTTGTGTCTCTGGTTCTAGCAGTTACTCCACGCAGGCAGTTGTGTCTCTGGTTCTAGCAGTTACTACACGCTGGCAGTTGTGTCTCTGGTTCTAGCAGTTACTACACGCTGGCAGTTGTGTCTCTGGTTCTAGCAGTTACTACACGCTGGCAGCTGTGTCTCTGGTTCTAGCAGTTACTACATGCTGGCAGCTGTGTCTCTGGTTCTAGCAGTTACTACACGCTAGCAGTTGTCTACAGACTTCAACTCCTGCCCTCTGGTCAGTGAAGGAAAGTCGCTCTGTGAGCCAGCCACCTATGGGATTATTGATTCCCGCGACGTGGTGCAGAAAATGTTTAAATGAAACTTGGGACACGATTGAGAGTGTCACGTGCGTGTGTGCTCACAGTCTGTTTTGTTTCAAGCAGGGGATATCAAAGTGAACACACACGGGTGCCAGTTTGAAGCAGGGTGGCTGACGTATCGCACAACACATTGTCGCTCAACACATCACAGTGAACACACACGGGTGCCTGTTTGAAGCAGGGTGGCTGACGTATCGCACAATACATGGTCTCTCAAATAACACAGGTGATTATTATGATGACAAACATCTGGCCGAGTGGCTAGAATGCCGTGTTCTTCTTCGGGAGACCCAGGTTGGAATCCTTGGTAAGGTGTGGATATTTGTTTCTGTCGGGAGCGAAAAGAAAATCCTAACCTGCACATTTCGGGGCGACTTCACTAGCCAGGCGGCCTTAATTCCTCAGGCACAAGACCACACTGTCCTACACCGCAGGGTGCTATAGGCAGTAGATGACAGCTTTTTGACATAAGAAGGAGGAGGACCAGGAGGAAGAGGAGAAGAAGTAGAAGACGATGGCGACAAAGGGGGAAGGCTTGGTGGGGGGGGGGGGTGAAAGATGAAGGCGAGAGGTAAGGAGACTATTAAATGGTGGGGGAGGGGGCTGAGAAGAAGAAGAAGGAGTCGGAGCACTAGCAGCAGGAACTGTAGAAGGAGGAGGAGAAATGCCAAACCTGTGCTGTGGTTAATGTTACATGTGTGTGGAGTACATCAGTAGATGAACCTGAAGGAGTCTGTGTAAGGTCAACGATGCCGTTCCACACTGAGGATGTTGAAGATTGATCACAGCAACCGACAAGTGGGAGATGGCAGTAGGTGATGACGTTCATGATGGTTATGATGATGATAATGATAATGATGATAATGATGATGATGAAGATGATGATGATGACAATTATGATAATGATAATGACGATAATGGTGTTAAAGACAATAATGATTATGGTAATAATGAGAATGATGATAATGATAATGATGATGATGATGATGATGATGATGATGATGATGATGATGATGATGATGATGATGATGATGACGATGCTGATGATGATGATGATGATGATGATGATGATGATGATGATGATGATGATGATGGGGGTGATGATCGCGGCGGTGATTGTGAAGGTTGTGATGATGATGATGGGGGTGATGATCGCGGCGGTGATTGTGAAGATTGTAATGACGACGACGACGATGCCAGTAGCTCCATTACTTGAGACTGTTAGAAAAGAGTGACAGTAAGAGAGAAAGAGGGAGGGAGAGAGAGAGAGAGAGAGAGAGGAGAGAGAGAGAGAGAGAGAGAGAGAGAGAGAACGAACGAACTAACGAACGAACGGATTTTATTAGAGAGAGAGAGAGAGAGAGAGAGAGAGAGAGAGAGAGAGAGAGAGAGAGAGAGAGAGAGAGAGAGAGATGGAAAAGAGAGACAGTGTGTCTGTATGTATGTATAAGTAAATTTTGTTAGTGAGTTTGCGATTGTGAGTGAGTATATGTGTATGAGAGGGAGTGTGTGTTTGAGTTTGTTAACTAGATGCATTGGGTGGGTGCATAACTGTGAGAGTTTGGGTAAAAGGTGTAAGACAGTATGCAGATATGTATGTATATGTTAATGCATGTGTGTGTGTGTGTGTGTGTGTGTGTGTGTGTGTGTGTGTGTGTGTGTGTGTGTGTGTGTGCGCGTGCGTGCGTGCATGCGTTCGTGCCTGCCTGCCTGCCTGCCTGCTAGTCTCATAACATGGTAATAGGCATTGTTTATATTAACAAAATTATGTTTTATGTGAATGTAGCATACACAATAGATATTGGTGTAAGAATGATGAGTGATTGGAAGGGCCGAATATAAGACGGGCCTGCTTGCCCAATTTGTGACCCATTGAAAACAAAGTTTATTCGTTCGTTCGCTTTGATCCTCCTATTGAAGACGCTCCATCGGATTCTCTAGCGATATGTATCCAACTCCATTACAATATATTACAATAACATTTGAATAACAATAACTCTCATATCGTGACGACTGTACACTGTTGGTGAAACACTTACCCTGAATCATATTCAGCTGGCCCCAGTGCTCAGTTCACGCTAAACATTAAACGACATGGCGTGACCCGTTTCCTCGCTGGCTTCCTTCAGTTTGCCCATTATTCAGATAAGGGTATGGCGCCCATTGATTACTGCCGTTTTAGTTGAAACAATGTGAGATCTTTCTTGGTTTCCTGTTAGGAATTAAGACTAAATTGCCAGAATAATGCTGGAAGTATTAGACCATCAGATCAGATGCCAGAATGCAAAGATCATCATCATCATCATCATCATCATCATCATCATCATCATCATCATCATCATCATCATCATCACCATCATCATGTGCCATACCGATAAGTGTCGGCCGCCATGTTTCGCCATTTCACACGATCACCAGAGTCATAGATCAGCTCCTAGTTCTTATCTCTACCATGCTACGTAGCCAAGCCATCCGAATATTTACTTCTCTGAACTCCCCTTGCTATTTTCCCCTCAATCTTGCCAGTTGTCACCAAGTTCTCTAGTTTATTTCTTCTCATAACTTGTCCAAAAAAGTATGACTATGTCTAAGTTCTCTAATCAGTTTACGGTTTTCATTTGCTTCGTGTAGGACTTGCTCGTTGATTTTTCTGTCTGTCCATGGTATTCTTTGCATTTTCCTTAGAAACCACATTTTCACATCCATACAAAAGTCCAAGTTCTATTTAGCCCTTCAACATCCTCTTCTCGTTGCAATCGACATCTTTGTATTGGTCAGTATGTTCCCCATCTTGCAAAAGGCTACCTTCGCCATAGCGGTTCTTGTTCTAATCTCTTCAATGCATCTCCTATCAGATGTTATTACTGTTCCGAAATAATTGTACCGATTCACTTGTTTCAAGAATATTCCTTTTTTACCCGTACATTACATTTGGGGTATTTCTTTCTTCCTAGGGAATATAATAGAGATTAATCATGTTTATGAAGACGTAAGAAGCAAAGACATCACACAAGCAAAGTTCGTAGATCTATAGACAGACAAACAGACAGAAATAGGAATAGTTAGCCACGCTTTCTCTCCCTTAGAGAACGTTGAGAGCAGATACCGAAAGCTCGTCCGACTACAATAATCCCATCAGCAACGTAACCTCATACACAGCGTAAGCTAGTAGAGTAATTTCTTCAATGAAATGAGGTAATGATGGTATTGACAATGATGATACCCAGTGTTCAATCTGTCAAAGGTTATTCATAAACACGCTGCTTTCATCGAGGCTTTGCGTGTACAAGACAGAGACTAGATTAGCAGAGGATACGGCCATATTTTAGACACTCAAGCCTAAAAGAGGAGTAATAGAAATATATATTAATGGTCGACACACTGTCAATAAGAAAACGGCTCCTTGACAGGGGAAAGAAGGATAACAGTATCAATAAGAATATAGAAATATTCGTCAAAATGGGGTAATTTCCCCTTTCTGAACTCGCGCGATTAACTCCCTTTCAGAGAGGTCTGATTAAAACTGCGAGGTCACGCGTGACGTGCTCGGAAAATGTCCATTTTCCCTCCGTCCTGGCATTTCTGTAAGGAAATCTCTGATGACGGTTGTGTTATTTTCCCATTTCCCGTAGAGGAAAAATATTCTGAAGATTTATAGACAACGCTTGGATTCCGTTAAATAGAAAGTAGTTTGGCTACGTCTTTGGCTTACGAATTTCTTTGATTTGGTTCGAAGACGTGCCAGGGTGTCAAAATAATATATGTGTAGTAATTTATATGTAGAATAGCCCAAGTAGTGCCAATCAAGTCGGAGTGGGTTCGTCTGTTGGTGAGGGACGCTGGTAATAGGGAAAGATAATCCGCATTCAAAAATCAGTCCATGGTACTTGAAGTAGTAGCATGTGTGTGGACTACGGTTGAGTTCAAGTCGAGTGAACCCAGGTCAAGAGAAGAGGAGATCTGGATTATGTCATCACAACGGGGAGATTAGAGGGGAAGAGAGGCAGTAGTATACCAAGTCAAGAGAAGAGGAGATCTGGATTATGTCATCTCAACGGGGAGGTTGGAGGGGAAGAGAGGCAGTAGTATACCAAGTCAAGAGAAGAGGAAAGCTGGATTATGTCATCTCAACGGGGAGGTTGGAGGGGAAGAGTGGCAGTAGTATACCAAGTTAAGAGAAGAGGAAAGCTGGATTATGTCATCTCAACGGGGAGGTTGGAGGGGAAGAGTGGCCGTAGTATACCAAGTTAAGAGAAGAGGAAAGCTGGATTATGTCATCTCAACGGGGAGGTTAGAGGGGAAGAGAGGCAGTAGTATGTCATCACAACGGGGAGGTTGGAGGGGAAGAGAGGCAGTAGTATACCAAGTTAAGAGAAGAGGAAAGCTGGATTATGTCATCTCAACGGGGAGACTAGAGGGGAAGAGAGGCAGTAGTATACCAAGTTAAGAGAAGAGGAAAGCTGGATTATGTCATCACAACGGGGAGGTAAGAGGGGAAGAGTGGCCGTAGTATACCAAGTTAAGAGAAGAGGAGAGCTGGATTATGTCATCTCAACGGGGAGGTTAGAGGGGAAGAGTGGCCGTAGTATACCAAGTTAAGAGAAGAGGAGAGCTGGAGTATGTCATCTCAACGGGGAGGTTAGAGGGGAAGAGTGGCCGTAGTATACCAAGTTAAGAGAAGAGGAGAGATGGAGTATGTCATCTCAACGGGGAGGTTAGAGGGGAAGAGTGGCCGTAGTATACCAAGTTAAGAGAAGAGGAGAGCTGGAGTATGTCATCTCAACGGGGGAGGTTAGAGGGGAAGAGTGGCCGTAGTATACCAAGTTAAGAGAAGAGGAAAGCTGGATTATGTCATCTCAACGGGGAGGTTAGAGGGGAAGAGTGGCCGTAGTATACCAAGTTAAGAGAAGAGGAAAGCTGGATTATGTCATCTCAACGGGGACGTTAGAGGGGAAGAGTGGCCGTAGTATACCAAGTTAAGAGAAGAGGAGAGCTGGATTATGTCATCTCAACGGGGAGGTTAGAGGGGAAGAGTGGCCGTAGTATACCAAGTTAAGAGAAGAGGAGAGCTGGAGTATGTCATCTCAACGGGGAGGTTAGAGGGGAAGAGAGGCAGTAGTGCGTCACCACAACGGGGAGGTTGCGGGTGAGGGAGGCAGTAGTATGTCATCACAACGAGGAGGTTGGAGGGAAGGAGAGGCAGTAGTAGACCAAGAAAGAAGAGGCTGGACAGATTAACATTGTCGCATGGAGGAATAACGATATCAGAAATGATTGGCAGCACAAGAGACAGAAGGATGTGGATAGACATGGTCACCAACGACCCACGTCGTGTACTATAATAGCAAGAAAGATACAACTACCATTTCCAAATAAAACCTATACAATATCTTTTAGGAGGTATGTTTATCTGTTGGCCTTTTTGAATCCCCGTCTTCGGTGTCTGTCATGCAACAACATTGTAGGAAACAAAGAAATGAAGCCTATTCGATCCAAACACTTACCCATAAGCATACATACATGTATTTAATGTGATTTATTCTATTCTAGCGTGCATAGCATATGTGATCGATATCGTTTACTCCTGTTGATCATGAAGATCAAATGTAATCGATATGCTATCATTCGGAAAGATAAAGTATGGAAAGCCGAAATGGTCACGTATGTTTAAAACAAAAACCAAATGATCATATTCTCTTTCTCCATTTGCCTCAGTGAGGTGTTGGGTGGAGATGTAAAGATCTTTTATGTTCGTTGTCTAATGCTCTTTGTACGTCGGTTTACATTTCTCCAAGATTGTTGTTTATAGCATCACTCCATCTTACGTTATCTTCGCCTTGCTCTGTATCCACTTTATGGCAGAGGATACCAGGGCATTATCGTGAGGTGGCCAAACCAATTAATCTGTTGTTCTGTGATAAAGTGCATGCCTGGTTTCAAACCTAGTCGACTTCTAATTTCCTCATTCTTACGATCCCCATAAACTATAAACTAACAAAGGAAACACGATCTTTGAGTTAAGACACTATTTTCACTTGCCTCCATTAATATTGCTTACAGGAATGTTCTATTTGTGTCTACATGTTGTGGCACTGCCTACCGATGGGTGTGGAATAGAGTTATTGTTAACTAGATGTTGCTGGGTATGGGATAGAGTCATTATTAACTAGATGTTGCTAGGTGTAGGATAGAACTATTGTTAACTAGATGTTTCTGAGTGTGGGATAGAGTTATTGTTAACTAGATGTTGCTGGGTGTGGAATAGTTATTGTTAACTAGATGTTGCTGGGTATGGAATAGAGTTATTGTTAACTAGATGTTGCTGGGTGTGGAATAGAGTTATTGTTAACTAGATGTTGCTAGGTGTAGGATAGAGTTATTGTTAACTAGATGTTGCTGGGTGTGGGATAGAGTTATTGTTAACTAGATGTTGCTGGTGTGGAATAGAGTTATTGTTAACTAGATGTTGCTGGGTGTGGACTAGAGTTATTGTTAACTAGATGTTGCTGGGTGTGGGATAGAGTTATTGTTAACTAGATGTTGCTAGGTGTGGGACTGAGTTACTGTTAACTTAATGTTGCTAGGTGTGGGATAATGTTACTGTTAACTTGATGTTGCTAGGTGTGGGATAAAGTTACTGTTAACCTAATGTTGCTAGGTGTGGGATAGATTTACTGTTAACCTAATGTTTCTAGGTGTGGGATAGATTTACTGTCAACCTAATGTTGCTAGGTGTGGGATACAGTTTTTTTTAAACTGGTGTTATTGCTGGGTGTAAGTAAAATGTCCAGGTGAATGTCCCTTTTACCTGCCATTAGACTTATTGGTTACATGGTGCTAGACCCAAGTTGTAGAGACCAGCTGGTGCTGGGTGTGTGAGGTAGTCAGTGTCACGCCGGTCGCTTTTAGTTTGCAGAAGCCATAATGATTAATCCACATAGGCCAGTTGTGTGCAGACAGAAAGACATGATAATCAGTTTAAAATTACCGTGGTAGACAATTGACATTACTGTGCGAATATGTGTATATTTCAGCTTGAAGGATTTATCTAGTTATTTTATGTTATGTTGTGTGAATTCTACAGTATGTACCTGGCGAGATGCAGCGAAATATGCTAGGCAATAAATCGTGCAATCCATTGTTTGTGTCTTCGATATTCAAATGTTTATATTGCCTACTGTGTCCTCTTTCCGTGTTCTTTGATCTTATAATGAGAAGAAGTTAGCTGCATAACCTTTACAGGACGTCGCCGCCATCTCCATCATTCTTTAGCTGTTTGTGATTTCTTGTTAAGTTTACGTTCGGTAGTTTGTCATTACTTTCTCAACGACCGGTCAGCTGGAATAAAATGTTGACTTTTCGCCCTTGACTTGGGGAGGTAAATTACAAGTACCTCAAAAGTCTGAGTGGGTTCGCCTGATGGCGAGGAACACTGGTAATGGAGTTAAGCTAACCCACACGCACAAATCAGTCCACTGCACTAGACGTAGTAGTACGTATATGGACTACTCTTGAGTTTAAAGTGAGCGAACGTAAACCAAAAAAAAAAAAAAAAAACGAAACAAAACGCCATTAAAGTGAAGATGATCGTGTCTTCTGTTCTCTACTTCTGTCCTTTAACTTTATGAGTGCCCATCAATACCCATGTATTTGTTTCTCGTGTTACTATTATTTAGTGTACCTTGTTCTGACTGGACATACGAGAAATGTCTTCAGCACATGAAACGGACAAGTCACATTACGTCCAAAACACCTTACACATCCATCCATCCATCATGTGCCATGCCGGTTGTCATGAAATTACTGTGGATTAACCAGATGATGATAATACAGACAGTCTGATTCATGGCATGTTTTCAAGGCCACAATTGTTTTTAACAAATACAGAAAAAACAAGTCGGATCCAAGTAGAATTGCCCAACTCGGGAGATGAAACAGTCCCGTCTGTCATTGAAAATTATCCGACATCAAACGAATTGGCGGCTTGTTATTGAAACCCGTTGTTGGGAGAATGCTGGAACTCGCTACCTTGTTTTGGAAGTTGCAACAAGGGGAATCACTTTTGCATTGATTAAACCAAGGGGACATACGATTTCTGGAAATAGTTAGTGCCCTTGGGGGACACCTGCGTGACATCAAAGACTTCACTGGAACACTCCCAGATCTTGACAGATACAAGACTTGTGTACATTAGTGTGGCCAAGGAAATTGACTAGGATTGACGTGTTTTGTTACCGCAGTTATGAAATTCGGAGAGCTCTACAGTGTTAGATTAATTAAAAATTAAATAACATGTGTCTTTATGGCAAAGTGTAGAGGCCATCCAGGAATGATGCGGTATTGCTTAAGGTAGTATTGATAGAATATTTAAGCCTAATTAATATAAGCAGTTGCCTTGGTAAAACTAGCTAGAGTAGTGAAGTGATGATTAGCTCTGCTAGTGTGAATAGTGTAGCAGGGTGATATTTGGAGAGATTAGGAATTGGTTGGGAGGTGGGGAAAGTGTCCAATAGTGGGATCTTTCAGTGGGTTGCCCACTGGGGTTCTGCACGCTGTTTATTGGTCTTTCCTTGTCATAACCTGATTAAGATTGGAGGGGATGAGCAACTCTGCTCTATGACAGAGTTGGTTCACTGATAAAAATCTCTGAGCAGGGCAGTAGGCCTAATTTCAGCTAGTAGGGATTAGTATCAGGCGGCCTTCACCAGATGTAGTCTCTTTCTCTAACAGGTTCCCCTCCGTCTATGAGGAAGCTCTACACTGGGTTTGATGGATGTCAACTCTCGTTAAGAAGAACATTCAATGAACATTCACGTTATGTTTAGAAGATGAATAAATACCCAGAAGAAAGTACAATCAGCACTGTTTATGCTAAGCCTAGAATCCAGAGGGTTCATACGAACCGGGCTCAAGTGAGAGAAACATTATAAACGATTCTTTTACAATAGGGATTCACCCAGGTCGGGTGATATTCGTTTCTTCACCACATACCACTGAACAATAGAGTCTAGAGAAAGACATTTGGACATGAAGTTCTCGTGGAATAAGTTAGTCTAGAGAAAGACATTTGAACATGAAGTTCTCGTGGAATAATATAGTACAGTGAAGAAGTACTTTAGACCAGTTTGTGTGTGACAATCTATGAACATGGATTAGAACAAATGTGAGATCTGTGACAGTGAAACCTAGTTTTTACGGTGCAGCGATCCGTACTTATTTGAGTTATAAGGACCTTAGTCTTTATAGTGAGTGACAGATCCATGATTGAGATTAAACAATAAATAATTTTGGTGGATGATGCATCAAGTCGACCCAGTGGATCCCGGAGAAAGTCAACGTCTGGAAGAAGAGGCGCTTCAATCGGTGAGGTGTTCATGTACTAGGCTATCATGCTGTGGTGTACCCTTGCTGTGATGACCATCTGACTTGGACTCCTGATCTGCTGCTCTGAATCTACATACACACTAGAATATTCGACACACATTCTACAAAGTACACACACACGCTTCTCACACACATACTCTTTGCTTTAATAAATTATTTTGTATTTATTTGTTAAAGATAGAGTTGTTGAGTGTGTTGTGTTGGGGAGGAGTGAGAGGGGGCATGATCCAGGGGTGAGTGAGAGTAAGAAAGAGGTGTCTGCAGACCGACGGAGTTTTGTGGACGGAGTCTAGTGGTTTCTCTAGGACAATAATATTGGGTTAATAAAAATGTGGGTGTTGATTCCCCTCACTCCAGGGACGACACTAAAGTAAGAAAGGATAACTTACGACACCGGTAAGCGTGGGAGGTCATGTTCTGCCATCTCACTCGATCACCAGAGTCGTGGATCAGCTCCGTGTTCCTGTCACGACCATGCCATGTAGCCAAGCCACCCAGGTATTTACTTCTCGGTCTTCCCCTTGGTCTCTTCCCTTCGATCTTGCCAGTCGTCACCAAGTTCTCCAATTCATTTCTTCTCATAACATGCCCACAAAAGTTTGACTGTCTACACCTAATGACTCAGACCAATTTACGATCTTAATATTTTTCTTGAAGGACTTGTTCATTGGTTTTTCTGTCTGTCCATGGTATTCTTTGTATTTTCCTCAGAAACCACATTTCCGCCGCCATCAGCTGTTTTTCAGCTCGACTGCTTATTGTCCACTCTTCACATCCATACAAAAGTATAGGTTCTATGTAGCACTTCGACACTCTTTTTCTCGTTTCAATTGATATCCTTTTATTGATTTATTTGGGTGTTTCGGGATTTGAGATTAAATATTAAGCACAACCCACTACTGGCAACGCCGATCGTATTCTGGTATGAACCTAAGGCCTATCCACGTCAATGTGGAAGCACTAGACTCGAGTTTCGCTCTCGTTTGAGCTCGTCAGTAGTGCATATCCTTGACCGGCCCCGGAAACAAACCCCGGATCACTAGCGTGTGAAGCGGGTGTGTAAACACTATACCACGCTGCACACGCTGGACACAGCCAAATTACCACAACAGAATATTACAACGTCACCCATCGTAGGCTGCAGCTCAAGATTTGCCCGATCGCCGCGACTGGCGTCCGTCAATCGAATCTTTTTATTGGTCAGTATGTTTTCCATCTTGCAAAAGGCTACTTTCGCCTTGGCAATTCTTGTTCTGATCTCTTCAAGGCATCTCCCATCAGATGTTATGATTTTGCCGAGATAACTGTATCGATTCACTAGCTTTAGAATATGCCCATTTACTCGTATATCACATTGTGCTATTTCCTTCTTCCCAGTGACGACCATACCCATAGTATTTAAGTTAACTTTCATTTTATGCAAATATCCGGAACTATCTATTCATTGGCATTGACTTCTTTATTTGATAAGCCATGTTTGGTATTTTCCATTTTGCAGACGGCCTTTGGATTTGCCATGCTGCTGCCGCTGGACAAGGAGGTCCTGTTTGGGCTACTTTGTGTGGCCTGCGTCCCTGGCGGAGGAATCAGTCATGTGGCGGTAATCATCGCGGATGGAGATATTGCACTAAGTCTGACTATGAATCTAATCAACGTTGTCGCCATTTTAGGTATGAGTTTTGGATGGTTGCTTTGAGAATGTGTTGATATTGGGTTGTTTTGTTGTTGTTGTTGTAGTTGTTGTTGCTGTTGTTGTTGTTGTTGTTCGGGGATCGACTGGTGTACAGTGAAGGGTAATGTCATTAACCAAGATAAGGCGTCTGTGTTGTGGTGCTCTCTGGACAATAGGATTGCTAAGGCCGACGCCCTAAGTCTTACAACAAATGGTAGAAATGTTAACAGAAAGAGTAAACTGAGATTATTTTGAATCACTTTCGACAGAGGCATGTCATTTAGAGATTATGTGAAAGCAGATTTTATGAGACAAACAGCATACGAATATCGTTATTGGTATTATCAGAAGGGTGGAAACAGGCACTCTTCTGGCAGAGTGGCAGGATTCCATTCAACAATTAAAAATAGAGTCCATCTATTGATTTTTTCCCCCACAAGACATGCTGGTGTGATGGGAAACGAGCCGGAGGATAGATTGGCTGAGTCTGCACCGCTAGGTGGGGTATGGGTGCATGATAAGGCAGACGTGGTCGGGACCATTTGGGATCTTGTGTATAGTGCCGAGGAACAGAAAGATCACCACGGCCTGGGGAGAATGGTGTTGCAGGGAGTGACCAGAGGATCCGGCCGACACTCAGAACTGGAAAGACCAGGCGGACACATAATCAGACTGCTGCTGGTACCATTAGTATTGGTACTCTTCGCTGGCTGTTGTAGAATGTTGTGGACGGAGCACGTATTGGAATGCCCCGAATACTGCGATGTCGGTTCTTGACGCAGCTTAGCTCATGTCTTTCCACAGCCCCTGCTCTCTAACGTTACTATCAAATCATACACTGCCCTCTTTCCATATCCCGCGAAATACCGTAGCCAATCTGTCCCCATCGTCATCCTCTGCTGTCTGTTTGCCAGATGTCCAACCAGTTGCTACATTATAACTTACCATTAATCCAACCAGTTGCTACAATGTTCCGTATCATTAATGCAACCAGTTGCTACAGTGTTCCTTACCATTAATCCAACCAGTTGTTATAATGGTACGTACCATTAATCTAACGATCTGTTACAATGTTAATTGTAAGAACTCCAATGAGCTGGTACAATTTTATTTGCCAGTAACCATAGCAGAGTTTACAATATAACCGACCAGTAACCCCACAAATTGTTACTATGTTACGGTTACGTAGCGTGTAAACGTTAAAAATGCAGCTGAACGTCAGGTCATAATATATTAAGTAGTTTTAAGAACACAACAGGAACATGGGAGAATGTCTATGTTTAACCTGCTAATGTAGACACACAGCTGCGCGATATTTAGCAGCAGATCGCGTTTCGCTGGCTTCTTACGGAAACGTGCGTGAACTGGTCGTTCAGAAATCAATGGCAAACTACTAAACGTAAAACTTGCCAAGACATCAACAGCAGCTGAAAAATGCAGGTGTTGACTGCAATATCCTGTAAATAGGATATGGAAAAAAAAAATTAGACACAGGACGTCTCTGATTACGGTGGCTATTATTCGTCCATGATTACGGTGGCTATTATTCGTCCTTGATTACGGTGGCTATTATTCGTCCTTGATTATGGTGGCTATTACATTGACATAAGAAAGATACATGACTCCTTTTCACTCCATTAAGTGTATTGGGTATATGGTGCTAGCCCCATATTGTAAAATCAATCCGTACTCGATTGGCGGTGGGGGGGGGGGGGGGGTGTCAGTGTCACGCCATATTTTTCTCAGAAAATAGTGGTACCTAGTTCAGGCCGGGTCGCCCTGGTGATGTCAACTTAACGTTTCAGATGGATGAGGGGGTTGGAGGGTCGTGATCGCCTGTTTCTGCTGCAGACCTGGCGTCTGAAGAAGGCGAATGGGCAGTAGAAGAAGGAACGAGTTTGATTTTCACAGGGTGAAGAATATGTCTGACATTCTGCAATTCTAATCTCTCTACATTATTTTATGAAAAAGACGAAGAAGAAGAAGAAGAAGAAGAAGAAGAAGAAGAAGAAGAAGGAGAAGAAGAAGAAGAAGAAGAAGAAGAAGAAGAAGAAGAAGAAGAAGAAGAAGAAGAAGAAGAAGAAGTGAAGCCGTCCGCCCGGCGCCCTGAGTATGGAGGTATTCATCGTGGGACTGCGTCATTCAGACCACGAGTGCACATTTTCCAGAGACCCGCCGTGGTCATCACGGGAGCTTCGGAGTTCTTTTTTTTGTCCAATGCTCTCGGCAGTTTAATGTTCTGTGGAGAGAGATCGAGCATGGTGGGGTAAACCCGGCACAATGAAGCCGATTCTCTCATCTGCATACTGATTCTCCCATCTATGAGTATTTCCAGTGATGAATATTGAGGCATGATTAGCAATTTGTGGCGACACTTTTTATGACTTTTCATTATTTTATTTTTTAAAAATTTAAGTTGCATATCCCTTACAGGACGTTGCAGTCAACACCAACATTTTTTAGCTGCTGTTGATGTTTTTGGCAAGATTACGCTCAGTAGTTTGCCATTGCTTTCTGCGCCTCCGGCTCACATACCCCTAACCAACGCGACACGATCTGCTGCCGAATCTCGCTCAGCTGTGTTCTTCTCGTGGATATATGGGATTACGGAGAAAGTCGTTAAGCCCTTCGTCAAGGAGACCCGCTGACTTTTCGTAGAAGAGCTTATTTCACAAGCTGCATGCATGTTGATGCTTCATGCTGTAATTTTGTTGTTATTAAAGGGCAGACAAAGCAAGATAAAACTTATTTCAAGGGTCATTACTTGAAGTAACATAAATATGCTATTTCTTTAAGTAATTGTAATATTTGTAATAAATTTTTATAAATTATTTACAGAAATTATCAAAGGTTGAATGCATTATAAACGATGAGATAATACTGTTAAGTCAGCTTATAAGATTCTGTAAAAGTAAGGGCTTTATTTTACATGTGGGAAAATATTAGAACCCATCTTATTTTTCTACTTGATATTATATATATTTGTTTTATTCTTTTAATGGTATGCACGAGCCATAAGATCATTAAAGTATTTTTGACTGGCCTTGAAAAGGCCACAGTCACAATCAAATTAACATCCTGCGTAACATCCTTGTGCCACAGCAGGCTGGCTTTAGGCAGTGCTACTCTACGGAAGATCAGACAACCTACCTCTCTCAAGAAATTGTGGATGCATTCCAAGAGAAGAAGCTGGTGCTTGCGGCATGGATAGATCTGAAGAAAGCTTTTGACAAAGTCTGGAAAGGTCTGATGAAGAAACTGCAAAGTCAATGGAAGAATGTACAAATGGGTGAAAGCATACTTGCACAACAGAAAAGCCCGAGTACAGATAGACGGACTCAAGAGCAAGAAAGTACTACTGCGTCAAGGTGTTCCCCAGGGTGGAGTCTTGTCCCCCACACTTTTTCTAATCTTCATCAATGATCTTCTTGCTAATCTATCGCATGGAATTAAAGCAGCAATGTACGCCGATGACCTGGTTCTATGGAGCACAAATGAATATGCATCAGTGGCCACCAGATTGCTACAAAGAGCTGTAGATATTTTTTGTTGCATGGGCAAATAGATGGTGTGTCAGCATAAACACTGACAAGTGCAGCACCACCCTATTTACCCTCTCTCCAAAACAAAAGGCAGGGATCATCCAGATAAATGGAACACCCCTAAGGGAAGATAACAAAAACCAACATACCTTGGAGTAACATTTGATGGCAGGCTGACATGGAGAAAGCACATCAACAAAGCAGTAGCAAAAGCCAGAAGAAAAATAGCCATCCTGAGAAAGCTAAGTGGGACCACATGGGGAGCCAGTGGGAAAATACTTAGCAAAGTTTATCAACATAGCATACAACCACACCTGGAATACGGGTCAACTGCGTGGTGTTCGGCTAGCACCATATTGTACGATCAATCCCTACTCGATTTGCCGGGGGGGGGGGGGGGGGGTCAATGTTATTTCAGATGGCGGAGGGTGTTGGGGGGTCGTGATCGCCTGTTTCTGCTGCAGATCTGACATCTGAAGAAGGAGAATGGGCAGCGGAAGACGAAAGAACGAACTTGAATTTTACAGAGTGAAGCTTTTGTCTGACATTCTGCACTTCTAATCTCTCTACATTATTTTATGAAGAAGAAGAAGAAGAAGAAGAAGAAGAAGAAGAAGAAGAAGAAGAAGAAGAAGAAGAAGAAGAAGAAGAAGAAAGATGAGGAGGAGGAGGAAGAGGAAAAATGAGGAGGTGGAAGAAGAAGATGGAAGATAATGAGGAAACAGAAGAAGGGAGATGAGGAGGAAACAGAAGAAGAAAGATGTGGAAGAGGAAGAAGAGAAGAGAAGATGGGGTGGAGGAGGAGGATGGCAAGGAAGTAGTAGACGACAAAGATGAAGTCGACTAAGACGATGACAAAAACGAAGAAGAAGACAGAGAAGCTGAAGAAAAAGAAAACAGACCAGTGTATACATGTGTAAATTCTAAATGCTAATAACAGTGGCAGCAATTATTACTCGATGAAGAAATTAACATGTAATTCTCTGTTTCCTCCTCAGGCACCGCCCCCTTGTGGATTTTTGTCCTGGGCCAGTATTTCCAGTCCGACACCCACGCGGCACTCAACCCCCGTGTGGTGCCTATCTACTATTTCGAAATATGGTTCGCAGCTGTCTTCCTGGCCTACTCGGCAGGCCTAACTATTAAACACCTGCGACCACACGTGGCCGACGCCATCCTCATGTGGCTGATTAAACCGTTCTTGCTGCTGGCCAGCATTTTGTACATCACGCTGGGTGTCTACATCAACATGTACGTCTTTGAATTGGTCAACGGTTACGCACTTCTGGCTTCCATAATGCTTCCGCTTTGTGGCTGCATTCTGGGCGGGTTTCTAGCAGCCATCTGCAGGCAGAAGTACTCCTTCATTAAAACGATAGCAATGGAGGCGTCTAGTCTCAACTGTTTGGTTGTCATGGTAGCTCTGAGATTTTCTTTGAAACAACCCGACGCTGATCTGGCTGCTGTGATTCCAATATGGGTCATGTTTACCATTCCTGGATTTTTTGTCTTCCTGGCTATATGCAATAAAGTGAAAAGAATTCTTCTCCATTTCTGGAAAAATAGAAATAATAAAGAAAGTGATGTGCTTTGCGCGTCCAAGACGTATTCTATAAGTGCATCGGTATCCAGTCCTCCTGGGACCACAACGCTGTCAGTTCCATTGGTCACCACAGACGGACTAGACGACGACGCAACAATTAGCACAACTAGTAACCAAAAAGTAACGGTTTTGTAGTTTTGTCCTATAGACATTTCGTGTCTGTTTGTTGTGCAGATTTATTAATTTTTGTTTCTTTGAGGTCGTGTTTACTTGCTAAATTTAGCACCAAAGGAATATGGTTCGCCAAGAAATCGTTAAATATGGTGGATGGTTAACTCTAGAAAGATGCCCAGTTTTTCCCGTCTTAGGTTCTAGATTGCTCTATTTTTTTTCTCTTTCCTTCTCTCTCTCTCTCTCTCTCTCTCTCTCTCTCTCTCTCTCTCTCTCTCTCTCTCTCTCTCTCTCTTTCTTTTTCCTCTCTTTCTATCTTCTTCTCTCTCTCATTCTCTCTCCTGTCCTATCTTTCCTTCTCTATCCCTCATTCTCTCTCCTTCATTCTCTGTCCTTCATTCTCTGTCCCCCCTCTCTCTCTCTCTTCTCTCTCTCCTTCTCTCTCTCTCTCTCTCTCTCTCTCTCTCTCTCTCTCTCTCTCTCTCTCTCTCTCTCGTTCTCGTTAATTCTCGTTTCTAATAAAAGATTCTGAATGGCAGTATGCACGAAAGGAGAGAGCAAACAAGAAGCGTAGAATGTTAGACGGGAACATGATGTACACAGGGATATGTTCTGACCCCTGATCCTTTGACCCTAATTCACTGGTTCTCTCTCTCTCTCTCTCTCTCTCTCTCTCTCTCTCTCTCTCTCTCTCTCTCTCTCTCTCTCTCTCTCTCTCTCTCTCTCTCTCTCCTGGTTACCCAATACACAATGTACTGTTTTAAGTTTTTAAGCTTCCCTTTGTTCCGTTGAGCTGTTACTTAAATCACAATATCTGAACTGTGAAATTAATTCCTTCTGTTCCAAAGTGGTTATGAACATTCTTCCCGGGGCAACTGTTTGGAATAGACAGAGCAAGGAAGTGTATACAACGTCATAACTATTAGCCCTGTGTCCGATGTCATATACAAGTGGACAGATGTTGACAATGAGTGGGTTGACTATAAGTAGGCTCAGATATACAAGTGGACAGATGTTGACTGTAAGTGGGTTCAGATATACAAGTGGACAGGTGTTGACTGTAAGTGGGTTCAGATATACAAGTGGACAGGTGTTGACTATGAGTGGGTTGACTATAAGTAGGCTCAGATATACAAGTGGACAGATGTTGACTGTAAGTGGGTTCAGATATACAAGTGGACAGGTGTTGACTATAAGTGGGTTCAGATATACAAGAGGCCAGATGTTGACTATAAGTGGGTTCAGGTATACAAATGGACAGATGTTGACTGTGAGTGGGTTCAGATATACAAGTGGACAGGTGTTGACTATAAGTGAGTTCAGATATACAAGTGGACAGATGTTGACTGTGAGTGGGTTCAGATATACAAGTGGACAGATGTTGACTGTGAGTGGGTTCAGATATACAAGTGGACAGGTGTTGACTATGAGTGGGTTGACTATAAGTAGGCTCAGATATACAAGTGGACAGATGTTGACTATAAGTGGGTTCAGATATACAAGTGGACAGATGTTGACTGTGAGTGGGTTCAGATATACAAGTGGACAGATGTTGACTGTGAGTGGGTTCAGATATACAAGTGGACAGGTGTTGACTATGAGTGGGTTGACTATAAAGTAGGCTTCAGATATACAAGTGGACAGATGTTGACTGTAAGTGGGTTCAGATATACAAGTGGACAGATGTTGACTGTAAGTGGGTTCAGATATACAAGTGGACAGATGTTGACTGTAAGTGGGTTCAGATATACAAGTGGACAGGTGTTGACTATAAGTGGGTTCAGATATACAAGAGGCCAGATGTTGACTATAAGTGGGTTCAGATATACAAGTGGACAGATGTTGACTATAAGTGGGTTCAGATATACAAGTGGACAGATGTTGACTGTAAGTGGGTTCAGATATACAAGTGGACAGATGTTTGACTGTAAGTGGGTTCAGATATACAAGTGGACAGATGTTGACTGTGAGTGGGTTCAGATATACAAGTGGACAGGTGTTGACTATAAGTGGGTTCAGATATACAAGAGGCCAGATGTTGACTGTGAGTGGGTTCAGATATACAAGTGGACAGATGTTGACTGTGAGTGGGTTTAGATATACAAGTGGACAGATGTTGACTGTGAGTGGGTTCAGATATACAAGTGGACAGGTGTTGACTATAAGTGGGTTCAGATATACAAGAGGCCAGATGTTGACTGTAAGTGGGTTCAGGTATACAAATGGACAGATGTTGACTGTAAGTGGGTTCAGATATACAAGTGTACAGGTGTTGACTGTAAGTGGGTTCAGGTATACAAATGGACAGATGTTGACTGTGAGTGGGTTCAGATATACAAGTGGACAGGTGTTGACTGTAAGTGGGTTCAGATATACAAGAGGCCAGATGTTGACTGTAAGTGGGTTCAGGTATACAAATGGACAGATGTTGACTGTAAGTGGGTTCAGATATACAAGTGGACAGGTGTTGACTGTAAGTGGGTTCAGGTATACAAATGGACAGATGTTGACTGTAAGTGGGTTCAGATATACAAGTGGACAGATGTTGACTGCAACTGGGTTCAGATCACAGGAAATGGCTAAACAACGGAGTAAGGAGTTATGAGACGGCAGAGATGTAATGAAGACAAACAACAGACAATAGTTGTAGCAGTCAGACAATAGAATAGTTCTAGCAGTCAAACAAAACGTTGCATCCAACAATGAGATATAATGTAGACAGACAACAGAAAACAGTTGTAGCAGTCAGACAGAAATGAGATGTGAAAAAATTTATCATTCAGAGAGTTAACAGACGAAATTAAGAAAAAGAATATATTTAACTATGGAGCGATGTTTCGCAGTGGCTAGCATCCTTGCTTTCCTACCCAGTGGTAATGCGTTCGAATCCACCTCGACCCCTGGATTTTTTGAGTTATTATTGACTTGGGGCTTCCTAGTTAACCCAGCCTAACATGAGTATCAGGAAATGTCCAGCGGTCAAGGCTGCCGACGTGTTACTGGCCACATCAGCCCTCGAGTGTCGGCTGGTCTAGAAGTATCAGGCTAGCACAATGGAGTGTCGGCTGATCTAGAAGTATCAGGCTAGCACAATGGAGTGTCGGCTGATCTAGAAGTATCAGGCTAGCACAATGGAGTGTCGGCTGGTCTAGAAGTACCAGGCTAGCACCATGGAGTGTCGGCTGATCTAGAAGTATCAGGCTAGCACAATGGAGTGTCGGCCGATCTAGAAGTACCAGGCTAGCATCATTGAGTGTCGGCTGATCTAGAAGTACCAGGCTAGCACCATGGAGTGTCGGCTGATCTAGAAGTACCAGGCTAGCACCATGGAGTGTCGGCTGATCTAGAAGTATCAGGCTAGCACAATGGAGTGTCGGCTGATTTAAAAGTACCAGGCTAGCATCATTGAGTGTCGGCTGATCTAGAAGTATCAGGCTAGCACAATGGAGTGTCGGCTGATCTAGAAGTATCAGGCTAGCACAATGGAGTGTCGGCTGATCTAGAAGTATCAGGCTAGCACAATGGAGTGTCGGCTGATCTAGAAGTATCCGGCTAGCACAATGGAGTGTCGGCTGGTCTAGAAGTATCAGGCTAGCACAATGGAGTGTCGGCTGATCTAGAAGTATCAGGCTAGCACAATGGAGTGTCGGCTGATCTAGAAGTATCAGGCTAGCACAATGGAGTGTCGGCTGATCTAGAAGTATCCGGCTAGCACAATGGAGTGTCGGCTGGTCTAGAAGTATCAGGCTAGCACAATGGAGTGTCGGCTGGTCTAGAAGTACCAGGCTAGCACAATGGAGTGTCGGCTGATCTAGAAGTATCAGGCTAGCACAATGGAGTGTCGGCTGATCTAGAAGTACCAGGCTAGCATCATTGAGTGTCGGCTGATCTAGAAGTACTAGGCTAGCACCATGGAGTGTCGGCTGATCTAGAAGTACCAGGCTAGCACAATGGAGTGTCGGCTGGTCTAGAAGTACCAGGCTAGCACCATGGAGTGTCGGCTGATCTAGAAGTACCAGGCTAGCATCATTGAGTGTCGGCTGATCTAGAAGTATCAGGCTAGCACAATGGAGTGTCTGTCGGCTGATCTAGAAGTATCAGGCTAGCACAATGGAGTGTCGGCTGATCTAGAAGTATCAGGCTAGCATCATTGAGTGTCGGCTGATCTAGAAGTACCAGGCTAGCACAATGGAGTGTCGGCTGATCTAGAAGTACCAGGCTAGCACAATGGAGTGTCGGCTGATCTAGAAGTATCAGGCTAGCACAATGGAGTGTCGGCTGATCTAGAAGTATCAGGCTAGCACAATGGAGTGTCGGCTGATCTAGAAGTACCAGGCTACCACCATGGAGTGTCGGCTGATCTAGAAGTATCAGGCTAGCATCATTGAGTGTCGGCTGATCTAGAAGTACCAGGGTAGCTCCATGGAGTGTCGGCTGGTCTAGAAGTATCAGGCTAGCACAATGGAGTGTCGGCTGGTCTAGAAGTATCAGGCTAGCACAATGGAGTGTCGGCTGGTCTAGAAGTACCAGGCTAGCATCATTGAGTGTCGGCTGGTCTAGAAGTACCAAGCTATCACCATATGTCGGCACTGTGGCAAAGGAGTTATGATCGCAATCCTGCATTCCGTGTTCGAAACACAGCTGCGGGCGATTTTGAAGCAGGGGGCCTTGCGCTGGTTTTCTTATAATGGTATGAGTCATGTCGTTCAGAAAGCAATAGCAAACTACTGAACGTGAATTTACCAAGAAATCACAAGCAGCCAAAAATACTCATGTGAGTGTTTGCGTGGTTGTGTTTCTGTGTACTTGTGTTGTTCGTGGTGTAATTAGAGACGGGCGTGTTAATGTAATGGTGGCATAGGCTGCGCTGATAATGTCCTCAGCACGGTCGGACGAGGGTTTAATGCCTGGGCTCGTCCCTTGCTGTGGGTGAGACCAGACTGGCCACTATCACTGGCTGCACGTAAATCTACACGATGTGATGGTCGTAGACATCGCGGACATAACGTTGGTTCAAGCTGCCGGACAGACAGACAGACAGACTGGCCACTATCTCTGGCTGCATGTAAGTCTGCAAGATGTGATGGTTGAAGATATCGCGGACCTAACGTTGGTTCCAGCTGCCGGACAGACAGACAGACAGACTGGCCACTATCTCTGGCTGCATGTAAGTCTGCAAGATGTGATGGTCGAAGACATCGCGGACCTAACGTTGGTTCCAGCTGCCGGACAGACAGACAGACAGACAGACTGGCCACTATCTCTGGTTGCATGTAAGTCTACAAGATGTGATGGTCGTAGACATCGCGGACCTAACGTTGGTTCCAGCTGCTGGACAGACAGACAGACAGACAGACAGACAGACAGACAGACAGACAGACAGACACAGACAGACAGGCAGAAGGACGGACGGGTCGACGGACGGGCGGGCGGACGGACGGACGGACAGACAGACAGACAGACAGACAGACAGACAAACAGACAGACAGACAGACTGAAAGTTTGAGAGAAAGGTAAATCATGAGAGAGAGAAAGCATGAGAGAGACAGAGAGAGAAAGCATGAGAGAGAGAGAGAGAGAGAGAGAGAGAGGAGAGAGAGAGAGAGAGAGAGAGAGAGAGAGAGAGAAATCGTGAGATAGTATAAGAGAGAGAATCTTGAGAGAGACAAAGAAAGCATGAGATAGAGAAAGTATGTGAAAGAGAAAGCATGAAAGAGAGAGAGAGAGAGAGAGAGAGAGAGAGAGAGACAGACAGACAGACAGACAGACAGACAGACAGACAGACAGACAGACAGAGAGAGACAGACAGAGAGAGAGAGAGGGGGGGATTATATAGAGCGCATGATAAAGAGATAGAGTATGAGAGGCTGGGGTGGGGGGGGGGGGGGGCCGAACGTTTCAATTAACTTATTTCCAAAGGGTAAGAATTGGGCACACATTCCCGTCTAACATTATGCCCTTCTTTCATAATCGTCTTCTTTCACGCAGCCATCCATCATCAGAGGAGAGAGAGAAAGCATGAGAGATAGAGATAGAGAGAGAGAGAGAGAGAGAGAGAGAGAGAGAGAGAGAGAGAGAGAGAGAGAGAGAGCGCATGAAAGAGAAAGATTATGACAATTGTGTTTTTTATTTGTATTTCTTAGCCAAAGAAATAAGTTTTGTGTTTGGGCAGACATGTTTCGATGATGTCTTCGTTATATTTCTCTGTGCTATCACAGACAGGATGTTTTAGCCAGGTTTCACACCTTTCAACGGCTAAAAAAATAGCCTTTTCAATGCAATGTAAAGTTATCCATACTGCAAGTCGGCAACGCAGAAATGACGTTTCCATATCACTGATTTATTTATGATGTTTACCGTACCGTATCTTTAACATGTGTACATAGAAACATTGTTTTATCTTCTTAATATTTAGTCTATCAGATCTTAAACATTGGTAGATTTAGTACTGCTGATACTCACCTACATTGTATTTTTCTTTACGCCACTATCCTGTCACTTAATATTTAATATATGCACATGTTACTTATTATTCCGAGTGTTATTGTATCGTGATTTTCTCTTTATAGCGGTAATTGTGCGAAGACGGTATGCCCAGCTTTGGCAGACTTGCAACCAAAGTAATTTTTCTTATCACGGTGTTGTAGTTGTTTTTTTTTTTTTTGTTGACGATCATCTTCAGGAGTGACAAGAGGTCTAAATTGTTTAAACACGAAATGTTAGGAAAGATGCAGTGTCAATTCATGTTAGCATGGTTTATATTGTAATGACAGATTGTTTTAAACACGAAATGTTAGGAAACATGTAGTAGCATGCTAACGGCTGGCCGAGTGGCTAGAATGTCGGATTCTCCTTCGGGAGACCCGGGTTCGAATCCTCGGTAAGGTGTGGATTTTTTTCTGTCGGGGGCAAAAAGAAAACTCTAACCTGCACAGTTCGCGGCGACTGCACTAGCCAGGCGGCCTTAATTCCTCAGGCTCTAGACCCCCCTGCCATACATCGCAAGGTACAATTTTGGCAGTAGATGTTCCTAACATTTCGTGTTTAAAACAATCTGTCTTTACAATGTAAACTGTCATCAGAAACAGCCATTTACTGCCAATACCTTGCGGTGTATGGCAGAGGGGTCTTTGAGCCTGAGGAATTAAAACCGCCTGACTGGTGCAGTCGTCGTGAACTGAAACGGCGACTGCACCTAGCCAGGCGGTCTTAATTCCTCAGGCTTACATTGACTGTTTACTTTGTATAGACGGATTGTTCACGAAATGTTAAGAAAGATGAAGTGGCAATGTATGATAGCAAGGTTTACATTGTAAAGACAGATTGTTTTATTTAACGTTTGCTCGAAAGAGCAACAGAGTAACAACGAACATTTGTTTAAGTTTTATATTATGCTTTTTAATTGTTTAATTTGACAATACATTTGTTAAGTTAGCATTACTTTTACTATTGTTGTTCTTGATGTCATCATCATAATCATCATTGCGTGTTAAATATAAAGACATCTTGAAAACATCTAAACCGCGAAGGACCAAGAAAATATGAAACCGCACCTCAGTTATAACAAAGTTGTAACATCAGATATAACCAAGTTGTAACATCAGTTATAACCAACCACCTCCATTATAACCAAGGTATAATCTCAGTTATACCAAGTTAATACCAAGGCTGAAGAAGCAGGTTGAAAGAGGTGGAAAGTCTCTTTCTCTCTTCCCCCCCCCCCCCCCCCCCCCCCCCCCCCCCCCGCCAAAGATAGGCGGGACGGAAATACCAGGTACCTGGAAAACACTCAAATCCAATTTTGATATATCTGTTTTGGCTCAGTTGCCTAAGGGTTGAGAAAACAATTCAGATCAATGATATATTGACTACATTCGGAAAGTTGGATGTTTCCTAAGAGGCAAGAAGCTGATTCACATCTCTGGCATTCGATCACGTTCAAGTAAAAGCACATTGCGAGTCTGTAACTAATTTACTGTCATGGGATTATTAATAGTCTAAATTGACTTCCCGTATCTGCCATGGACTAATATATCGCCAAAATGTTGTCCTTGCATTATAATACATGTCTGCTACCATATTAACAACTTTGAAGCCATAACTGTGATACATCCCTGCTTCCCATTTTCCGCCATCCATTTTTGATTGGTACAAACCCACTTTTTGTTTGGTATAAAGCCACTGTTTGTTTGGTGCAAAGTCATGTTTTTGTTTGCTACAAACCCACTTTTTGTCTGGCACTAAAGCTGTTAAGTTAACCCATACAGCTGATCATTTACTTTGAGCTTGGTTTATAAATATGATCCAGAACCCACGTCACCGGACTAGGGACATGCCTATAAGGGAGCCGTCTCTCCCAGCTGTGTACGTGGGACTAGGGACATGCCTATAAGGGAGCCGTCTCTCCCAGCTGTGTACATGGGACCAGGGACATGCCTATAAGGGAGCCATCTCTCCCAGCTGTGTACGTGGGACTAGGGACATGCCTATAAGGGAGCTGTCTCTATCCCAGCTGTGTACATGGTTACATCCATAAGTCTTAGCGGTCTCCTTGACGAAGTGGTCTAGCCGTCAGCCTCGCATTCTAAAGGTCATCACCATCATGTGCGTTGCCAGCTAGCGTAGGCGTTCATGTCTCTCCACACGTCTCAGTCCATCCAGCATAATTCTTCTTCGTCTGCCTCTCTTCCCATTGATCTTTCCAGTTGTCGCGGTGTTCTCCAATACCTCTCTCCCCATTGATCTTTTTCATCTGTCATGATGTTCTCCGATACCTCTCTTCTCATTGATCTTTTCATCTGTCAGGATGTTCTCCGATACCTCTCTCCCCATTGATAATCTTTCCAGTTGTCACGATGCTCTCAAATACCTCTCTTCCCATTGATCTTTTTCATCTGTCATGATGTTCTCCGATACCTCTCTCCCCATTGATCTTTCCAGTTGTCACGATGTTCTCCGATACCTCTCTCCCCATTGATCTTTCCAGTTGTCACGATGTTCTCCCATACCTCTCTCCCCATTGATCTTTCCAGTTGTCACGATGCTCTCAAATGCCTCTCTTCCCATTGATCTTTTTCATCTGTCATGATGTTCTCCGATATCTCTCTTCTCATTGATCTTTTCATCTGTCAGGATGTTCTCCGATACCTCTCTCCCCATTGATCTTTCCAGTTGTCACGATGTTCTCCGATACCTCTCTCCCCATTGATCTTTCCAGTTGTCACGATGTTCTCCGATACCTCTCTTCCCATTGATCTTTCCAGTTGTCACGATGCTCTCAAATGCCTCTCTTCCAATTGATCTTTTCATCAGTCATGATGTTCTCCAATACCTCTCTTCCCATCGAATCTATAACAACACATTACAGCTTTAATCTATAGCAAGTTGCAAAATAGATCTATACCAGTAGTCCATGACACGAACCTATAGCACGAACCTATAGCACGAACCTATAGTACACACCTACAACACGAAGATAAAGACTGAGTACGTATGGTAATATCGCGAGTGCGGTGATGTCGGTTCTTGACCCAACTCAACCTGCTTCCTGTTAGCGCCAAATGATGGTTGTCATACTGTTTGATATTGTCAAATGTTACTACAACATACGCCATAAATGTGTTGATAAATATGCATAAACAAGTCCCACAATCTAACGTACGGAACTTGTGTAGTTTAATGTTCCTGTTTGTATAAAATGTACCATACTTAGAAAAGATAAATAGAAAAACTGTTAACTTTTTAAACTTTCTGTGATATTTTAGTCTTCTTGAAATTGTTTTCAATCCATTTTCGATATTTGTATTTTTTACTATTTTAAAAACTGGTATTATGTCATGCATTGTTGTTTTGAGTATTTTATATTTTAAAATGTGAACACTGATGGAATGTATACAATCAATGGTGATTGAAATAAGGAGGTGTTCAGATGGTTGAGTGTAATTGATTCTGTATCAATAAACGTTGCATACATTGAACAATAACTACAACAGCTTTCTTTGATTCAAACAGCTTTCTTTGATTCACCTGGTTCATTCTGTAACAAGGAACTCGTGATGTTTTTTTTACTTCTATACATTAGATGCTTTTCTCAAGATTTATAGTTTAGTCCATGTAGTGTGTAGTTTATGTTTGGTGATTTGATTGATGAAGAATAAGTTGCAACAACTACGAATATTTAACCCATGTAGCGAGTACTTTAAGTAGCATGACGTGATTGGTGAAGATTAATAAGTTACAACAACTAAGAATGTTTAGCTCATATAATGAGTAATTTAAGCAGTATTTTGATTGATGAAGTATAAGGTACGACAACTAAGAATGTTTAGCTCATGTAGTGAAGTGAGTACTTTAAGCAGGATGACGTGATTGGTGAAGAATAATAAGTTACGACAACTAAGAATGTTTAGCTCATGTAATGAGTATTTTAAGCAGGATGGCTTGATTGGTGAAGAATAAGTTACAACTAAGAATGGTAAGCTCCTATAGTGAGTAATTAAGCAGGATGATTTGATTGATGAAGAATAAGTTACGACAACTAAGAATGTTTAACTCATGTAGTGAGGAATTTAAACAGAATGATTTGATTGGTGAAGAATAAGTTACAACAACTAAGAATGGTTAGCTCATGTAGTGAGGAATTTAAGCTGGATGATTTGATTGGTGAAGAATAAGTTACAACAACTAAGAATGTTTAGCTCATGTAGTGAGTTATGTGTGTATGTATTTTCTTACTTTTAACTCAAGAGTAGTCCCACACTGGTTTGATTTTTGCCTGTGGATTAGTTTTCCCTACTACCAGTGTCCCCCGATATAGGGTGAACCCACTCCGACTTCTGAGGTACTTGCAATTTACGTCTCCGAGCCAAGGCTAAGAAATCAATATTAAGTCCAACTGACAGGAGAGAACCCACTACCCCGTCATTAGCGCACTTCAGGTTTTAAGTGCAGGGGTTCTAAACCTTTCGGCGACGTGACTTTCATGTAAGTATGATTGGTGATAAATGGGCTACGTAAACTAAATATGTTTAGTCAATGTAGTGAAAAATGTATGTGTACTGAATTGATTGCTGCAGGATAAGTTATGTAAACTAAATAAACATGTTTAGACAATGTAGTGAGAGATGTATGTATATTGAATTGATTGCTACAGGATGAAATACGTAAACTAAACATACTTAGACAATGTAGTGAGAAATGTATGTATGTTGAATTGATTGCTGCAGGTAGGTTACGTAAACTAAACGTGTTTAGACAATGTGGTGAGAAATGTATGTTAAAATGATTGCTGCAGGATACGTTACGTAAACTAAACATATTTAGACAATTACGCAAGGCTGCAGTCACTTGTGAAGCAACCAGAACTGCACGAGCTGTGAAGAAAAGGCTGGACAGAAATACCACTGCAGGAGATCCTCCTCCTGGTACGTCAAGTTTTCTTTGCCCACATCGTCAAAGAACATTTCGAGCCAAAATAGGCCTTACCAGCCATCTTAGAACTCACGGCTCCATACTTTCAACCCCACTGGATGAAATGAATGGTCATCATCATTCTTGATGGACAAACAACATATAACAATATTTAGACAATGCAGTGAGAAATGTATATATGTTGAAATGATTGCTGCATGATAAGTTACGTAAACTAAACATATTTATCCCATGCAGTGATTAATCTTAGTATGGTCATTTGATTGATGAAGAACCATTCATGAAAACTAAATATGTTTATCCCATGGAGTGATTAATCTTAGTATGGTCATTTGATTAATGAAGAAAGAGCATGAAAACTAAATATGTTTGTCCCGTGGAGTGATTATTCTTAGTATGGTCATTTGATTGATGAAGAACAGTCATGAAAACTAAACGCGTTCATTCCATGAAGTGATTAATCTTGGTATGATGAAAAACCACTCATGAAAACTAAAACATGGTAAAATAACGAGGACCCCGTCCCACGCGTGATGCGTATTTAGATCTGGAACTAGCCATATATTGTAAGACTATCGATTATATCGATCCGCAATCGATGGCTATATAGTGACAACAACATGTTGTTTGATAAGGAATTCTTGCTGCGTCAATGTCTTATATTTTCCTTAATTATATTTCGTAAATCTGCCCTCCACTCCGTGTTTTTATATTGTTTACAAGCGGCTGGAAATGTTTGTCTGCTCATTTATCTCTTTGCTAATCGTTTTAGCTGACCCGCTAACTGGCAACTGTCCGTGTTCCTAGATTTACTGGCCAGATTTAGCGCACAAAAAGTAATCGCGAGTCATCAAAAAACAGCAGCAGGAAATTTTCTTGTCATTAATTTATTCAATACATTTTAAAGTTTATTTAAGGGCGGAATTATTTTTGTTGATTGCAAATATTCAAAGCAGTATGTTTTCTTTATATAATATATTTTTCTGTGTAGTTGTCTTTGATTAAATATTCTCAGGTGTTAGTACCTGGTCACTGAATTAGTTTATAAACATAAGACAGTTCATAAATAAACAATATGTATTGTTTGGCGCTTACAGAAGGAGAAGAAAGAAGTAGAGACTAGAAGACACACTAGACAACATAAAAATTGAAAGCTGTAGTTACCGACCGGGATTCGAACCTGCCACCTCCAAATGATTCTGAATGTAAACTAGCCAAGAGATCACAACAGCAAAAATTGCTGGTGCTGACTGCGACGTCCTGTAAAGGATACGCAACTAACTAACAACTCCAAATGTCGACAACGCCTCGTTGCAGGAACAAACATACTTCCAACGTACTTGATCAACTCAACACACTTATAAACATAAGAGATGGGTGAAGGATTTCTTTGATGAGAAGAAACATGAGCAATGCAATCACAGGTACTGATCTGAACTTATAGAAGGTGCGCATAGGACCTAGAAATCAAAGGGCAGGATTCCACCGTATGAAATACAAACAATGACTGAATGAGGTATATGTAGTTCCTTCGAAAAGATGAGACATACTAACCACGGACACAGTGTGTATGCCTTACAACGGACTCCATAAAGGTGAACATAAATCACAGAGTGAAACTCCCCCAAACAAGAGACAATCAAACCATATGAATGTTCACTTTTTTTTCCTTTTGATATGTGTATGTTGTCTCGTCCCTCATGAAGATTTATATAATCGAAACGTCGTTTGTTGTATCCTAGAATACTTATTTTTATTTTATTATATGTTTTTGGAATTGTCTTTTTTTTTTTTTGGGGGGGGGGGGGGGGGGGGGGGGGGGGGGGGGGGGAGTTCACTCTGTGATCTATGTTTACCTTTATGGAGTCCGTCATGGAGTAGTATGTCTCATCTTTTCGTAGGCGCTACACATTCCTGACTGTTTGCAGTTTGTATTGTTATCTCCTGCTACATCCGTTGCATCTCTTATTAAGTATTGCACCAGCAGTGTTAATTTAGTGAGCAAAGATCATGGTGCTATAGAATATAAACATTATGCCCATTAGAATCTTTTAAAATATATTACGTATACATTTGATTGTGATCAGAAGAGAGGCTTTTGAGAATATCGTAAAAACCTGAAAGCTCAGTTGGAAAAGAGACAGTAGACAAAGAGAAATGTTGCTGGATTGCCGGAGACTGTGGCATGAATAAGTATCATCAGCGGAGTTGATCCAGAACACCGGGGATTGAGATCTGTGGAAAAACACGAACGCCTACTCCAGCTGGCAAGGCATGTATGGTTAAGGTAATTATACATTTAACTAACTATCTTATTACAAGATGTTATGTTGGGAACGAACAAAAGCGGGAAAATACTTATGTCCTTTTAAAATACGATTTGACTTACTCGTGCATCAGTTACTCGCCCATGGCGTTTTTACTTCTTGTTATACACATTTTTAATATTTCCACTTCTGCACTTTTCAATTATGCACGTGTACATTAGCTCTATATTACAATTAACTATATTGTTATCTTTATTGTTGTCGTTATAAATAATAACGTTTTTGTGATACTTACTACTGTCTGATGGTTACCTCAGGGAATCGACACCAAACTTCTGGTGCTTGCCAGGTCGCGTCCTTGACACTGTTGCATTCTTCCATTTTGTTTTGGATTGCTTTGAACACGAGCACAGTCCACACATATTATTACTGCCACTAGCAGTTGCTAGTACTAGGGGGTGCACTGGATGATTTTGTGTGAGGGTTAGCTTTCTTATTACCAGTGTCCCTCGCCATTAGGCCAACCTACTCGACTTCTGAGGTACTTGTAATTTATGTCCCCAAGTCAAGGACGAGATGTCAACGTTTAAGTACCAACGAATTTGCTTTTTACATACAATCTCATATCAGACCCCAACCCCCACACATACACTATCTTATGTCACACCCTGACCCCCACACATACACTATTTTATGTCACACCCTGACCCCCACATATACACTATCTTAGGTCACACTCCGATTCCCCCACACATACACTATCTTATATCACACTCCGACCCCCACACTTACACTATCTTATGTCACACTCCGACCCCCACACATACACTATCTGATGTTACCCCCCGACCCCCACACATACTATATTATGTCACACTCCCAGACCCCCACACATACTATATGTCTCACCCCGACCCCCACACATACTAAATTATGTCACACCCCAACCCCCATACATACACTATCTGATGTTACACCCCGACCCCCACACACATACTATATTATGTCACACCCCAACCCCCACACACACTATATATGTGGGAGTAGGAATATGTTCTTCCGGGCAAGGTGGCTAACATGGCACTGGCCACACCAGCCACCGAGTGCCGTTCGGTCAAGAAATTATGGACCCCGTATCACATCCTCAATGTGTCAGAATGGTTTGGACAAGTGACTTTTACCACTGGCCTGTCAACTAAGGACAAGACACTAGGAAGAACATGTTTGCTAATAGTCATTACAATCATCGTCATCTTTTCTTAGCTGTTAGTGTGGGTGGTTTTGGTTCGATACCTTACACAGTCACTGGAGTCTCAGATTACACCTATGTTCTATTCTTTATTAAGTCAAAGTAACTTTAATCCGACTTTTTGAAAAAGAAACAAAATTTTCCACCTCGTTCAACTTGCTTCTTAAGCCTTGGTTATAATTGAGATGGTTCGTAGTGCTTTTTAAACTTGTCCTAGTCCTTTATGCTTTAGACGACTTCCATCGACGTCCTGTCTGGCAAGGTTCCCTTTGTCGCTCATTCCTCCCCAGACAAATAAGTAGCAATGCTAATATGTGAGATTGTGATTAACAATTATAGGACTTTTCAAATGTAAAAAAAAAGTGAGCTCTGCCATTTGAAGTAAATAAAATATCTGAACTTGGAGTTCTGCTGTGCATAGTCTAAACGTGACTAGATTTAGGATTGTATAACACGGAATGAGACTGGAGCGCAAATTATTCCTCCACACGACTCTTGACGGCAGAAAGTGGAAGATAATGATGATGGTGATGATGATGATAATGATGATGATAGTCTAAATACTAGTAGCTTTACTATTTTATAGTCTACACACAACTAGATTTATGAGTGTTTAGTCTAAACACCACGAGATTTACGATTTCATGGTCTAAACACCATTAGATTTATAGACTAAACACCGCTAGATTTGAGAGTTTATAGCCGAAACACTCCTAGATTCATACTTTCGCTGTCTCGTACCACTAGATTCCTGATCTCACAGTCTACACACGACAATATTCCTGATTTTCACAGGTCTACACCACGATCAATATTTCCTGATTTCACAGTCTAACACGACAATATTCTGATTTCACAGTCTACCACACGACAATATTTCTGATTTCACAGTCTACACACGAAAATATTCCTGATTTCCAGTCTACACACGACAATAGTCCTGATTTTCAGTCTACACACGACAATATTCCTGATTTCACAGTCTAACACGACAATATTCCTGATTTCACAGTACTACACGAAATATTCCTGATTTCACAGTCACACACGACATATTCCTGATTTCACAGTCTACACACGACAATATTCCTGATTTCACAGTCTACACACGACAATATTCCTGATTTCACAGTCTACACACGACAATATTCCTGATTTCACAGTCTACACACGACAATATTCCTGATTTCACAGTCTACACACGACAATATTCCTGATTTCACAGTCTACACACGACAATATTCCTGATTTCACAGTCTAAAAGCCACGAGATTGATACTTTAGAAGTATTTGTTGCTATTTTTTTCTTCCAAACCCATTAATTTAACTGTCGTTGAGTTTCATTTTTCTCAACAGCAAATAATCGTATTATGCATAGACCCATACGAATATTCTCCTATCCACTAGAATGATGTTAGATCTGGTATTCGTGTAATTGTATAGTTAATTATGATATCACAGTATAATTTGTAAAAATGTCACCATGCAATTAGTTATTGTATAGTATAATTTACTGACTGGAAATGGAGTTAAACCTTTCCATAACACAAAGCCTGGGCAGAATTAAGAGACCATGTTTTGCATAATTCCTCTCTTGGCCTGCATAGTTTACTCCATAAGAAATAAAAATCAATACATCTAGAATAAGATAAGCAGCAGAGGCTACCAGATCAGCAAAGCAATATTCTGACTGTCCGCCTGTCGTAGCTTCCATTCTAGACCAGTTGCCGACCAAGGCTTAGGATTTGGTCTGCCTTATCACGACATTTAGTTTTCAGGTTGCATTTCCTCGCACTAGGATAAGGCTTGTACCCTTCCAGTTGCGCACTTCCACCCGAAGCCGTTGGCACAATGTATAAACATAAAGCAGGTAGAACCGTCTACTGTCATGCTGTAGCTTAGTCGTATCTGACGAAGACAATGACTTGAAGTCGTATAATTAGTGATGATGTAAACGTGTATTCATGATGATACCGCCACGCAATTAGAGACTGTAACATTTTTGAAGTTATTACAACATAATTAGTGATGCTACCACTGTATATCTAGCTATTATGTCAGCACGTAAAAAGTTATTGTATAGCTGTATAATTAGTGATACTATTACAGTATTATTTACCATGTCATCACCAATTGTTGATTGTATTTTAGCATAGTTTATAATGGTTTCACATCCTAATTTGTGATGAAATCATCACACAACTAGTGTTCCCAGAATAATAGTAGTTAGTGATGGTATTACAACATCAATTAGCAGGCAAATGAGTAATTATGTGGAGACTGCGAGAATGCGATTTTATAGAAGAATGATGACAACACCTTGAATGAATAGAAAGAGCAATAAAGATACATTGAAAGAAGATAACTCACAGAGAACTGGTTACTCACATCAGAAGACAACAATCCACATTTTCTGGACATGTCATGACAAGGAGAAAGCCAGAGAGGCTCGGAGGCAGGAGGAGACCAACAGGGAAGATGCTGAACAGTTTGACGTCATGGTATGGAGGACCATCAATATCAGGAATGACTGGTAGCACACGAGATAGAGGGTTTTTGGTAGACATGATCACCAACGCCACACGTTTTGGACTATTAGAAGACGATTACATTTTTATTAGACATTGCGTAACCATATCATCATGGATTATATCAGCCTGCAACTAATGCATTTTAATGTATTTATGTACAGCTAGTGAGAGTGTCAGTTGTCAAAACCTTTAAGGGCACCAAGACTGCTCATCAATAAATGCATGAGTATTGGTTTGACGCTCATATAAGTAGAAGATAGAAGTAGAGACAAGAGGACACACTAGACAACATAAACAATGAAAGCTGCAGCTACCCCACGGGCTGTTGGGGTGATAGGTATGGATGCTGTAGGGTGGATAGGTATGATTCTAGGTGGCGGGGGTGATATGTATGATCTAGGTGGCGGGGGTGATATGTATGATTCTAGGGGGAGGTGGGTGGGTGAGTGGGTGATATGTATGATTCTAGGGGGGGGGGGGTGATATGTATGATTCTAGGGGGCGGGGGTGATATGTATGATTCTAGGGGGCGGGGGTGATATGTATGATTCTAGGGGGCGGGGTGATATGTATGATTCTAGGGGGCGGGGGTGATATGTATGATTCTAGGGGCGGGGGTGATATGTATGATTCTAGGGGGCGGGGGTGATATGTATGATTCTAGGGGGCGGGGGTGATATGTATGATTCTAGGGGGCGGGGGTGATATGTATGATTCTAGGGGGGAGGTGAGTGGGTGATATGTATGATTCTAGGGGGCGGGGGTGATATGTATGATTCTAGGGGGCGGGGGTGATATGTATGATTCTAGGGGGCGGGGGTGATATGTATGATTCTAGGGGGGAGGTGAGTGGGTGATATGTATGATTCTAGGGGGCGGGGGTGATATGTATGTTCTAGGAAACGGGGGTGATGTATGATTCTAGGGGGCGGGGGTGATATGTATGATTCTAGGGGGCGGGGGTGATATGTATGATTCTAGGAAACGGGGTGGTGATATGTATGATTCTAGGGGGCGGGGGTGATATGTATGATTCTAGGGGGCGGGGGGTGATATGTATGATTCTAGGGGGAGGGGGTGATATGTATGATTTCTAGGGGGCCGGGGGTGATATTGTATGATTCTAGGGGGGCGGGGGTGGTGATATGTATGATTCTAGGGGGCGGGGGTGATATGTATGATTCTAGGGGGCGGGGTGATATGTATGATTCTAGGGGCGGGGGTGATATGTATGATTCTAGGGGGCGGGGGTGATATGTATGATTCTAGGGGGCGGGGTGATATGTATGATTCTAGGGGGGGGAGGTGAGTGGGTGATATGTATGATTCTAGGGGGCGGGGGTGATATGTATGATTTCTAGGGGGGCGGGGGTGATATGTATGATTCTAGGGGGCGGGGGTGATATGTATGATTCTAGGGGGGGGAGGTGAGTGGGTGATATGTATGATTATAGGGGGCGGGGTGATATGTATGATTCTAGGGGGCGGGGGTGATATGTATGATTCTAGGGGGCGGGGGTGATATGTATGATTCTAGGGGGGGGGTGATATGTATGATTCTAGGGGGCGGGGGTGATATGTATGATTCTAGGGGGCGGGGGTGATATGTATGATTCTAGGGGCGGGGGTGATATGTATGATTCTAGGGGGCGGGGGTGATATGTATGATTCTAGGGGGCGGGGTGATATGTATGATTCTAGGGGGCGGGGGTGATATGTATGATTCTAGGGGGCGGGGGTGATATGTATGATTCTAGGGGGCGGGGGTGATATGTATGATTCTAGGGGGGCGGGGGTGATATGTATGATTCTAGGGGGCGGGGGTGATATATATGTCTAGGGGGCGGGGGTGATATGTATGATTCTAGGGGGCGGGGGTGATATGTATGATTCTAGGGGGGAGGTGAGGGGTGATATGTATGATTCTAGGGGGCGGGGGTGATATGTATGATTCTAGGAAACGGGGGTGATATGTATGATTCTAGGGGGCGGGGGTGATATGATATGATTCTAGGGGGCGGGTGTGATATGTATGATTCTAGGGGGAGGTGGGTGGCGTGAGTGGGTGATATGTATGATTCTAGGGGGGGGGGGGTGATATGTATAATCCTGGTGGGGTGATATGTGTGGATTGTGGTGGGGTGATAGGTATGGAACCTGATAGGGTGATACGTGTGGATTCTGAAGGGTGATATGTATGATTCTGGGGGTGATATGTATGGATTCTGGTGGGTGAAATGTATGATCCTGGTGGGGTTATATGTGTGATATGTGTGGATGCTGGTGGGGTGATATGTGTGGATTGTGGTGGGGTGATATGTGTGGATTGTGGTGGGGTGATATGTGTGGATTCTGGTGGGGTGATATGTGTAGATTCTGGTGGGGTGATATGTGTGGATTGTGGTGGGGTGATATGTATGGATTGTGATGTGGTGATATGTGTGGATTCTGGTGGGTGATATGTGTGGCTTGTCGTGGGGTGATTTTTTGTGGACTGTGGTGGGTTGATATGTGTGGATTCTGGTGGGTAATATGTGTGGATTCTGGTGGGGTGATATGTGTGGATTCTGGTGGGGTGATATGTGTGGATTCTGGTGGGGTGATATGTGTGGATTCTGGTGGGGTGATATGTGTAGATTCTGGTGGGGTGATATGTGTGGATTCTGGTGGGGTGATATGTATGGATTGTGATGGGGTGATATGTGTGGATTCTGGTGGGGTGATATGTGTGGATTGTCGTGGGGTGATTTTTGTGGACTGTGGTGGGGTGATATGTGTGGATTCTGGTGGGGTAATATGTGTGGATTCTGGTGGGGTGATATGTGTGGATTCTGGTGGGGTGATATGTGTGGATTCTGGTGGGGTGATATGTGTGGATTCTGGTGGGGTGATATGTGTGGATTCTAGTGGGGGTGATAGGTATGTGTCCTGGTGGTGTAACTATAGCTGGTTATGAGTAGTGGCTGGCCGAGTGACTAGACTTCCAGCTTCTCCTTCTGGAGACCCTGTCTCGAATCATCGGTAAGATGTGGATTTATTTTTCTGTCGGAGGCATAAAGAAAATCCTAACCTGCACAGTTGACACTAGCCAGGCTACCTTACTTCCTCAGACCCAAGACCCCCCCCCCTCCTCTGTCCTACATGGCAAGCTACTGTAGGCAGTGGGTGACAGTATTATTATTTTACAGTGTTTACCAGTTCTGTGGCAAAAGAGTTACGTACGCAATTTGTAATCTCGCATGCCGCGTTCCAAACACATCTGCTGGCGATGTCGTAGCCGCCCGCCTTGCGTTATACACCATACAATGGTATGTGTGCCGGTCGTTCAGAAAGCAAAGGCATGCTACTCAACGCAAACTTGCCAAGAAATCATAAGCAGTTAAAAAATGCTGGGGTTGTCTGCGACGCCCTGCAGAGGATATGCAACTAACTAACTAGTGTTTGCTCTTGTCTCTACTATCTTCTACTTCTATGCGCGCCAAACAATACGTGAGAATTTATTATTGTGAGGATCACCATGTAATTAGTGAATCAATCAATCATGTGCCATGCCGGAAAGCGTGGGCGGTCATGATTCGCCATTTCACTCGATCACCAGAGTCGTGGATCAGCTCAGTGTTCCTGTCTCGTCCATGCGATGTGGCCAAGCCATCCAGGTATTTTCCTCTCGGTCTTCCTCTTGGTCTGTTCCCTTCGATCTTGCCAGCTGTCAGTGAAGACATCACCTTATTTTCCACACCTGCATCATTGTAAATTACTGTTGTTATTAGTGATGGTAATTGTATAATTGACTGTAGAGTTACCATATTCTCAATGTGGGGAACAATGTAATTGGTTAGGAACTGAACTCATGTATGTCATTAGAAAGTTTCTTTACTGGGACGAACAGTGCACACCAAACAGGGAGCATGTCTGCTCATTGTCCACGCTTCACATCAAACAAACCTACCAATTACATGTAGCACCTCAACACTCATTTTCTCGTTGCAATTGATATCCTTCTATTGGACAATATGGTTTCCATCTAGCAGAAGATTACCTTCGCCATGGCGATTCTTGTTCTAACCTCTTCAAGGCACATCCTGTCAGATGTTACGACTGTTCCGAGGAATAATACATTCCAACATGCGTGTGTCATGTGACAGTCTACTCGGTGTGTCTGACAGATGTCGCTGGAACACTGCCTAATTATTTATAGCTCTCGGTGAGATAAATCTTTAGGCAAATCAGTATGCGTCAGAATACATGAATTTCAGTGAGGCGTTTTCGAGCTGAGGAAGCCAGACGGCGAGGTTTAATAACCGGAAGGTGTTTTGTCTCAGATCTATATTTCTACTGGGGAGCATATTCTCGATGAAATAAACAACTATACTTGTGACTATACGACGTAATTAGAGAAGAGGAAGAGGAGGAGGAGAAGAAGAAGAAGAAGAAGAAGAAGAAGAAGAAGAAGAAGAAGAAGAAGAAGAAGAAGAAGAAGAAGAAGAAGAAGAAGAAGAAGAAGAAGAAGAAAAAGAAGAAGAAGAAGATACGTGTGACTAAATACGTCTTTACATAGACGATATGTACAGACTACTACTCATTGGCGTGCAGAGGAGGGTGCGGGTGATGCGACGGCCCCGGGCATCAAGGCCGTTAGGGGGGCATCCAGTTAGGGAGAGGGGGCAGCACAGTGGAGTCGGAGGGGAGGAGGAATGAATGAGGTAAAGAACAATTAAGGGGCATCCAATCAAGGGGTTGGCCCCGGGCATCAAAGAACCTATGCATGCCACTGCTACAACAACAACAACAACAACAACAACTACTACTACTACTACTACTACTACTACTACTACTACTACTACTACTACTACTACTACTACTATGCACAGACAGAACCGAATATCCCCATTGTAAAAGATTCCGGGCATTTGATTAATGAAATTACTGTCATATTAATTATAACCACAATGCCTCTTAATTTCTAATATACACCCAACATACAGATCTGTGGACAGTTATATTATTTGTAAACATAAAATAACCCAATTCATTCACTGACATCTACAGCAGGAAAGAGGTTGAAATATACTGTTATCAATCAATCAATCATGTACCATGCCGGAAAGCGTGGGAGGTCATGACTCGCCATTTCACTCGATCACCAGAGTCATGGATCAGCTCAGTGTTCCTGTCTCGACCATGCCGTGTGGCCAAGCCATCCAGGTATTTGCTTCTCGGTCTTCCCCCTTGGTCTGTTCCCTTCGATCTTGCCAGTTGTCACTAAGTTCTTCAATCCATTTCTTCTCATGACATGTCCAAAAAGTTTTGACTGTCTACGTCTAATTTCTCTAATATAATTTTGTTACTGACGGCGAGAAAATCATGTACTGTTACATGGAAGTGATCCTGGTATATGGAAGTGAAACATGGATAATCAGCAGATTGGTAAAAATAAAAGTCTTTTTTGTGTGTGTGTTTGTTAAGATTATGTAGAGATGTGGTTCTATGGACATGTGCTGAGAACGTCCCACTGATAAATGAGTAATGAAAACCCTTTGAACACATCATCTAAATCAGACGAGGTGTAAATTACAATTAACAGGAGCGTTACAATTAAAGAAAGGCAAGGAAATACTAGAGAGAAGATGCTAGACAGATGAAAAGCCTGGCATGGTGAACAAATGAATGGGAAATGATTGGCAAACAGACGGGAGAGTGTGAATAAACACATCAACATCATACGGCATGGATTATTAAAAGAAAAGGTTTCAAAACATCATCGTTATTAGATTAGAATTATCTACTTAACGATATTATGATAATGTTGTATAGGATTTTTGTTTTAAATCACAACAGGGATGACGATACGTCACTTATATTGTATTACAACATTATAATAATATAACATACAATACATAATCCAGCCATCAGGCGCTTTTGAGCCCACTGTCCAATTCCAAATTGCCTGGGGTAGGCAGAGTTAAAGACGAACCATACTGGTTTCTTCCGAGCAAACATATTCTCAGAAGACCATCATGCACTCCACGATATCTGATAAATGGTGAAACTGGTCGGGCTATTACAATATGCATCTTGTTCGAATGAAGGCTAGTTACTCTATACATATTTCTTCTTTTTTTTATTGTTAATATGTGTATGTTGTTGATTTATCTACTTGCAGTAGACCACGGGCATGAACCTCTTGTACTATTAACTCTGTTGATTCATTGTTACGCTGGTTTTTCTATACTACTTATGCAACTTTTTTGTAGATTACACTTCTTGTAGTCACTGAGATATTTATGTAAATACAAAGTATAAGTGTTCGGAAAAAGTATTTCTTGTTGAGTTGTCTATTTGCTTGTAGAGACACAGTTTGCATGTACACACACAATTTGCTGGTACAGACACAAGTGCAATGGTTCTGCCAAATAACTAGGCCACCAACTGACAGTATACAACAATAAGCAATGATGTACAGACCAAATGAAACCAGAAGATGGGGCCGATCATGTAACGATGGATAAAGGAAATAACAGTCCATGGGAATCTCGATATATGAAGTCTAGAAAGGGCACTGTTTATGCTTCACCTCGACGGTGAAAAAGGAACAAGATCAGATGAGACACAGTTACTGCCATGGCTTTCGCGATTACTGTGTTCGGGCCCGTCAAGGAAACATGGCGTGGTGGATGCAGTATGTCAGGGGACAGTTTACATGTCTTGAGTTCTATTGAGTATATGGTGCTAGCCTCATATTGTTATAAGAAAGAAAGGTCTTGCCTGTAGCAGAATATGACAATTTAAAATGAAACATAAAACGGCATGATAAGATCCTATGGAGATCAACAATGGCAAACTGTACAAGCCCCTCCCCTTTCCCCCAAGCTTAATAACAGAAATGACTGTGGGGAAAATTAATAAAAATAATATAAATAAGTTCATGACGACAGACTGGCTGACTGGCACCTTGCCGTCATGACAGACGATACGTTGTTACATTGTGCTTCAAGAAAAAAGTCATAATAAAGCACAAAGCCTGGGCTGAATTATAGAAACCATGTGTTGAATATGCAGCATGGTCTCTCTCACGGCATTCCTAGTTTACTGCAGATTAAAGGTAACACCAATACATGACGACTAAGAACAGTAATAATAAATAAATAAAACGATAACAGAAGACTAAACAACACTGTCAGACACTCCCACACGCCACATGAGAACTGGGAAGACTAAGAATTATGAGAATATGGATCTTACCTGTAGTAGCACACAGATGAAAACATGGACATCTTCATAAACACTGAAGAAAGCATAAACATCTTCATACACACCGAATAAAACATGGACATCGTTATACACGCTAAAGAAAACATGGACATCTTCATACACACTGAAGAAAATATGGACATCTTCATACACACTGAAGAAAATATGGACATCTTCATACACACTGAATAAAACATGGACATCTTCATACACACTAAAGAAATCATGGACATCTTCATACAAACTTAAGCAAATATGGACATCTTCATACACACTAACGAAAACATGGACATCTTCATACACACAGAAAAAAATTTGAATATCTTTATACACACTAAAGAAAATATGCACATCTTCATACACATTGAAGAAAACATGGACATCTTCATACACACTAAAAAACATGGACATCGTTAAGCACACTAAAGAAAACATGGACATCTTCATACAGACTGAATAAAATATGGACATCTGTATACACACTGAAGAAAACATGGATATATTTATACACACTAAAGAAAACAATCAAGGCGTTTGAATTTTAATTTGACAGAAACATTCTTGCTCTGCAAAAGGGCAAATTGGTTCATAAACGATATCATGCTTCGGTAAATGAAATACTTTGGTCCATCAAACGTTGTTGTGGGCTTTTTTTTCCTGTGCTGACTAAGGCTTTAGCCACAACTTCCATGTTGTTACTTGTGGTTGTGTTCTAGTAAAGCTAACCGTCTTCTTCTCGTGTTTTAGAGATTCAATCACTGGTGTTTAGAGAGTAGAGTAACGGAAGAATTGGCGTCAGGGAGATGGGGCTGGGTTCTACCAACACCACCTAGACACTGTACACTAACTGATTCAGTGTCGGTGGATAATATATCGACAAATGTGATTTCTCATTTGGACAGTTGGATGGTATATCGCCATACTAGGCCATCGTGTTATTTGCTTTGTTTCGTGGTATCTTCCACAATTTCAGTTCTAAGTGAATGGAAATGTACGTTATAATATCTGTTCATTTGATGTGTAACATGTTTGATCCATATCTACTTTATGTTTGGAGCTGAATAAGTTAAAGGCACACCGAACATGAACACGTGTTATGATTTCCACCTGAAGGTACAGTGAAATAATAGTACGACCTGAAGGTACAGTGAAATAATAGTACGACCTGAAGGTACAGTGAAATAATAGTGCGACCTGAAGGTACAGTGAAATAATAGTGCGACCTGAAGGTACAGTGAAATAATATTACTACCTGAAGGTACAGTGTATAATAATACAGTGCACCCCTCTAACAGCCGACGCTGTGCCGGAGGGGTCATGAAAGCAACTCGCAATCGTGCATACCACGTTGGAAACACAGATGCGGGAGATTATGAAGCAAACCACCTTACACTGATTTTTAGAGGCTAAACCGGTCTCTGTGGCTAAGTGCCACATAACGGAACATGCGCCACCAAGTATAAAGAAGAGACCTTACTGGATTTTCCCAGACAGTCACAAAACTGGACGACAAATATGAGAAACCAAGGAAAGGAAAACAACGTCATTGGACGGCAACGGGGGACGCTGTAAATTCGTGGATTCTAAAGGATGTGTTTATAAAAGGCTCCGTGTGAAGGTGACACCTGGAGGCGGTAATTTCGTGATGAAGCAGCTGGGAGTCCGGAGAGGAATGTATTAAAGACAACACAACAGTAGAAAGACCGGGTGCGGATACCTAGACTTTTATTTAATCAGTTGAACTGAGGATTTGGATAATTAAGCCTCATGGGGCAGCGAGCTGGACTTAGAGCTCGTAGGTAGATGTTATTTAAGTGAGCGCCGATCCTGCGTATAGGGATCAGCTCACGTTTCTACAAGAGTTATATCTTTTGTCCTGCGGCGGAATAAACGTACGTCTTTCGCTTGCTCGATTTGAGTCTGCCATATGTTCATGATCCTGTTGGTAAGATAGAACATGTTTTGTTGTTCTGATCTGTTCTTGACGAGTTCAATTTGAGTTGCTTTGATTGTACGGTCCCGTGGGATTTAGAGGACAGGCACTTCGAGACACTAAGGGCTTGCGAACGCGGTTTGTGAGCCCGTATACCCAAGTTCGAAACACAGCGGTGCTGTTTTTTTTCGAAAAAGGTATAGGAGCCGGTCGTTCAGAAAGCAATGGCAAACTACTGAACGTAAAATTTGCCCAGGAATCACGAACAGCGAAGATTCTGGGGTTGACTGCTACGTCCTGTGAAGGACATGCAACTTAATTTTTTTTAATGTGCCATTAAATGAGGCTTCAGGAAAATACGGTTACAGACGAATTCAATCAAGAAATCAAAAAACTACATAAGAACATCCCTGATGAGTACTCTAGCGTAGATAAGGAATGGACAATTTTCAAGGCTGCCATGCTCAACACACTGGAAAATAAATGTGGAACAACGAAAATAGGGCAGGACAAAAAATTAAGAACAGCTTGGTGGAAAGGCAATATGAGAGAGTGCGAAACATACAGAGATATATCCCCCTGAGCCATATAGGGAAAATGTATGCAAAACTATTGGAACAAAAAGCCAGATCCATAGTTTTCGGAAAGGTAAAAGTTGCACTGATGCACTATTTACACTTAGACAAATATGTGAAAAAATAATCGAATATAGTGACCAGCAGAATATTATGTTTGTAGATCAGGAAAAGGCTTTCGATAGAGCAGACAAATTCAAATTATGGACCATCCTTTAAAACTACGGGATACAAGGACAACTGCTAGAAAACATCATAGCCATGTACCACTCGAGCCGAAGTGCAGTTAGAACACAAGAAGGTATATCAGATATTTTCACAGTCAATACTGGTGTGAGAAGGGATGTGCTATTAAATATCTACATGGATAGAATATCCAAAGAAGCAAGCCTTGACAGAACAGATTCAGACAGTTTAGAAGTCTTTACTTCAGATGAAACAACTGATCCACAGGAAATAAATGAACTTCTATTTGCAGACGATCAGTGCCTCTTTTAGAGTGACGAGGACAGATAGCAAAATCATATTAATAAATTGAGTTCAACATGCGGCATATACAATATGAGTATAAATACAGCCAAAACCGAAGTAATGCGAGTTAGCAGATCGGCGGATCCACTAAGTATACAGATAAATAGCACAACTCTGAAACAAGTTAAAGAATTCAAATATCTCGGAAGTATGATCACAGAAGATGGCAGATTGGACAGAGAAATAGTAATCGGATGTCAAATAGCTAGTGCACTTACATATCAATTATCACCAATATTGAAACATCAAAATATACCCATGTCTGCAAAACGACAGATAATAAACAGCATACTCACACCAACACTATGCTACCAATCTCAAACTTGGACTTTATCCACATCACACGTTCCAAAATCAACAACTGTGAGATAAGATGCATGAGGAGAGCTGCCAAGTTAACAATCCGAGACCGAGTAAGAAATGCTATTATCAGACAGACAGTGGGATCAACACCTTGTGCCACATTTATTGAAAGACAGAAGATCACTTGGTTTGGCCATGTCGTTAGAATACAACATCAACAACTACCATCACTGGCCTTACATCAAAGATCATCTGCGACGAGACCAAGAGGACGTCCAAGAAGAAAATGGATTGACACCAACGACATTGTACAATCACACGGAATGTCACTACCCAGTGCCGCCCATCGGGCGCTGGAGCGCAAATTAATCCTCCCCGCGACGTTTGACGGCAGAAGTGGGAGATAGTGATGATGATGATGATGATGATGATGATGATGATGATGATGATGATGATGATGATGATGATGATGATGATGTATGTGTACTGGTCGTTGAGAAAGCAATGGCAAACTACTGAGCGTGAACTTGCCAATAAATCAAAAACAGCAGCAACAACAAAAACGCTGGGGTTGACTGCTACGTCTTGTAAAGGATATGCACCTAACTTTTTTTGTTGGACCTCTTTAACTCAACAAGTGTCATGTGCTAGTTTTGCTATGGATGATTTGTTACAGAGAACCCTGGTACATGCAACCTAGTATATGCAGCCGTGTGATCCATGGGACCCGAGAAGTCCTTGCAAGTAGGTATGGGTGATATCAACGTGAAAATAGGAAACGGCGCGGATAATATGTCAATCTGAATTGGGGACATAAAAGATCGAGGAGACGGACGTGTATAACTGTGTGAACGGAATCGGCTAATTACTTAACGGGAGGTCGTCACCACGGGGGAATGGATAACAGCGCCCCGCTCTTTAACTTTCAGTGTGCTAATGGCGAGGCAGCAGGTTCAACTCCTACACTGTTCATTTATACTAAAATGTTGACATCTCGTCCTAGACGTTGAGATGTAAATTACAAGTCCTCAGAAGTCGGGGTGGGTTCGCCTGATGGCGAGGGACACTGGTAATAGGGAAAGCTAGTAGAAAAAAGTCCCGCATGGACTACGCTGGAGCTGACAGGGAGCGAACGGAAGAGAAACAAATTTACTTAACGTTTATTTTCAACATTCCAGGCGGCAATTTGGCACGTGCAACAGTCCAGATTTCACAATATTTAAGGTTAACAGATTCAGTGCCAAACAAAAAGGAGGTTTCGACCAAACAAACATGGATGATGGGAAATGGGGGATAGGTGTGTGTCATAGTTATGACTTAATGTTGTTAATATAGTAGCAGACATGTTGCATTATATATAAAATTAAAGGAAGGTTATAAGGAAAGCTACTGTATTGATATTTTAACTATATTTTGATATATCAGCCCATGGTAGTTACGGAAAGTTTGAATAAGACAATTTAACATCCCATGGCATTTAATCAGTTAACCACATCATGCTCGGGGAGCTGTGATGGCGCAGGGTCCAGACGCTTGCCTGTGGATCTGGTGGTCATCGATTCGAATCCACATCGAGATGGATTTTCAAAAATAACCTAGGCGACTTAGCTGCACTAGATTTTATTAGAAGGCAGCAAGTCAAAAGATTTGGCCATGCAAGTAGGTTACCAACTAACAGTATACCACAACAAGCAATGATGTACAGACAAGAGGGAAGCAGAGGAAGAGGCCGACCACGTAAACGTTGGACGGAGGGAATAACAGAGTCCATGGGAATATCGATACATGAAGCCCATAAGCGGGCACTTTCCCGCTGTTTATACTTCACCTCGACACCGCAAGGTACAAGAGGAACATGATGAGATGTGATGAGATGAGATGAGACTTAGCCTATAATAGGTACCAGGAAATGTCTGGATAAGTGTAGGCGGTCGGCCTGATATTGGTCACGTGACCCTTGGCGTGCCGACTGGTCTTTTTTTTTTTAAATGTGAATCTTGCATCATATAATAAGGCCTAACAGGGTGTTGGAACACATTCCGAACTAGGTGGACAAGGTACTACACACAGAAGATGGTAGCTAGGCAGGCCAACACAATGGAACAGTCCTGCGTCATCGGTCGCGAGACACGTGCTCGAGAGTGGTCATGTGGTTGAAAGAGACAGTGCCTTCCATGTGTTGTTCAACACACAGAGTAGTCGGTTGTTAAGGTTTGCTGAAGCCATAGTGATCAACCTGCGTAAGCCGGCCTTATGCAAGCAGAAAGACATGTTAGTCAGTTTAAAATTACCGTGGTTGATGATCGACATTACTGTGCGAACATGTGTATATTTCAAATTGAAGGATTTATCTAGTTATTTCACTTTATGTTGTGTGATTTCTGCAATATAATAAGGCGTCTAAGCTGAGTTGAGTTGAGTCAAGAAATGATATTGCTGCACTCGGGACATTCCCATAAGCTCTCAGTACTCATCATCAACAACAGGTGAAGAGTTCGGCTACACTATTCTAGTGATTAACATAAATTTAAAACTAAAACAAACAGCAACCAAAAACAAAATAGACCGTCTAGCAGTGGTAACAGCGTTGAAACAGCCAAATATACAAGAGACGCATCTGACAAGAGGTTAACAATAAATATGAAGACCTATCGAGAGAAACCGTTGGAATAATACACAAGATAAATCCCAGAAGAGATGTGAAATAATGGATGGTAATGGTGGAATATGAGCACCCAGACATCCAGTGAGAAATTGCCAACGTGGGAAATAAAGATGAATAAAATATTCATGACAGGCGATATATTGCTTTAAATCGCTGAACGGGAAGAGGCTGGCGAATATTTCAAAAATAACAAACGAATATGAATTGTATATGGAAAAAAGGGGGCACATAATTAAAAAGAAAAGAAAAGAAAAGAAGATCGGGAAGGGGGATAAGAATGAAGGAAAGATGGACAGAAAGAAAGCAAATGTAAATATAGAATCATCGTCATAATCTCGAAGCAGGTCGTTTACAGAACGCCGCTCTCATCATTGCTCGTCGAAGAGCCTCTCGATCGCTTCCCATGCCCCCCGCCTCATGCACCTTCATGCCAAAGGTGTCTACAATGTCCCACGTCCATCTTCATGCAGGTCAATCCCTCGCCTCTGTTTCCAGGGACCAGGCCTCCCATCACCGTTCTCTCCAAGCCTCTGTGACGTTTTATATGTATTTCAGTTTTCCAGGCATGAAACTGTCTATGAGCCTGTTGTCCTCTACGAGGGTAAGTCAATAACTAAGTCACAAATGGCTGTAGAAAAATAACTAAATATGGTAACAAATTGAAACTAGTTTATTTTTATACATACATTGTCCCTTTATTTCACAACATAATTTCCACCAACATTGATGCACCTATCCCATCGTTTTATCAGTCCTCCCAAACCGGCAGAATAGAACTGCGTGCTCTGTTTTCTAAACCACGTTTTCACTTCACATTCAACTTCGGCGTCATTCGCGAAATGTCTCCCGCCAAGGTGGGTTGTCAAATGTTTGTCCCGTAAAGCGGCGCATAGCTGGGTAGGAAAAGTTATTAGGGCGAGTCAATAAGTACGTTACATAGTTCTGTGGGATGGCCGGCAAATGAAAACAAAGCACGCAGTTCTATGCAGCCGGTTTGGGAGGACTGATAAAACGATGGGATAAGCGCATCAATGTTTATGGAAATTATGTTGAGAAATAAAGGGACAATGTATGTACAAAAATAAACTGGCTTCAAGTTGTTATCATAGTTAGTTAATTTTCTGCAGCCATTTGTGGCTGACTTATGAACTTACCCTCGTATGTTCACGTCTTGTACAATTTCAACATTTTTCCTTTTCTTGGTCCACGACATTCTACGAACTGTTCTGTACCACTTGAGCTCTTTGAACTCCAGCGTAGTCCATGCTATTACTATTTGTGCAATGGACTGATTTTTGCTTGTGAATTAGGTTTCCCTATTATAACAGAATTCCCGCGGGTTTCAGTCGCCCAAACGATTTCCAAGTTCTCCCTAACTCCTGTGGGAAGAGAAGGATGGAAATCCAGAGATAAGGGTTTGTATGTGGGCGATTCTACGTGCCTCAATTAGGGTGAAATCTATATCTAACCATTTTGTGTTTTCTGGTGAGTCACCAGTTTTCTCAAACCGATTCACGGATTCCCATGAACCTGAGAAACTCGGAAGAATGCACATTGATTTTCAATCATAATATTCGTGCATTCCGAAAATGTACGATTGTCCCCGGGGTATTAAATCGGTTGTGGTTTTTGAAAACCCATAAAACCGACTGCACAACTCCCACGCCATCTTGTCCACATTTGATCTCGCCCTGAGAGGACAGTGCATCTGAAGCGGGGAAATATACAAATGCTCCGGCTCAGCAGGTTACGAGGAGATCTATTTCCCACGCCAAGATGACGTGTCATAGTCTCTAAAGGAAGGATCCCCCTTCTGTATGAATAGAATGGGACCAGTGAAACTAGAGCTTTTCTGGTGTCACCCTGAAGTTTTCATAAACTACGGATTTGAAACGGGGACCTGTGATACTAGAGCTTTGCTAATGTCACCCTGAAGTTTTCATAAACTACGTATTTGAAACTGGGACCTGTGAAACTAAAGACTTTCTGGAGTCACCATGAAGTTTTCATAAACTACGTTTTTGAAACGGGGACTTGTGAAACTAGAGCCTTTCTGACGTCACCCTGAAGTTTTCATAAACTACGTATTTGAAACGGGGACTTGTGAAACTAAAGCCTTTTTGGCGCCACCCTGAAGTTTTCATAAACTACGTATTTGAAACAGGGACCCAGAACTCTACACCCTGATAGAGGGTCTACCTCTTCACTCCCAGAAATCAATGTCTACAGTACCGGGAGTGCCGAAACACCGATCTACACAAGAACGGGAGGAATAAAAACTCGACACTCGTTTCAAGAGGGAAGGCTAAAGGTCAAGGCCAGGTGAATGTTACCATACAAATTCCTATTCAGAAAAACAAAAAAAAAATGACTTCCAACATCACCCCTTGTGGTTTAATGATAAACAAGCCAACCAACTTATTTGTAACAGTAGTGGAGTACTGGGGTATTATTAGGATCTAGTGGGAAACAGCTACAGCACGATTGAGCATTGGGACTGAAAGCGAGGAGAGATGCTCAATCGTGACGTAGTGGGTTGTCTGGGGGCAGTCAACATCCCGCCTGAGAACTGGGAAGAAGCCATGTTGTCATCGTGAAGAAAATAAACAGTCTTTGAATAAAAACCCAGTCTTTGTTGGTTCTGTACTCTGTTACAGGACTAATTTTGGTGCCGTGACCAGGATTAATAGATATGATAACGATGAAAGAAGAAATATGAGATACCCTACAAGGGAGACAGTAGTCAACACAAATAGCACAAATATTGTCTGTTGGGTTTGTGGTCAACGGGGACATGTTTCTCGTTTTTGTAATAACAGGCGTGTCCAGTCGAATACACAGGGTAGACATGACAATAACAGGGTGAGTAGGAATGTTGAAGATAGACACAGGAATTTTACAGGTACAAGAACGCAGGAAAACCGGCGCCCTACCTATTAAATGGGACCTATGGTAGGAAGGGAAATAATAAGGTCCCAAGGTTTAAAGAGTATGTTAATAACAAGTATAGTAGGACGAACAGAGAATATTTTCAACTAGATGAAGTCAAGCAATTTATAGAAAATAAAACAGATTATAGCTCTTGTATAATAGAAATAGGAAAGTATAGAGTTCGTACATTAATTGATTCGGGAGCTCAGGTTAGTGTAGTAAAAGAAAGTTTTCTATACAAAATAGTAAGAAATTGTAGAGTATTTAAGAGTCATAATAATTTACACTCTGTTACTGGACAGAATTTACAAGTAATTGGACAAACAATGATAAATTTTAAGTTAGGAGGGATCAACATAAGACATCTTTTTCATGTGGTGAAGGATTTGAATAGAAACATGTTGATAGGAAGAGATTTTTTAATAAAAAATGGAGTAAGACTTTTCTATGATTTACATAAATTAAAATTCAAGGACGTCTATGTAGATATGGAGGAAGACATGCATATATCAGCACTGGTTAGAGTTAAAATGTCCACGACGTTAAAACCACAGTCGGTTAATTTGATACAAGCAAAGCTGAAGAGAAACCCATATTATGTGGCAGGAAAAACAGTCAGAATCACTGAGTTACAAGAAGAAGTAATTGGTGAGCCTGGTTTGGAAGTTCCGGATGGAATAATGGCGTTGGATAAACACTTAACCTTTCCAGTGATGGTTATCAACAACACAGGTAGAGAAATCAAATTATACAGAGGATGTGTGATAGCCAAACTAGATCATAACATTAGTGACATATTGGCAACGGATAGAGCAGAAATGTCGGGAACAAGTTATTCAGAAACTTCTAGTGAAAGAGTTAATAACAGACGCGGACGCGGAAGAAGAGGGAACGTCAGAATGGATGAATTGATCCATCCATCCAGAAGAAATAAAGCCCAAATACATTCACTAAACAAAATGACAAGGGAACAAGAATTGTTGTCACAGTTAAAAGCTCCGCCAGAAAATGAGGAAGTATTAGAACAACTTATAAAGCAAAATCAGGATGTGTTTGCAGTTAATGATTTAGAATTGGGAAAGACACAAACAGTTACAATGGAAATAGACACGGGAGACCATCCACCAATTAGTTTAAAACCATATAGAACTCCATTAAGAAATAGAGAAATCGTGGAAAAGGCAATAGAAGAGATGTTGAAAGCAGGAATAATAACAAGGTCGAAGTCAGAATGGTCATCTCCGGTCGTCATCGTGGCAAAACCTGATGGTTCGAGTCGCTTCTGCTGCGACTATAAGGCGTTGAACAAAATCACCAAGAATGTAGCGTACCCACTGCCAGTAATTGATGATATTTTGGGGCTGCTTAATGGCTCTACATATTTCACAACGCTGGACGCAAGGTCAGGATTCTGGTGTATTCCGATGTCGAAGGACGCGCAGAAGAAGAGTGCTTTCTGTACCCATATGGGCTCTTACGAATTCTTACGAATGCCTTTTGGGGTCAAAACTGCACCCTCTCACTACATGCTCTTAATAAATGAAGTATTAGAAGGTATGCAAAAATTTGCATTAGCCTATATAGATGATATACTGATTTATACGAAAGGAGATGTGATTGATCATTTAAAACATATTAGACTAGTGCTTGACAGGTTAAGAAAGCATGATGTTAAATTGAAGCTTAGTAAATGCCAGTTTTTAAAGACAGAAACAAAATATTTGGGGTATATTATAAATAGAGAAGGTATAAAACCAGACCAGGACAAGATAAAGGTTATTAAAGAATTACCTCCTCCAACTAACGTTAAGGAAGTGCGTGCGTTTATAGGAACCTGTGCATATTATAGGCGGTTTGTCCCAGCGTTTTCAAAGATAGCAGAACCTATTACAAATTTAACAGGCAAATAAGCTAGATTTAAGTGGGATGATGAGTGTCAAAAAGCGTTCGAGTATTTAAAAAACAGCTTAACACTGGTACCACTGTTGACACATCCAGACTTAAACAAACAGTTAATACTGTACACAGATGCTTCGGACAATGCAGTAGGAGCATGTTTGGTTCAACCATATGAAGGAAAAGAGTCTGGAATACCAGGGGTTAAAAATGAAAGGCTAATCTACTTCTTATCTCATAAACTTAGCAAATCACAACGGAAATGGACTACTATTGAGAAAGAGGCATATGCCATTCATTATGCTCTTCAGAAACTAAATTACTACTTACATAACGCAAATGTTGTTATTAGAACTGACCATATGCCTTTAAAGTCTTTTTTAGAAGCTCCAGTGCAGAACAGGAAAATTCAGACGTGGGCATTGAATCTACAGGGATACAACACGAAAATAGAGTACATTCCAGGTAGGATTAACACATGCGCTGATTTGTTATCTAGGATTCCGTACCCACAGTCATCAGGAGACACAGAAGATGAAGCTGAACCAGAGATAGACGACCGAAACTGGCAAGTAAATATTTTAGATTCTGCCATAATAAATAGGGAAGAATTTGAGAGTGTACCATCGGATCAAGAGTCTGAACATAGAGAAGAAGACCTACAGTTAGCACAATTTAATATGAAAGAAGAACAAGAGTTGGATCCAAAAGTCATACAAATAAAAGAAAAATTAAGAGAAACGGAAGATAACAAATATAAAAAGAATTATTTGGTTTTACAAGAGGATGGACAGTTATACTATATGTGTGAAAGGAACGAACAGCTAAGGAAATATATTCCAAAACATTTAGAAAATGAAGTTTTAAAAGCATATCACAATGAAAATGGACATCTCGGTCGGGACAAGTTGGTGAAAGCACTTACAAGCAAATATTATTGGCCAAACTTGGTTAAATCTGCATGCAAATATGTAGATACGTGTGAAAAATGCAGATTAAGGAACATGAAAACAATAAAGTGTCCCTTACAAGATACAGATATTCCTCAGTTCCCAATGCAAAAGATTAGTTTAGATATATCAGGCCCACACCCTAGAACATTGTCAGGAAACGTGTATTTAATTCACATAGTAGACGTCTACAGTCTTTGGCCGGAAATTTATGCAATTCCAGATAAGAGCGCAGATACAGTCATTAATATTTTTTTACAGGAGTTCGTACCAAGATTTAGTTGCCCACAAAGTATACTTACGGATAATGGTAGAGAGTTTGTAAATAAAAAATTCGAAAAGTTATTAAAAGATTTGAATATAAAACATATAAAGACCTCATATTATAGACCTTCTTCAAATGCTAGAAACGAACGTCAACATCGGACGTTATACGACGTTATAGCAAAGATTGTTGATGAACATGAAAAAGATTGGGATCTATTCTTAGGACCTGCCCTTAGCGCTATTCGTACAAATCAAAATGAGAGCACGGGATTTTCACCATTTTATTTAATACACGGGAGAGAACCAATACTACCTATAGATAATCTGTTTAAACCGAGACGGAAATATATGGGAGAAGAATTTCAAGAGATCATAATACAGGAAATGCATAAAGCACACGTAAGATTAAAGAATAATATATTTAAAGCTAGGGAAAGACAGAAAAATACAAAAATGTAAATACAAAATTACAGGAGTTTAAAGTAGGTGATAGAGTTTATTACAAGAAACATAGAAGAAACTCTAAGTTTGATGCTCGTTGGATCCCAGGTTATTACGTTTTGGAAAAACTAGGTAATGTATCGTATACTATCAAGAACCAGGTCACAGGACATGTGGCAAGGGCACATGTAGAGCACTTAAGAAGAGATGATGAGGAGAAGAGAAATGAGAATTATAATAATAATTATGATTCAGACACCGGATATTTAGATGAACAAGTTGTCAGAGGAGCTACAGTAACCCCAAGTTTTAGAAAAGAACCAGCACAAAATCAATTGCTAGCAACTCCAAGTTACGAAGATACTCAAGAACAGACGATTCCGAAAACAATGGAAGAAGAAAATGTGAATGAAACTCATTATGATAGTATGGAAGAGGAAATAGGTGCTCCATTTAAGAATACTAGACAAGCAACGAAAAGAAGAATGGATAAACATAGAGATAAAGAAGTGAAAAGACAGAGGAGAATTAGGGATTATTCAACAAGCGGTGAAGATATGCCTCTACTAGAAAGGTCCTTAAGAAATGAGGATAGACAAATTAGATGGGATGTTGAACAGAAGAGATTAGCGGCTGCTAACGACAGACATACAGAAGAAGAAGAAGAAATGGATGAAAAGTCAGAATCAAGTAATAGTATGGAAGAAACTAATAAGTTGTACGAAGAAGAGGATATTGATGTAGAGTTAGCACTTATTCAAAGAAACTTAAAGTTGTTGAAGAAGTGGAAACGTAGGAGATAGATAAATAGAGAATACTGCAGATGGCAAGTTATAAGTTTCAGGATTTAGAAGTGAAAGTGATGCTTGAAGAAGTATACGAAACGGTGGAAATGGAAAAGGATTCTATGGACATTTTTTAAAAGTAGTCTTGAGGAATAGTTAAGCAGTGAGATGACTAATAGAGAGGCATATATATATATATATATATATATATATATATATATATGTATATATATATATATATATATATATATATATATATATATATATATATATATATATATATATTATATATATATATATATATATATATTTATTTATTTGTAATAGAGTTGCTGGTTTGAAATTATGTTTATACTTCTTGACTTTTCGTAAATTGGACAAATTGGGTATTGGTACAATAGGTGAATGTACTCTATAGAAAAGTAGACAAGTTTTTTTTATTGGTGCTAGAAATGCCGTGTTTAACGATAAGGATTAATAAGTTATAGTGATGATTGGTCCAAGGGAAATAATTGGCAGGCCAGATCACAAGTTAATTGATAAGTAGATGATGGCTACTACATTGAGTTGATATTGGATTAGTCGCCACATTACAAATAGATAAAAGGAGTCAACATGTAGTTTACAGTGCTTACTTAAGAGGATATTCCGGATGTTATGTTGTGTTAGGAGTTAAGATAGAAAATGATAGAAAGTTGTGAGGGGAGAGAATAAACGGTACGGTCAGTGTTATAAGTTAAGAAATTAGTCTGTAGTTAACAGATATACAGATAGACAGTGAAGTGTTTGGTTTTCTCGGTCATAGAAATACTGGAATGACTTGTATAAAATAGATATGCGTTACGTTACTTAGTATGAGAGGCCAATGTTGGTGGGTCACTATACGTAGTAGTTTTAAGAGAGTTTTAATTGTTTTGAAAACTGTGTTTTATTGAGTCTAAGTTTTATGAGTCATGAGTCATATATAATATGTTTTTATGCTTGAGTTGGTACTGGAAAATGATGGCTATTATTTGGTTGTTTTATTGAGCCTAAGTTTCAATGCCTCATATATAATAAGTTTTTTTTCTTGATTTGGTCTTGTAAAATGATTGTTGTTGTTTGATTAATTGATTTAGAATAGGATGATTGTGTTCCTAGTATTTGGAGTAAAAAACTATGGTCCGTAAAAGTGTCCAATAGTGATAGGTAGTAATAGAATGTTTTATTCTGATTTGATAAAATGCATGTTATGTCATTTTAAAATGTGTTTTGTTTCTTTAGATTAATTTGGGGGTATGACGTCTTGTTTTGATTTTATTTCGATTACATGAATGGTTTGGTATATTAAGTTACATGGCTATAAAGTTAGTTAAGTAAGTTTAATTTTCAAATATATGAGATTTTGCTTAAGGTTTTTCGTTCAGAAAAGAGTTAATAAAAACTACTTTGTCCACTGATATAAGGTAGGGGGAAGACTGTAAATGGCAGTATATAAGTATGGGATATACGGGTGCAAGATATAGGTGCTGTGAAAAACCAGCGTTAATTATGTTAAAAATGTTCATAGAATATGAACATGGGCTCGTGGTTAAAGATGAGATAACGAAATATAGACAAGATTGTGGATGGCAATATAAATGTTGAATATATAAGGCTTGTTAAAACTTATGTCAAATTGTTTTATAATGAACAAAGATCTATTTCATAAGGTGTATTTTAAAAAATTATTTTACAAAATTTTTTATTGGCAAGGGAGGTAAAGGTGAGTGTCTTAAATATTCATTGCTGTATGTACATGTGGTCATGTTGAGTATTCATTCTTTATACTTCTCACTCGGTGCGCACCGCTTCTTTACTTTTTCTAACTACATTGTTTTTGTACGTCCTGTGTTTTGGAAGAGTGAGAAATTTTATAAGGTCAAAAGTTACGATAACGATTTTACGAGCTGTTCTTATGATATGTATATTTGATACAGGAACTGGAGGAGCCAAGAAAGGACCAGAAATATATATAGTGGATAGCTATATAGTTTGGGGGAAATAGATTGGCTTGCTTAATATCAAGTGGTTTAGGGAGATTAAGGCACTGTAAGAACTAAAGAAAGGGGAGAAGGGGTGTTTAGGTTAAAAGAGTTACCATACGTGGTACGATGTATTATACAAAGTAGAATCGAAGAAGAAGTATATAGTGGGTTACTAGCTGACAATATAACCGGGAGAAGGGTTAAAAGATATATTATTTACTCAAAATTTAGTTAGTATAGGGAAGGATTAGAGGAACTGTGAGAGATAAGGAAAAAGAGGGAATAGAGTAAGGGGATTAGGAGTAAAGATTTTTCCTTTATAAGGAAAATTCTTTAATAAACATAGGGAGGTGTAACAGTAGTGGAGTACTGGGGTATTATTAGGATCTAGTGGGAAACAGCTACAGCACGATTGAGCATTGGGACTGAAAGCGAGGAGAGATGCTCAATCGTGACGTAGTGGGTTGTCTGGGGGCAGTCAACATCCCGCCTGAGAACTGGGAAGAAGCCATGTTGTCATCGTGAAGAAAATAAACAGTCTTTGAATAAAAACCCAGTCTTTGTTGGTTCTGTACTCTGTTACATATTCACCCAACTTCCAACACCACCCTAAGGTTTAATGATGAACAAGCCAACCGGCCTTTTCATCCAACAGTCATTTTTGTCTGATGCCATCTGTTCTTTCTGTGCTATGATGTTATTGCTTTGACCTTAATGGGGTCTCAAATAAGTCTATTTTCTGTTTGTAAATGTAATTGTGACTTGCTAGTTTTCATGTTTAGATTAGATAGTTCTTTAAGTTTGTCTTCAAGTGCCCATGGGCGATAAAAGAATCATACAAGGGACAGATAGTTTATCCAATTATACAACTATATTGGCAAAAGTGGGTAACCCTCCACACCCATTAACAGTGTCCCTCGTCATCAGGTTAACCCACTCTTATTTCTGAGGTATTCGTAATTTACGTCCCCAACAAGTCACAGACGAGAAGTCAACATTTTAGTCCAATCGACCAGGGTAGAGGTTGAACTCGCTACCTCGCTATACACCATAAGGAGACCCATAACATACAATTAAAGAAGGTCAAATATACACCAAGAAACACAAAATTTGATCTACATACATTGAAGCGTGAGAAGATAAAAGATAAATTCAATCTAGAGTTAAGGAACAGATTTTATGTATTGTCCGCACTAGACTCGAGTTTAGCTCTCGTTTGAGATCGTCAGTAGTACATATCTCTGACTGGACCCGGGATTGAACTCTGGATCACTGGCGTGTGAGGCGGGTGTGTAAACCACTTGACTACGCGGCTCAGGCTAGACGCGACCAAATTATCATACTAGAGTATCAGGTCACACATCGTAGGCTATAGCTCAACTTTTGCCTGATCGCCTCGACTGACATCCGTCAATCAATGTGGCCCCGAATGATCAGGTCTAAAGTCCAGTGAGCAATGAACAAATTGATTTATTTGGTTGTTTCGGGATGTGAGGTTTAAAGATTGAGCACACCCACTACTGGCAACCCTGATCGTAGTCCGGTACGAACCTAAGGCCTTGTTCACGTCAGATTTGAAGCACTAACATCGAGTCTTGCTCTCGTTTGAGCTCGTAAGTAGTACATATCACTGACTGGACCCGGGATTAAGGCGGCTATCCTTTCTGCCCGTCTCCTCTTGTGGTTTTCTTTGTTGATGCAGACTCCTGGCTCTTCTGGGTGCAGTCCTTATAAGGAGTTTGTATTTGGTCTTTTTGCCTTCTGTGTGTGTGTATGTGTGTGTGTGTGTGTGTGTGTGTGTGTGTGTGTGTGTGTGTGTGTGTGTGTGTGTGTGTGTGTGTGTGTGTGTATGTGTCTGTAGAAGCTTTTCGATGTTGTCATTTTCCTCCTTATTGCGCCTGTTTTCATTTTCGATAAAGAGCTTATGTTTCTTTTCGCAGTCTTCCTCCGTGGACAGCCATGGGATGACCTCTCCGTCAACTATATAGTACTTGTATCCGGTCTCACAGTCTTAGATTGTATCTGGGTATTGTATCGGTTTCCCCCTGGGTTTCTTGGGTTTCTTCTTTTCTCTTTCTTCCCAGCGAATTCTGAACTCCTTGTTCGCGAGTTCCACTCTAATTGCCTCCTCCCTTGCCGATTCTAGTAACTCCTCCAAGGTAGGTCCACGGGGCCTCTCTGTGCCGACATCAGGGTACTCATCTCTGTTTTCTTCGGATGTCTGGCGAGATATTGGTTTCCCTTTGACGGTCTCGGATGTCGTGGTTGGGCTGCTGGCTTTATCTTGAGGTTCCGGTTCGGTCTCTTGTTGGGTTTCATCTTGCGGTTTCTCTGTGTTCTTTTCCGTTTCTTCTGCTGGTTGATTTTTGGTTAACTCCATTTCAGCTTTTACTTTTAGCAGATCTCTCTCTGATTTAATGGTTCGTAGCATTTCTTCGTTTTATTTCTTCATCACGGCCATATGTTCCACTTCTTGCTTGATGTTTCGCTGGATCTCCTTTATTTCAGCAAGCAGCTTTTCACTGTCGCTGGTCGGTGCAGGTGTTTGAAGCAGCTTGATTTGCTTTTTTAGCTCATCTATCTGGCCTTGCAGATGCGCTTTTTCCGCTTGTGAGATGCAGGTGGCTTTCTCGCACCTCCGCATTGCTTCGCTGTATGGTATCTTTGTGTTGATGGCGACACGATGGCGTGTGAGGCTGGTGTGTAACCACTTGACCAAGCGGCTTACACTAGACGCGACCAAATTATTTGTCCATCAAGTCGCTCCTTTTATTTTTTATTTTATTTTTGCTTACTTTTTAATAAGGCCAAACTAATTCACAAAATTATATTTCAAAATGCTCCAAGTTACATGTGGCCATTGTTTAAATATAACGCAAACATAGCGAACGACTAAACATATGTCATGTCCCCAAACCTAGGATAGACTTATACAAGACAAGCTTAGCGACTCTGCCGCTCAGTTGTGGAACAATCTTCCACAAAATATCAAAGACACCACCAGTCACTATACATACAGTGGCAACCTGTTTGAACACTATCTCAGTTCATACTACATGCCCCCCCCCCCCCCCAAAAAAAAATAATGAAAATTATCTCAAACGAAAACTAGCTAAAAAAAAACAACAACACAACACACACACTCCCATATGTATGGTACGTTACAACTTCCTTAGGTATTTATAAAGGCCATGTCAAGCATTGTCTTAGTGAGTCATCCATTATTGATTATTTTCCATGCGTTTTAATGCACATTGTTCTTTTGTTGTCTTAGATTCATACGTGATGTTGAATGAAATAACATATGAGAGGAAAGAGAGAAGAAGGGCCTTCAGAATGTCAGACGGGTCTGCACTCTCTCTCTCTCTCTCTCTCTCTCTCTCTCTCTCTCTCTCTCTCTCTCTCTCTCTCTCTCTCTCTCTCTCTCTCTCTCACTCACATTCACTAATATTATATATTCATACTCAAGGAGTATGCTAAGTAAGGTGGAGGAGAAAGGATCGTTTCATGTGGAATGGCTATCTTCGCTTCAGAGGTCACGGATTGTGAGGATAGTATAGATTTTGTCCCTTGGCCATACGGGAGTGCGGGGGAATGCACGGGCTGATAACTGGCAGGGAACACACCTCTTGATGGTAGATTACCAATGGACAAGGGAGAGGTGGTCGGGTGCCTGTTGGACCAGGTGAAGAAGGTGGGGGAACAGATTGAGAACCCATATGTGGAAAGAATGTCTTCGTGGCGAAGTGGTCAAGCCGATTAACTCGGGCTCCGAAGGTTGTGAGTTCGATTCCGGGCCGCGTCCTTCGGTTCACGAGTGAAATTTTTCGGAGACTCCAGTGGGTCGTCGCTACAGCTACGACTTTAAGTATGATATAGCTGGGGCAGGGGTTCTGGAAACCTCAAAACCGAGAGGGAAGACGAGGATAACTTTCAATCAGACAGCGGTGGGAATGATTGGCAGCAAGACTCTTCTATTGAACGAGGGGAGGGAGCGTGCATGAGAATGTACTAAGTGCGGTGATGTGGGTTCTTAGCTTAACTCAACTACTATTATATTTTCATGTTGTATCATAGTGTGTTTGTTGTTTCTGTGCTGACGAAGGCTTTGTTCGCAAACTCCATTCTGTTACTTGTGATCGTATTCTAGTAAAGTTTTCCGCTAATTTCAAGTTTTCTTGGGTATTCATTCACTAATTGTATAGGAGATCCGTGTAACAGGTGTCTGAGAGAGAAAGGTTTAGACTCCATCAAGTCGCTAGTATTTTGATTATTAAAACGCCAACCAGGCAAACACCTGGCAGGATAAACAAAACTACTTCTGCTACAGAAGAACTCTTGGAACCAAAATCTGCTGTAGCGGGAGCCGACAGTCCCAATGTCTCAAAGTTGAACATGTTTCACGCTTCTTAGTGTTCGCAATTGTCGGATATAAAAGATGCCTGGCATTGAAATACAACACGTAGTATCCTGCAGCAGCGCAGATAAGGTATGTTAATGTATTATGAAGCCCTTGCTAGGACTTGGACTAAAAGAAAGTTGATTTAGTTGAGTTTCTGTTTGGTGAGTAAGACCCATCGGATCACGGATCGCTCACCAAAACTAAACAACAACGGTCTGCTGTGTGCTTGACTAACAGAGTATCCTAGCAAGTGGACTAGAAGAAAAGATCTCGCCTCATGTTGCCGGGGCCTTAAAGATGACAAGAAATTAAAGAATAAATAATACTGTTGTAAGCTAGCATGCATGCAAGATCGATATCGTAGGAGGTTCCATCATGATTTTATTTTATTATTTTTAAAATTGAGTATTTACTCATGAGACCACCACAGATTGTGATTGGCACTCCTCAAAACGACGGCCCCAAATTATTTAGTGTAAAATGCACCCCTTACAGGGCCTCATTAGCTGATATAATAAAAAATAGTAGTACCAACTAAAATATGGAACTGAGAAAATCGAAATACGTACGAATAATATTTGACAATTATATGTCGAAATTGTGGCACAAAAGTTGCAAATACTGTCCTAAAACATGTTCTTTGTGACGCATAATCACTTATTAGTGAAACAGAATAATATAATTGAGTATGGTAGACTGCTAGACCGATCGATGGATACAATACAAGTTTATGGGCCCGGAGGGCCCTCACTGCCGTCGGAGTGTATATCCATGTCTTATAATACCTTCGGCAGTGAGGGCCCTCCGGGCCCATAAACTTTTATTGTATCCATCGATCGGTCTATATATATACATAACAGAACAATAAATATATACAGAACAGAAAATCGTTTGGACTTACACCCGCTCCATTTGAGAATAACCTCTATCGAGATATCAACAAGCTTAAATTTACTGCTGCTTTCTTTAAATATATTCAGGGTGACATCTAAAGATGTATGAAGAAGAAAATAAAGTTGTAATACTTGCATAAAAATGGATTATTGAGGATGTTCTTTTCTTTTACAGTCATAACTTTCCCCGAACATCTCTAATGAGGTCATTTGTGCTTTGTTTATCGTTCATGATTCATTGTGAAAGTGACAATACAAATCTCTGGACATACAAATTGGATGTTTACTTCAGTGGCTACATATTGGAGATAATTTTAAGACAATTGTCGGCTTATATTTGGTGAGACTCAACACTTATGAGCTTGTCATGATTCCAGTGAAATCAGTTTTTTGTAGTAATCATGAAGTAAGAAACCTGAACAGTGAGTTTTTTCATATATATATCTGGTATCATAATTACTATTAGTGTTAACAATCTGTCCTGTGAAACACCCAAAACATCCCAGAAACCCTTGTTTTCTGGTGAAACAAAACTTGTCACTGAACTGTCTGTACATGATAAACTGCCCCATCATCCAGCTGTTCTTGAGTGGATAAACAACATCAACATCAGGCAAGAACACCATAGACCTCATCCTTTCTACCAAGAGTAAACAAAATTCAGGGCACTAGTCGCCAAGACGCTGGAAAATTTCCCCTCATTTTCTTAGCTAGTATTTGTAATAAAAAAATATACTGGCTTCTGAGAACAAGGAATTTGCTCCTGAGAACAAAGGGCTGGCTCCTGAATTATGTTTAGTCTTTTCTACCTCTGCTTAATAGCGTCATGGTCCTTCATATTTGTTAGAGAAGGTAGAAAGATGCTGACTGTCATAGGATATTGTAGTATAAAAGAAACAGCAATGGTATACTGAGAGGCTGAGAAGATACAACTAAAAATTCAAGTACTATACCTCACATAGGAGTTTGTAGTTATTGTTTTTCTGCAGGGTCTCAACTTAACTTTTTGTTTGGTTTCATTTGATATTTCTTTGGAGAAGATCCATCACTGTTAGTTGTTTGGGAAATATATCTTGCTAGTTTTCCATTTGTGTACTTAGTTTTCCTGATGGGACAGTATTATCATGATTTTTTTCTGTGTTCTTTCATACTTCTACATACATTACAGAACTTCTGTATGCTGCTATCAGCACCTGTTTGCACACAAAGATATGTTTTATTTCATTAGACAGAGTGTTAACACAAATTAAAAATCTCACTGTCCAAGTGCCTAATTACCCCCTGCCTTCTCCTCCCCAGACAGTATCTGTAGCATTTCATGTTGCCAGCTTGAATCAGTTACTAATTCATCTTTCTTCCTCACCTTTTTCACTGACCTTAGTTCCTTTGTGAGACCTTTTCATGCAAATTGTCTGCCTATTCCATGGTGCCCTCTCTTATTCCAGCTAAGCCTTTTTTTTAATTGAGTAATCCTTAGTCCCTGGTCAACAGAAGTCTTTCATGATGACTTCTGCTAGGTATTCTGGTAAAGTGATTGCACGAGGCTATATAGAGTATATGTTTTTCTAGTGTATTTATACCTCTTTGCTGGATGTAGAAGAGGATGGAATATATATGGCAATGTGATGTCGGTTCTTGACTCAACTCAACTCAGTGTATGCAAATGCTTCTTTGGGTTTGGTGTGTCTCGTTTTCCTCACAGCATTGAGGGTAGTGTTTGTCTTGTGAACAAGCTTCTTTAACTAATGGCCATTTGGAGCCAACATTTATCAAAATACTTCATATTTCTTTGTCTTATCATATCAACTCTGTGGCAATGTATTATTGTGTTAATGCTGTTGTTGTTTCTGTTATAGAATAATCCTGCAGAGAATCTTCTCAAGGCAGATGGTGCCCACAAATGGAAAAGTGCTAGTCCAGGGGAGAAGAGCATCTCTTGTGTTCTACAGGTGTGTTTGTGATACATATGTGTCTGTTGTCTTGAAAGAGAAATTAATGATATTGAATTTTGGCATGTGTATTAGAGAAAAAGAGAGAGAGAGAGAGAGAGAGAGAGAGAGAGAGAGAGAGAGAGAGAGAGAGAGAGAGAGAGAGAGAGAGAGAGAGAGAGAGAGTTTGTACTCCACCAGTCATGAAAGTGCTGTATTCTTTCCCCGTCATCTGTGTCTAATGTCACGTTGCCGATACTCTGCTGCAACCATGTATCCCAGCTCTCTTTGACTATCATTCCTTTCTCTGTGTGATTTAGGTGACTGCTCGTTAATAGTGTTCCTGTATGTAATACTGTGTTTTTATGATGATGAACACGCTACTTACACAGTTCTGAATGGGATGTTAAGTCGTGTATACCACATGCAGGTGGATGCATTCCAAAAGAGATTCTCTAAGGTCAGCTGACAAAAGTAGCAGACAAATTGGATGTCCACAGCTATGGTTCAAAGATGCACACAGGTAAGACAGGTAAGACAGGTAAGACAAAATGTTGGGGATTTATACCACAACCGGGAAGAAGGCAGCTTCTGGTTGTAATATGTGGAGATGTACTGTACGAAATCATCTGGAACTCTGTAAAAGGGGAATGCTTCCACAAGTGGGGGAGAAAGGATCCACCAAACAGAATGCCAGATTGTGTGGCTGAAGGATTCCTGCTTATCTGGGGAATCATCAACCCATTACCAGATATAACTGAAATGGGCTGTTATTTTTAATTAATTTTGTTTATTTAAGTTAGCCTTTATAAAAGTGCCCTTTTAGTTGATTGGCAAAATGTTAACAAATATTTGAAACATTTTTGCTGGTGTTTCTATTGACACTTTAAAAAAAAACTTAGACCAGTGTTTACTAGCCTTAAGATTGATTGTTTTACTTCACTTTCTGCAGCTGTCCAAATCATCACAGATCCATTCTATTGATATTGGCAATGAAGGATCTGCATTTGTCGAGGTACTGGTGGGCAAAGCTACCGCAGCATCAGATCAAGATTTTGAGGTTATTCATTTTCTTGTATTTGTTCTTATTTTTTTCTGTTTCTTCCTCTTCCTCTTTGTTCTCTCCTGCCTTCTCCTCCTCAGCTTGTACTTGTATCTTGTGCATGTTTTTATGCTGTTGTTGTTGTTGTTATGTTGTTATTGCGCTCACTCACTTTGAACTCAAGTGTAGTCCAAACACGTACTACAACTTCTAGTGCACTGGACTGATTTTTGCATGTGGATTAGCTTTCCCTATTACCATGTCTCTTGCCATTAGGCGAACGCACCCTGACTTCAGAGGTACTTGAAATTTACATCCCCAAGTCAAGGACAAGAAGTCAACATTTCAGTCCATTTGACTGGTGTGGGGGTTAAACCACTACCTCAGCATCAGCACACAGGATGTTTAAGAACACATGCTCTTATCCAGTCGGCCATACTGACTCTAACTTATTCTTATATCATGAGCCTGCAGTAAGATCTGCTTCTACCTTCCTGTGTGCCTCGTGACCTTGCTGCGGTCTTCGGTATTCAGCTTGTTTAGGCCCAGCTCTTCAGGAACCACCCTGTTCTCCCTGTTGTTCACAAATGTTGCATTAGCTTTACTGTTGTGTGCACAGGAAATAGCCATTTGTATGCACAGGAAATAGCCATGTTGGCATAGTGGTTAGTGCATTTACTGGCCAAGGCAGTAGTCCAAGCTGATCCTCCAGCAGTAGCAGGATTAGGTTTCCTGACCAGTATGGCCCCGGTTTCTTCCCGGTCTCCTCAAACTGGAAAATTGTCAGAATTGTGTGGTAGGAGAACTGATGAGGAAAGGGCACTCAGCTCCCCACTTCATTTGTGGCCTAGAATGTGTGAAGGCCTAGTAATGTATACACCAAACCTTGATCTTTATACAGGAAATAAATATATACCTTCATTACAGTACTCACAGTTAGTTCTTTACAGGATGTTGCAATCAACCTCAGCATTTTTTGGCCGTGTGTGATTTTCAAGGCAGTTTTATGCTCAGTGCAAGTGGTGGAAAACTTTGAATATCTTGGGTCATTGATTACAAACAATGGTGGCACAATGAAAAAAATTAAACGACTAGCAATTGCTCTTCAAAGACTAAAACAACTGAATAAATTATGGAGTGGGACAGACAGAACTAGATTTTTAAGAGCATACATCTTTCCCATTGTGACATACGCCTGTGAGACCTGGACACTTACTAAACAAGCTGAACAGCGCATAAATGCATTTGAATATAAATGTTATAGACGAATTCTAAGAATATCTTGGGTAAAGAAAAGAACAAATGCGTCCATATGTCAAGAGCTGAATATTGAAGAATGTTGGCTATTAAAGACGATAAAACAAAGAAAATTTAAATATTTTGGTCACTTGAAACGTCATGAAAGTTTGGAGAGAACAATAATGGAGGGGTATATGCCTGAGAAGAGAGGAAGGGAACGCCAAAAAGAAGATGGGTACAGGATGTGGCGGATGATCTCCTGATGGGTGTATCGGATGCGGGACATCTTGCTTATGATCGATAGGTTTTCTGGAAGGTTGTTATGGGAGCGAGGTTCTGCAAAGGATATGCTACTGAGTGTATGAATGAGTTTGCAATTGCTTTCTGAATAACTGACACTCATACCATGGTGAAAATCAACGCAAAACAATGTTTCCAAATCGCCTGCGGCTGATTTTGAACCTGTTATTACAGCACATGTGTGTGTGTGTGTGTGTGTGTGCGCGCTCGCACTTTAGGTTAAAACAACCAGGAAACAGCACAAAGTACCCAAGTAAAAATTCACTGAGTGCATGAAACATCCATCTGTCATGATTTGTCCATACACTGATTCATACACACATCTGAATTCTATCCATCTGTCATGATTTCTCCCTACACCCACTCATCTATACATCTGAATTCTGTTCATTTGTCATGATTTCTCCCTACACCAACTCATCCATACCTTTTAATTCTATCCATCTGTTATTTCTTCCTACACCCACTCATCCATACATCTTAATTCTGTCTTTCTGTCATGATTTCTCCTTACACGTACTCATCCATACATCTGAATTATATCCATCTGTCTTTCTCTATGTGAATTCTTCATTCTATGGTTATATGTTCCAGAAAGTATTCTTCAAGTCATATGTTTAGCCTTTAATACTATCCATATATAATGTCACTCAGTGTTCTGTCTATACATGAAATAAATATTTATATATAGTTGTTGATATTATTTGTAATATTGTATATTGTTTAAGCTTTCCATTTGCCTGTATTATGATCATAGGTTTTGTTAGTGGCATCAGCATTCATGAGTCCACTGGAGAGTCGAAATGGCACCAACAAAAACGCTGTTCGAATGTTCGGCCCAGACAAACTGAACAATACAACAGCCAGTCAGAAGTGGGACAGGGTCAAAGTGGTGTGCACACAGCCTTTCTCCAAGGTAGAGAAATCAATCACATTTCTGTTGTTTCATGGATTTACTTATTATGGCCAAGTTGTAAGATGAATAGATAGAACTTGTAAGCAGATAGCTAGAAATGGAGCTGAAATCTGTGCCAACATACATGCAAATTAAGCTCATCTGTGCCAACATACATGCAAATATAGCTCATCTGTGCTTACATACATGCAAATCTAGCTCATTAACTATTACATGCTACTTACAGTATCAACATTCAAGAGTAAGTCACAAAATAGTGTGTAAACAAAAAGCTATATGAGATACACACTTGAAAACCATTTATTATTGTACTTACATCTCTCCTTATTTCTCAACCTAACCTCTGTAAAGATTGATGCATTGATTGCATTGTTTTATCCCTCCTCCAATACCCGCACCAAAGAAGTCTTTGAGCAGCTGTCTTAGGCATGTTCACACCTCATGGTCAACTTCTTGGTCATCAGCAACTCGTTTGCTGACAAGCTGTGTTTTGCTTTTCACTGCAAACAGTTGCCACCCTAGACAGGCAGATTTCCTTATATCCTTGGCAGTATGTCCTCTGACCACCCCTCACAAAAGACACAACAGAGACACTTCTTCAGAACAACCTGCAAGTGAAACTTATGCGTATGTGCATACACACGTGACAGTTATTGTCTTCCACAGATAGTCATCAAGCTAGGTGAATATGCCATGTAATGACACCTTTATAAACTACAGACAACTATTCTCAGCTATCTTATACCATGGTTTGTGTTTTATGTTGCATATCCCTTACAGGACGTTGCAATCAACACCAGCATTTTTCAACTGCTGTTTATGTACTAGGCAAGTTATACGTTCAGTAGTTTGCCATTGCTTTCTGAACGACCGATTCAGCCCAGCGCGAACCGCTGCCGATTCTTGCAGCTGCTGTTTTACCCATATGGATATACAGGATTACAAACAATGTCGTTAACCCCTTGGCCAGGGAGACCGTCTTATACCATATAGAACTTATTTACTCTTGTATTTATCAGCTGTAATAAACAACCATTCACAGTGTCAAATTTAATTTAGTTTGAAAACAAAGTACAAATAAACTATAGTTGATCCACATTTTGTAACTACCATAGGAAATGACAGTTTCACTCATTATAAGGGTTTATGGTATAAAATGTATGTTGCTACACTGAGTTTAAAATATGTAGAACATAGTCACTGAGACTGTAAGGAGGGTCAGTGTGAGGCTGACTACCTCATCCCCTGGAAGATGTTAGCTGCACTCATCCCATGGAAGATGTTAGCTGCACTCATCCCATGGAAGATGTTAGCTGCACTCATCCCATGGAAGATGTTAACTGCACTCATCCCATGGAAGATGTTAGGTGCACTCATCCCATGGAAGATGTTAGCTGCACTCATCCCATGGAAGATGTTAGCTGCACTCATCCCATGGAAGATGTTAGGTGCACTCATCCCATGGAAGATGTTAACTGCACTCATCCCATGGAAGATGTTAGCTGCACTCATCCCATGGAAGATGTTAGCTGCACTCATCCCATGGAAGATGTTAGCTGCACTCATCCCATGGAAGATGTTAGCTGCACTCATCCCATGGAAGATGTTAGCTGCACTCATCCCATGGAAGATGTTAGCTGCACTCATCCCATGGAAGATGTTAACTGCACTCATCCCATGGAAGATGTTAACTGCACTCATCCCATGGAAGATGTTAGCTGCACTCATCCCATGGAAGATGTTAGCTGCACTCATCCCATGGAAGATGTTAGCTGCACTCATCCCATGGAAGATGTTAGCTGCACTCATCCCATGGAAGATGTTATCTGCACTCATCCCATGGAAGATGTTAGCTGCATTCATCCCATGGAAGATGTTAGGTGCACTCATCCCATGGAAGATGTTAGGTGCACTCATCCCATGGAAGATGTTAGCTGCACTCATCCCATGGAAGATAACTGCACTCATCCCATGGAAGATGTTAACTGCACTCATCCCATGGAAGATGTTAGGTGCACTCATCCCATGGAAGATGTTAGCTGCACTCATCCCATGGAAGATGTTAGCTGCACTCATCCCATGGAAGATGTTAGCTGCACTCATCCCATGGAAGATGTTAACTGCACTCATCCCATGGAAGATGTTAACTGCACTCATCCCATGGAAGATGTTAACTGCACTCATCCCATGGAAGATGTTAACTGCACTCATCCCATGGAAGATGTTAACTGCACTCATCCCATGGAAGATGTTAACTGCACTCATCCCATGGAAGATGTTAACTGCACTCATCCCATGGAAGATGTTAGCTGCACTCATCCCATGGAAGATGTTAGCTGCACTCATCCCATGGAAGATGTTAGCTGCACTCATCCCATGGAAGATGTTAGCTGCACTCATCCCATGGAAGATGTTAGCTGCACTCATCCCATGGAAGATGTTAGCTGCACTCATCCCATGGAAGATGTTAGCTGCACTCATCCCATGGAAGATGTTAACTGCACTCATCCCATGGAAGATGTTAGCTGCATTCATCCCATGGAAGATGTTAGGTGCACTCATCCCATGGAAGATGTTAGGTGCACTCATCCCATGGAAGATGTTAGCTGCACTCATCCCATGGAAGATGTTAACTGCACTCATCCCATGGAAGATGTTAGCTGCACTCATCCCATGGAAGATGTTAACTGCACTCATCCCATGGAAGATGTTAGGTGCACTCATCCCATGGAAGATGTTAGCTGCACTCATCCCATGGAAGATGTTAGCTGCACTCATCCCATGGAAGATGTTAACTGCACTCATCCCATGGAAGATGTTAACTGCACTCATCCCATGGAAGATGTTAACTGCACTCATCCCATGGAAGATGTTAACTGCACTCATCCCATGGAAGATGTTAACTGCACTCATCCCATGGAAGATGTTAACTGCACTCATCCCATGGAAGATGTTAACTGCACTCATCCCATGGAAGATGTTAGCTGCACTCATCCCATGGAAGATGTTAGCTGCACTCATCCCATGGAAGATGTTAGCTGCACTCATCCCATGGAAGATGTTAGCTGCACTCATCCCATGGAAGATGTTAGCTGCACTCATCCCATGGAAGATGTTAGCTGCACTCATCCCATGGAAGATGTTAACTGCACTCATCCCATGGAAGATGTTAGCTGCTCTCATCCCATGGAAGATGTTAACTGCACTCATCCCATGGAAGATGTTAACTGCACTCATCCCATGGAAGATGTTAACTGCACTCATCCCATGGAAGATGTTAACTGCACTCATCCCATGGAAGATGTTAACTGCACTCATCCCATGGAAGATGTTAGCTGCACTCATCCCATGGAAGATGTTAGCTGCACTCATCCCATGGAAGATGTTAGCTGCACTCATCCCATGGAAGATGTTAACTGCACTCATCCCATGGAAGATGTTAGCTGCATTCATCCCATGGAAGATGTTAGCTGCATTCATCCCATGGAAGATGTTAGCTGCACTCATCCCATGGAAGATGTTAGGTGCACTCATCCCATGGAAGATGTTAACTGCACTCATCCCATGGAAGATGTTAGCTGCACTCATCCCATGGAAGATGTTAGCTGCACTCATCCCATGGAAGATGTTAGCTGCACTCATCCCATGGAAGATGTTAGCTGCACTCATCCCATGGAAGATGTTAGCTGCACTCATCCCATGGAAGATGTTAGCTGCACTCATCCCATGGAAGATGTTAACTGCACTCATCCCATGGAAGATGTTAGCTGCATTCATCCCATGGAAGATGTTAGCTGCATTCATCCCATGGAAGATGTTAGCTGCACTCATCCCATGGAAGATGTTAGGTGCACTCATCCCATGGAAGATGTTAACTGCACTCATCCCATGGAAGATGTTAGCTGCACTCATCCCATGGAAGATGTTAGCTGCACTCATCCCATGGAAGATGTTAGCTGCACTCATCCCATGGAAGATGTTAGCTGCACTCATCCCATGGAAGATGTTAGCTGCACTCATCCCATGGAAGATGTTAGCTGCACTCATCCCATGGGAGGAAAGGGAGCAGAACAAAGAGAACTCACAGGTCTTTCTCACTGAATTTGCTTCAGAAAGTCTCAGTAGTGTGAGTGTGTACAGGAGAGAAAAAGATAAAAGAGAGTGAGTGAGTGAGTGAGCACTTATGGTGATTTGAGGGGGGAGGGGGAAACAAGGACAAAAGAGGTAAGAATGTAAGAACTTAATATAAACTTTGGACAAAAGGCAAGAATGTGAAAAAATTAATATAAACTTTGATTTGAAACTTTGATTTGTATTTATATAATTACAAACACTGCAGTACAGGACAGCAAAACCACATTGTAATCTGGACATTTATCTCTTCGTTGTCCAACAGCTCTTTCAGTATGGGCTTTCATTCATCAAGTTCCATTCTCCACCTGGGGAAGAAAATGGAGAGGTAAATGCGTAAAATGTCTTTATTGCTGTGGCTGAGTGCTGAGGTGTGGCTGAGTGCTGAGGTGTGGCTGAGTAATTCTGTCCCAGGCTATTTTGTTGCAGATGTCCAGGAGGAAATAACCACCACAGAAGGGATAGAACCACTATGAAAGGGGAAATAACCACTTTGAAAACAAATGTGTGTATTACTTTCAAAGAGATTAAATACACAATGAAAGTTACTAAATGAAAGTCAAGAGTTCTGGTCTGAATCAGTACCTTTGTGATGCTGTGGGATGCAAACGAGTGGACCTGCAGGTAACAGTAACTTGGCAGCTCCATCATGACAGCATACTCACTCATTCTTCACAACTGAATCAGATTTTTTTAGCCAGACAATATTTCTCTGCTACATCCTGCTCTATACTCTCCCAGCATGGCTCCTTGCAATGTTTGACTGTTCCCAAAGCTGAAAATGCCACTGCATGGGAGTCACAAGAAGAGTTATTATGTGGAATGTGGCAGTCAGTACTCCATTCCCAAAGATGCCTTCCTGACATGCTTCCAACAGCGGCAGCACAGCTAGGAGTGGTGTGTACGATCCCAAGGAAAGTACTTTGAAAGGGATTAGGGTTTCAGATCTTTGTGTGAGTCATTGTATTGTTCCCGGCCACAAGTCTCATAACTTTTGAACAGACCTTGTGTGTTCTGTTCAGAGCCAGTATTTTGCCTCACTTCAGGTTTCACTGAGATATGCCTAATTCGTGTTCAAGATCTCTTGGCACAATCTGGCATGGGTTACATGAAATAGCAGAGCTGTTTGTATTGATCTTACAGAAAAACTGGCATATGTCAGAGGTAACAGAGCAGGTAGAAATTAGATGACATGCTTGAAGACATAACAAAACATGTCAAAGCTATCATCATCATGTGCCATGCAATCAGAACAGGTGATCATGTTCCTCTACAAACGTTTGTCTTTTGTATTCTTGGTAAGTTCATGGTTGATGTTCTTCCATGCCACTGTTCATATGAGGTATAATGGTATAGACACACTGGGAACAAACCCGGTGCCACTACATGATTGTAATAGCCCACTGAAGGGGCAGGTGTACTGTCATGCATAACTGGCGAGACATCCATAAAACAGATGAAGTCGTTAGCCAGATTTATCACCCACTTGAACCCAAACTGTGCAGCAGGAGCATAATTCATATCTAGCTGTTTTGTAACATTATGGAGTTGTAATATTTCTGTTAGCAGGCACTGTGGTAAAGGGGTTATGAATGCAGTTCACAATTCCGCATACCACGTCTGAAACACAGCTGCGGATGATTTGGAAGCAGACCGCCTTGTCCTGGTCTTCATAAATGGTATAACTGTTGGGCATTTAAAAAGCAATGGGAAACTATTGAACGTAAACTTGCCAAGAAATCACAAACTGTAAATAAAAATGCTGTGTTTGACCGGTCTTGTATGCTCATTGGTAATTGGTGCACTCCAGTATAGAAGAGAAAATATTAATGCAATATGCTTTCTATCAGGAGCCGCAGAAATTGATACCATTCCTATCCAGTGTGACGTAGGAGGCAGGAATTTGACACCCTACATTTAGCTATAAAACAAGATATAAAATAAGTTGTAGTTGGCTAAAATCTGATCCAACTATTTGAATATCATCATCATTATGTGCCCCACAAACTGGCATAAGCATTCATGTCTTCCCACCTATATCAGTCTTGATGTTCTGGATCAACTCTGATGATGATATTCCTCTATGCCAACATCTCAGTCACCCAGCATCATTTTGCTCAGTCTGCCTGTGCTTTTTCTCCCACTGATCTTTCCAGTTGTGACGCTGTTTACCAATGCATCTTTTTTCCATACATGACCAAAGAATGCTGTTTGTCTCTTTCTTATTGTTGTATATAATGTTGTACTTTCATTAGCCTGTTCCAGGCAGTCGTTGTTAGTTACACTGGCAGTCCAAAATATTTGCAACATTCATCTTAGGAAAATATCTCAGCTGCTTCCAAATTCTTCCTAATTTGTTCATTCACTTTTTATGATTCACTGCCATACAGTAAAAAGATTCTATAGAACATGTCAGTACTCTCTTTCTTACATTCGACGATGTTGAACTTTTTGAAACACCTCAGGAAGTTACCTTTGAGTCTGTAGAGGTAATCTAGAATATGTTGTTTGTAAAGTTGTTTTTTTCACTGAGAATATGTTACATAGTTGAGTTCTATGACAGTCAGTCAAAAGTTTACCAAAATCATGTGAATGCTTTGCTTAACTGCTGAACAAGCAGGAAGTTGCCCCAAAAGATGTTACATGGTTATAACATTAATAGAGATAATCCACAAATGGGACTGTGGATGTAATTAGTGATTCTTATATATTATAAAATATTGATGACAGGATCAATTTGAATTTTTTTTTAAAAAGTGAGATACAAGTGGATAAATAAATGAAAACTAGTGAAGATTTTAGTGTATATGCTTGTTCTTGGGCTATTTTATTTCATATTTGAAGATACAACATGAAAATTGTCAAGAAAAAGGCATTGGTACCAAAGGTAGGACAGTCTCATGACAGATAATTACACTGTAGTGTGAAGAATTATGCCTTCACATATTCTAGGCAATAGCAGACATTGTTAGCTAGGTTGGCCAGTTTCTTTGTTCTCACCCGTCCTTGCCAGAACATTCTAAAATATGTCTGGTGCCCATTTTCTCAAGTCAGCCTCAGAATTGTAATGAGCATAAAATATAAACTTGCAGTGCTGGGAATTGAATCCGTACCAGTGTCTTCCTTGGTAGTAGAGGACTGATTAGTTAGTAGGAATATCTGACATTTGTCTAGATTATGGGAGATTAAAGAGAACACCTGTGTACCTATTCAAATATGCGTCCTTCAAACAGCTTTTTGAGATTTTTTTAAAAATTTGAGATTGAAATATTGTTTGACTATATTACAGTTTATTTAATTGATTTGTTAATTTCAGACAAAAGTGAAGAAATTTGGAGCATTTGCAGTTAAAGATAATGAAGATGATGCTGGTGATGACATTAAGGTTGGCAGCTTGTTTGCAAGCAGATCACATAAAGATGCCAGCCCTGCAGCAAGGCCTACAGGTAGTCTTCAGTAACTGTTCCAGACATGCTGACACACATTATCATTACCTATTTAGTTAACTTTCTGACATCTGCCTGGGGAATGTCTTTTGCTGTAGTGTAAAAGTTGATTGGCTTTTCTGATGCTGCACCTTGTGCCTGCCAGATTTTAAAACATTTCATCTCCAGTGCATACAAATTATAGTCAAGGGTCAAGAAAATAGAATAATTGTAAGATCAGTAAATAAAAGCTTGTGAATGATGTTTAGATTTTAGTGTAGACACTCCAAAATCACCATTTCTGCAAACACAAATTTTGGGTCACGTTTCATAATAGCAATTTGACGCTGGTTGCTTCAGGTTGATTTATAACTGAAAATCCCACCACGTGTTAACACACACATTACCAGAAGTGACTTGTAGAAATACAGCCTTAGGCAGTTTGGTCTTTGTGCACTATGTTTCAGATGTGACTTATTTTGTAATTTTTTAATGTGGTTTTTGTGTCTTTTGTTTTTGTTTGTTGGCAAAGACTCTCGCTGAAACATCCATTCGGTCACTTGTGATTGTGTTACTGTAAAGCCGGTCAATTCCATATTCTGTTTTAAAAATGTACAATTGTATGTTTACAGCTTTGCTGTATTCAGCCATTTTGATTTTCCTTATTTAACATCACACTGGAGAATCTCAGCTCCTCACACAAACTCTTTAGCAGCGCCGAGGACCCAGTTGTGTGTATGCCTGAATCACACATGGTGTAAACATGCTGCTGTTGTATGATTTTGAAATTTGTCCAGGACTTGACCTACTTATCACCTGATAATACTGTCAGTAAAGTTCTCAAGTGGCAAGTCCTATGCATAACATTGCCCTTATCACTGTCTGCCAAAAAACCTCATGTCTCCCGCGTCATGCACCTTCATGCCCAATGTGTGTCCGGTGTCCATCTTCATGCTGGCCGACCCCTGTCACTTCTCCCAGGAACCACACCTCCCATCCCTGTTCTCTCCCAGCCACTGGAAATCTCCTTTGTGAGCGCCAAACAATACCATGTGTGTTTATTTATGTAACTGTCTGAGTGACCTCAACGGGTTCCCCATTTGATTTCCTGTGTAATACATGTACAGCATTAGAACCAACAAATCATTTCTCTTCATTCAATGTTTGCTAATACGGTCCAATTTGTTTATTTGACCTATGCTGGTGTAATATAAATTATGAGACCTATGGTGCTATCTCAATGGTGTGATACGAATTCTGTCCGTATTCCATAGTTGTTGGGTTCATGTGTATGATAGATATGACAAATGAAAACACATTTTTGGAGTGTCTAGTTGGTCATTCGTCGAAGTACGCTTGTTCCTGCAGCGAGGCGCTGTCACCTTTGGAGGTGACAGGTTCAAATCCCGGTCAGTAACTATAGCTTTCAAATTCTATGTTGTCTAGTGCGTCCTCTAGTCTCTACTTCCTTATCCTTCCGTGAGCGCCAAACAATACTATGTGTGTTTATTTATGTAACTTTCCCAGCCACTGCAACATTTAATATGGCCAACAAGTTTTAGTTTCTGAGACAAGACACTGTTTATAAGCCAGTTAAAATGTCATTATTTTTTCTTCTTCTTGATCCACAATATTCTGAGAATTCTAAAACAGTTGAGCTCAAATGCTCCAGTGTTCTTCTGTAGTGATTGTGAAATTATTTATAACACACACCCATTTGTTGCCACCAGAGAGTTGCATGTCCTCAACAGTTTTACTTCAGCGTGTGTGCTAGTGTTGTGCAACTGCTCTCAGTACTGTTTAATCTCAGCATTGCTGTGACCAGCCTGCGTCTGACATCTTGTTGTCAATTATGGAAACAAGATGTTTACAGTTTGTCACATTTTTCAATTTCTTCATTGTTGATATGCAGTAAACATTAGTTTTGTTTTGCTCAAGTTCAGAAAAAGATTTTGATTCTCACTGTGTCTCTTAACAGTCAGAATCAGCTCTTCTAATCATTTAACACTATTTGAAAGGAGGACCGTGTCATCAGTATATCTAAGTTCTGGAAGTCAAGAGCCCATTTTACAATCTTTGGGTCATATGCACTTGGTGCAGGCCCCTTATTTGTACAGACCATTTGGCACTTGTGGGGTGAAGGGTCAATCTCACTTGTACTCTCTGTACTTTCCAACTACATTCCCTGGTACCCATTCTAAACTTTTTTCCATATCCTGTTTACAGGACATCACTGTCAACACCAGCATTTTACTGCTGTTGTTTATGTCTTGGCAAGTTTTACGTTCAGTAGTTTGATTCTAGGCTTAGTCAATTAAAATCAATACTGGATACAAACTCAAACCCATGTCCCCTTGGCCGGCAGGTGAATGTGCTAGCTAGTGCACAACCTCGGCTCTTGATGATACTGGTATCAATACAAAGTTCTAACACTTCACAAGCTAGCTGCGATATTCACTGTTCAACTACCTTGGCTGTTCCTTCAGTGATTGATGATTTGAGTATCTTGTGTAGGTGCAGCAGCTGTGAGAGCAGCAAGTAAACTGGCAGATGAGCACGTGAAGACATCACCATTGCCAGCAGCAGCAGAGCTGTCAACGACCACGAGGACATCGGCAAATAAAAATGTTGCTTTAACGTCATCTTCAAAAGTAAGATACTTTCAAATTTTTTTATTCTTCTTTTTCAGCTTTCTGGGGCTGTAAGATTTATTTACTGTGGGCACTGTCACAAAGTCCCTGGAGTGAGGGGAGCTATCGCCACACTAGTTACCTTGGGTCAGTACTGAGTACGGGTTTAGGAACTTTCTGTCTACCCACTCCATCAGAATCTGGACATACCCCTCTGTTTAATGGATCTTACCCATTAATGCTCTTTCCGAAACACTGACTCAACTCGGGGTTAACAAACATAAGGTAACTGTATTTACAACAAAATGTCACAAGAGATAGGCATAGATAAGGGAAGGCAGTTGGAAGCTAAACAGTGTCCCGATCAGGTATCTTGGATCCAGATTATCATCGCGGAGCCGTACAGGATGTGTCCTTTAAGTCTGCTGTCAGTGTTAGCTCACCCGATCGTGGCAGATCTCCGAAGAATGCTCCAGACTGGTGGCATATTAGGTGAGGTTTTCCTCCTCTAGAAGTCGATACACTGACTCGGCACCAGACTCGATAGATGTCCCCTGTTTGGATGGTGGTGGCTGGCATGTTCGCCAAATCGGTTGACTTGACACTTGTGTTACTCTTAGCCCGATGGGTAAGGCAAATGTTCATGATTAGGATCGGGAGGCACGAGGATGACTTGAATTCATGTTGACAATAACGGAACCACTGAAACAAAGTGTCTCTCACAAAAGGCTCCGTTGATAAGAGTTGGACCCAGAGACCTTAAACAGTTAAGCATATAGTTCATAAAGTCAATAGGCTTCCATACACCCGGTGGTCTGATTGGATCATACAATCTCGTAGCCGCCATAGTTGGCATTTAAATGAGACAATTACGTGTTACCTTGAGAGAGATACCACTGAGCGGTGCTGGCTGCTTAATAGCTGGCATTGGTCTATGCGGCAACCAGGAGACCATAGGCAACGGGACGTGGCTACTCTGGAGCGACCCGAGGTTCCTCCCACTCCGGGAAACTCTAGAACACTCTTTTGTGGATCCACTCCATCCCTCTTTCTTTAGCTGGGTCTACGCTGGTTAAGAATTCACTCTATGGCAGATTCTTCAACAAACGACTTAGTGAGAGCAACTGACCACAGCATTCCACACAAAGGTCGACAGGGGCATGGCCCTCATAGCATTATGTAACATCATCTAAAATATATAGCTCAAAATTGAGAAATTTCAACAGGCGGCCGGTCATTGATTTTTCCCAAAATATAAAAGTTTCTGGATCACTGGGAAATTAGTCTAAAACAATGTGCTGACACTAGACATGACCATAAAAGTAATAATTTGCACTCCGGGGGCAATTTTTTGAGAAATTTGAGATAGCTCAAAATTGAGAAATTTCAACAGGCGGCCGGTCATTGAGTTTTCCCAAAATATAAAAGTTTCTGGATCACTGGGAAATTAGTCTAAAACAATGTGCTGACACTAGACATGACCATAAAAGTAATAATTTGCACTCCGGGGGCAATTTTGTTGACAAATTTGAGATAGCTCAAAATTGAGAAATTTCAACAGGCGGCCGGTCATGGATTTTTTCCAAAATATAAAAGTTTCTGGATCACTAGGAAATTAGTCTAAAACAATGTGCTGACACTAGACATGACCATAAAAGTAATAATTTGCACTTCCGGGGGCAATTTTGTTGACAAATTTGAGATAGCTGAAAATTGAGAAATTTCAACAGGCGGCCGGTCATTGAGTTTTCCCAAAATATAAAAGTTTTTGGATCACTGGGAAATTAGTCTAAAACAATGTGCTGACACTAGACATGACCATAAAAGTAATAATTTGCACTCCGGGGGCAAATTTTTTGAGAAATTTGAGATAGCTCAAAATTGAGAAATTTCAACAGGCGGCCGGTCATTGATTTTTTTCCAAAATATAAAAGTTTCTGGATCACTAGGGAAATTAGTCTAAAACAATGTGCTGACACTAGACATGACCATAAAAGTAATAATTTGCACTCCTGGGGGCAATTTGTTGAGAAATTTGAGATAGCTCAAAATTGAGAAATTTCAACAGGCGGCCGGTCATTGAGTTTTCCCAAAATATAAAAGTTTTTGGATCACTGGGAAATTAGTCTAAAACAATGTGCTGACACTAGACATGACCATAAAAGTAATAATTTGCACTCCCGGGGCAATTTTGTTGACAAATTTGAGATAGCTCAAAATTGAGAAATTTCAACAGGCGGCCGGTCATGGATTTTCCCAAAATATAAAAGTTTCTGGATCACTAGGAAATTAGTCTAAAACAATGTGCTGACACTAGACATGACCATAAAAGTAATAATTTGCACTCCTGGGGCAATTTTGTTGACAAATTTGAGATAGCTCAAAATTGAGAAATTTCAACAGGCGGCCGGTCATGGAGTTTTCCCAAAATATAAAAGTTTCTGGATCACTAGGAAATTAGTCTAAAACAATGTGCTGACACTAGACATGACCATAAAAGTAATAATTTGCACTCCTGGGGCAATTTTGTTGACAAATTTGAGATAGCTCAAAATTGAGAAATTTCAACAGGCGGCCGGTCATGGATTTTTCCCAAAATATAAAAGTTTCTGGATCACTAGGAAATTAGTCTAAAACAATGTGCTGACACTAGACATGACCATAAAAGTAATAATTTGCACTCCGGGGGCAATTTTGTTGACAAATTTGAGATAGCTCAAAATTGAGAAATTTCAACAGGCGGCCGGTCATGGATTTTTCCCAAAATATAAAAGTTTCTGGATCACTAGGAAATTAGTCTAAAACAATGTGCTGACACTAGACATGACCATAAAAGTAATAATTTGCACTCCTGGGGCAATTTTGTTGACAAATTTGAGATAGCTCAAAATTGAGAAATTTCAACAGGCGGCCGGTCATGGATTTTTCCCAAAATATAAAAGTTTCTGGATCACTAGGAAATTAGTCTAAAACAATGTGCTGACACTAGACATGACCATAAAAGTAATAATTTGCACTCCAGGGGCAATTTTGTTGACAAATTTGAGATAGCTCAAAATTGAGAAATTTCAACAGGCGGCCGGTCATTGAGTTTTCCCAAAATATAAAAGTTTCTGGATCACTGGGAAATTAGTCTAAAACAATGTGCTGACACTAGACATGACCATAAAAGTAATAATTTGCACTCCCGGGGCAATTTTGTTGACAAATTTGAGATAGCTCAAAATTGAGAAATTTCAACAGGCGGCCGGTCATTGAGTTTTCCCAAAATATAAAAGTTTCTGGATCACTAGGAAATTAGTCTAAAACAATGTGCTGACACTAGACATGACCATAAAAGTAATAATTTGCACTCCTGGGGCAATTTTGTTGACAAATTTGAGATAGCTCAAAATTGAGAAATTTCAACAGGCGGCCGGTCATGGATTTTTCCCAAAATATAAAAGTTTCTGGATCACTAGGAAATTAGTCTAAAACAATGTGCTGACACTAGACATGACCATAAAAGTAATAATTTGCACTCCTGGGGCAATTTTGTTGACAAATTGAGATAGCTCAAAATTGAGAAATTTCAACAGGCGGCCGGTCATTGAGTTTTCCCAAAATATAAAAGTTTCTGGATCACTAGGAAATTAGTCTAAAACAATGTGCTGACACTAGACATGACCATAAAAGTAATAATTTGCACTCCTGGGGCAATTTTGTTGACAAATTTGAGATAGCTCAAAATTGAGAAATTTCAACAGGCGGCCGGTCATTGAGTTTTCCCAAAATATAAAAGTTTCTGGATCACTAGGAAATTAGTCTAAAACAATGTGCTGACACTAGACATGACCATAAAAGTAATAATTTGCACTCCTGGGGCAATTTTGTTGACAAATTTGAGATAGCTCAAAATTGAGAAATTTCAACAGGCGGCCGGTCATGGATTTTCCCAAAATATAAAAGTTTCTGGATCACTAGGAAATTAGTCTAAAACAATGTGCTGACACTAGACATGACCATAAAAGTAATAATTTGCACTCCTGGGGCAATTTTGTTGACAAATTTGAGATAGCTCAAAATTGAGAAATTTCAACAGGCGGCCGGTCATGGATTTTTCCCAAAATATAAAAGTTTCTGGATCACTAGGAAATTAGTCTAAAACAATGTGCTGACACTAGACATGACCATAAAAGTAATAATTTGCACTCCTGGGGCAATTTTGTTGACAAATTTGAGATAGCTCAAAATTGAGAAATTTCAACAGGCGGCCGGTCATTGAGTTTTCCCAAAATATAAAAGTTTTTGGATCACTGGGAAATTAGTCTAAAACAATGTGCTGACACTAGACATGACCATAAAAGTAATAATTTGCACTCCTGGGGCAATTTTGTTGACAAATTTGAGATAGCTCAAAATTGAGAAATTTCAACAGGCGGCCGGTCATTGATTTTTCCCAAAATATAAAAGTTTCTGGATCACTAGGAAATTAGTCTAAAACAATGTGCTGACACTAGACATGACCATAAAAGTAATAATTTGCACTCCTGGGGCAATTTTGTTGACAAATTTGAGATAGCTCAAAATTGAGAAATTTCAACAGGCGGCCGGTCATGGATTTTTCCCAAAATATAAAAGTTTCTGGATCACTAGGAAATTAGTCTAAAACAATGTGCTGACACTAGACATGACCATAAAAGTAATAATTTGCACTCCTGGGGCAATTTTGTTGACAAATTTGAGATAGCTCAAAATTGAGAAATTTCAACAGGCGGCCGGTCATGGATTTTTCCCAAAATATAAAAGTTTCTGGATCACTAGGAAATTAGTCTAAAACAATGTGCTGACACTAGACATGACCATAAAAGTAATAATTTGCACTCCTGGGGCAATTTTGTTGACAAATTTGAGATAGCTCAAAATTGAGAAATTTCAACAGGCGGCCGGTCATGGAGTTTTCCCAAAATATAAAAGTTTCTGGATCACTAGGAAATTAGTCTAAAACAATGTGCTGACACTAGACATGACCATAAAAGTAATAATTTGCACTCCTGGGGCAATTTTGTTGACAAATTTGAGATAGCTCAAAATTGAGAAATTTCAACAGGCGGCCGGTCATGGATTTTTCCCAAAATATAAAAGTTTCTGGATCACTAGGAAATTAGTCTAAAACAATGTGCTGACACTAGACATGACCATAAAAGTAATAATTTGCACTCCTGGGGCAATTTTGTTGACAAATTTGAGATAGCTCAAAATTGAGAAATTTCAACAGGCGGCCGGTCATGGATTTTTCCCAAAATATAAAAGTTTCTGGATCACTAGGAAATTAGTCTAAAACAATGTGCTGACACTAGACATGACCATAAAAGTAATAATTTGCACTCCTGGGGCAATTTTGTTGACAAATTTGAGATAGCTCAAAATTGAGAAATTTCAACAGGCGGCCGGTCATGGATTTTCCCAAAATATAAAAGTTTCTGGATCACTAGGAAATTAGTCTAAAACAATGTGCTGACACTAGACATGACCATAAAAGTAATAATTTGCACTCCTGGGGCAATTTTGTTGACAAATTTGAGATAGCTCAAAATTGAGAAATTTCAACAGGCGGCCGGTCATGGATTTTTCCCAAAATATAAAAGTTTCTGGATCACTAGGAAATTAGTCTAAAACAATGTGCTGACACTAGACATGACCATAAAAGTAATAATTTGCACTCCTGGGGCAATTTTGTTGACAAATTTGAGATAGCTCAAAATTGAGAAATTTCAACAGGCGGCCGGTCATGGATTTTTCCCAAAATATAAAAGTTTCTGGATCACTAGGAAATTAGTCTAAAACAATGTGCTGACACTAGACATGACCATAAAAGTAATAATTTGCACTCCTGGGGCAATTTTGTTGACAAATTTGAGATAGCTCAAAATTGAGAAATTTCAACAGGCGGCCGGTCATGGATTTTTCCCAAAATATAAAAGTTTCTGGATCACTAGGAAATTAGTCTAAAACAATGTGCTGACACTAGACATGACCATAAAAGTAATAATTTGCACTCCTGGGGCAATTTTGTTGACAAATTTGAGATAGCTCAAAATTGAGAAATTTCAACAGGCGGCCGGTCATGGAGTTTTCCCAAAATATAAAAGTTTCTGGATCACTAGGAAATTAGTCTAAAACAATGTGCTGACACTAGACATGACCATAAAAGTAATAATTTGCACTCCTGGGGCAATTTTGTTGACAAATTTGAGATAGCTCAAAATTGAGAAATTTCAACAGGCGGCCGGTCATGGATTTTTCCCAAAATATAAAAGTTTCTGGATCACTAGGAAATTAGTCTAAAACAATGTGCTGACACTAGACATGACCATAAAAGTAATAATTTGCACTCCTGGGGCAATTTTGTTGACAAATTTGAGATAGCTCAAAATTGAGAAATTTCAACAGGCGGCCGGTCATTGATTTTTCCCAAAATATAAAAGTTTCTGGATCACTAGGAAATTAGTCTAAAACAATGTGCTGACACTAGACATGACCATAAAAGTAATAATTTGCACTCCTGGGCAAGTTTGTTGACAAATTTGAGATAGCTCAAAATTGAGAAATTTCAACAGGCGGCCGGTCATGGATTTTTCCCAAAATATAAAAGTTTCTGGATCACTAGGAAATTAGTCTAAAACAATGTGCTGACACTAGACATGACCATAAAAGTAATAATTTGCACTCCTGGGGCAATTTTGTTGACAAATTTGAGATAGCTCAAAATTGAGAAATTTCAACAGGCGGCCGGTCATGGAGTTTTCCCAAAATATAAAAGTTTCTGGATCACTAGGAAATTAGTCTAAAACAATGTGCTGACACTAGACATGACCATAAAAGTAATAATTTGCACTCCTGGGGCAATTTTGTTGACAAAATTTGAGATAGCTCAAAATTGAGAAATTTCAACAGGCGGCCGGTCATGGATTTTTCCCAAAATATAAAAGTTTCTGGATCACTAGGAAATTAGTCTAAAACAATGTGCTGACACTAGACATGACCATAAAAGTAATAATTTGCACTCCTGGGGCAATTTTGTTGACAAATTTGAGATAGCTCAAAATTGAGAAATTTCAACAGGCGGCCGGTCATGGATTTTTCCCAAAATATAAAAGTTTCTGGATCACTAGGAAATTAGTCTAAAACAATGTGCTGACACTAGACATGACCATAAAAGTAATAATTTGCACTCCTGGGGCAATTTTGTTGACAAATTTGAGATAGCTCAAAATTGAGAAATTTCAACAGGCGGCCGGTCATGGATTTTTCCCAAAATATAAAAGTTTCTGGATCACTAGGAAATTAGTCTAAAACAATGTGCTGACACTAGACATGACCATAAAAGTAATAATTTGCACTCCTGGGGCAATTTTGTTGACAAATTTGAGATAGCTCAAAATTGAGAAATTTCAACAGGCGGCCGGTCATGGATTTTTCCCAAAATATAAAAGTTTCTGGATCACTAGGAAATTAGTCTAAAACAATGTGCTGACACTAGACATGACCATAAAAGTAATAATTTGCACTCCTGGGGCAATTTTGTTGACAAATTTGAGATAGCTCAAAATTGAGAAATTTCAACAGGCGGCCGGTCATGGATTTTTCCCAAAATATAAAAGTTTCTGGATCACTAGGAAATTAGTCTAAAACAATGTGCTGACACTAGACATGACCATAAAAGTAATAATTTGCACTCCTGGGGCAATTTTGTTGACAAATTTGAGATAGCTCAAAATTGAGAAATTTCAACAGGCGGCCGGTCATGGATTTTTCCCAAAATATAAAAGTTTCTGGATCACTAGGAAATTAGTCTAAAACAATGTGCTGACACTAGACATGACCATAAAAGTAATAATTTGCACTCCTGGGGCAATTTTGTTGACAAATTTGAGATAGCTCAAAATTGAGAAATTTCAACAGGCGGCCGGTCATTGATTTTTCCCAAAATATAAAAGTTTCTGGATCACTAGGAAATTAGTCTAAAACAATGTGCTGACACTAGACATGACCATAAAAGTAATAATTTGCACTCCTGGGGCAATTTTGTTGACAAATTTGAGATAGCTCAAAATTGAGAAATTTCAACAGGCGGCCGGTCATGGATTTTTCCCAAAATATAAAAGTTTCTGGATCACTAGGAAATTAGTCTAAAACAATGTGCTGACACTAGACATGACCATAAAAGTAATAATTTGCACTCCTGGGGCAATTTTGTTGACAAATTTGAGATAGCTCAAAATTGAGAAATTTCAACAGGCGGCCGGTCATGGATTTTTCCCAAAATATAAAAGTTTCTGGATCACTAGGAAATTAGTCTAAAACAATGTGCTGACACTAGACATGACCATAAAAGTAATAATTTGCACTCCTGGGGCAATTTTGTTGACAAATTTGAGATAGCTCAAAATTGAGAAATTTCAACAGGCGGCCGGTCATGGATTTTTCCCAAAATATAAAAGTTTCTGGATCACTAGGAAATTAGTCTAAAACAATGTGCTGACACTAGACATGACCATAAAAGTAATAATTTGCACTCCTGGGGCAATTTTGTTGACAAATTTGAGATAGCTCAAAATTGAGAAATTTCAACAGGCGGCCGGTCATGGATTTTTCCCAAAATATAAAAGTTTCTGGATCACTAGGAAATTAGTCTAAAACAATGTGCTGACACTAGACATGACCATAAAAGTAATAATTTGCACTCCTGGGGCAATTTTGTTGACAAATTTGAGATAGCTCAAAATTGAGAAATTTCAACAGGCGGCCGGTCATGGATTTTTCCCAAAATATAAAAGTTTCTGGATCACTAGGAAATTAGTCTAAAACAATGTGCTGACACTAGACATGACCATAAAAGTAATAATTTGCACTCCTGGGGCAATTTTGTTGACAAATTTGAGATAGCTCAAAATTGAGAAATTTCAACAGGCGGCCGGTCATGGATTTTTCCCAAAATATAAAAGTTTCTGGATCACTAGGAAATTAGTCTAAAACAATGTGCTGACACTAGACATGACCATAAAAGTAATAATTTGCACTCCTGGGGCAATTTTGTTGACAAATTTGAGATAGCTCAAAATTGAGAAATTTCAACAGGCGGCCGGTCATCGATTTTTCCCAAAATATAAAAGTTTCTGGATCACTAGGAAATTAGTCTAAAACAATGTGCTGACACTAGACATGACCATAAAAGTAATAATTTGCACTCCTGGGGCAATTTTGTTGACAAATTTGAGATAGCTAAAATTGAGAAATTTCAACAGGCGGCCGGTCATGGATTTTTCCCAAAATATAAAAGTTTCTGGATCACTAGGAAATTAGTCTAAAACAATGTGCTGACACTAGACATGACCATAAAAGTAATAATTTGCACTCCTGGGGCAATTTTGTTGACAAATTTGAGATAGCTCAAAATTGAGAAATTTCAACAGGCGGCCGGTCATGGATTTTTCCCAAAATATAAAAGTTTCTGGATCACTAGGAAATTAGTCTAAAACAATGTGCTGACACTAGACATGACCATAAAAGTAATAATTTGCACTCCTGGGGCAATTTTGTTGACAAATTTGAGATAGCTCAAAATTGAGAAATTTCAACAGGCGGCCGGTCATGGATTTTTCCCAAAATATAAAAGTTTCTGGATCACTAGGAAATTAGTCTAAAACAATGTGCTGACACTAGACATGACCATAAAAGTAATAATTTGCACTCCTGGGGCAATTTTGTTGACAAATTTGAGATAGCTCAAAATTGAGAAATTTCAACAGGCGGCCGGTCATGGATTTTTCCCAAAATATAAAAGTTTCTGGATCACTAGGAAATTAGTCTAAAACAATGTGCTGACACTAGACATGACCATAAAAGTAATAATTAGCACTACCGTGGAAATTTTGTTGAAAAATTTGATATAGCTCAAAATTGAGAAATTTCAACAGGCACCAGCTTCTTTTTTCACTGGTATTTATGTAGTTCTCTCCCTGTGCTCCACATTGGTGACAGTTTCATGTACGCTAGTTTGATATGGGGATGTGTGGCCAGCACCTTTCTTCATGACCGTTGTTGAAAATTATTGATAATAATTAATGAATAATTGAATACTTAGCCCAACACTGCTTCGGAACAATTTTGTTTTATTTCAGGGAAACCTAATGTAAAAGAAAAATCGATTCTTGAAACAAAAATCATCAACAACTGAGGGTTCAAATTAGACCATTATGTTGACAAGTTACCACACTATCAACTACACCAGTCATGACTAATGATGTTTGATCTCAGTTATAGTAATAATTATTTCTCTATCTAAGGTCACAACAAAAGATGACACAGCATCCAAGGCTGACAAAGATGCACAAGATGACAAAGAAGAAAGTGTTCCTCCATTGAAGACCCCACTGAAGAGGAAGTCCACCAGTCTGAGCTCTGTCTCCAGTAGTTCCTTCACCGCCACAGGAGACAAGTCTGCTCTCAAACGTGCCAAAAGTAACTGTCTTGTCTCCTTGGTTATTTATGTCAATGTTGGTCTTTGGATAATTATGTAATATAAGATCATGCAGAGTAGGCCATAAGTGACCACTACTTCGACAACAATTGACAAATTAGAAAAAGATACCCACAGTTCGATGTTATTAAGATTTAAATCTAATATATTATGTGAAAGGTAAGAGGGGACTTATCATCATCATCATGTGCCATGCCGGTAAGCATGGACAGTCAAGGCTGACCATCTCACACAATCACCCGTCTTGGACCAGGTTTGTTGTGTTTGTCCTGATCATGCCATGTGGCCAAGCTATCCAGATTGTTATCTCTCTGCCTTCCTCTTGCTCTTTTCCCATCAGTTTTGCCAGTTGTCACTTCAGTTCTCTAGTTTATTTCTCCTCATAGTGCCCAAAATATCTTGACTCTCCATGTCTAATTTATCTAATCAGTTTACGGTTTTCATTTGTTCCTTGTAGAGCTTTCCTATCGGTTTTTCTGTACATCCATAATAATCTTTGCATGTTCCTCAAATACCACTGACATTAGATGTTTCTCAACTTGTCTGCTGATTGTCCATGTTTCACATGCATACAACAGTACAGGTTCTACATAGCAAATCAAAACTCTTTTTCTCACTACCATCTTAATATCCAGAGAGTAATGTAGATTTATAATGTAATGACATGCATCAAGGAAACTTCATATTAGTCTACAGTACACAAAATCACCTCAGATCACGTATAACATTATAATTCTCTGTTTCTGATCATGCTTCATAACATAATAATGTTTATAACATGGTCATTATCATCAAGTGGCATCTCCGCATTGAAGGTCGACTGTAGTGAGTCTCCAGCATCCTCTGTCCTGAATCTTCTTGGAACACTCCTACGGGATTCTTCCAGCTAATGTCTCCATGCTGTCCTCTAACCTGTAATCTTGCTGTTCTCTAACCTGTAATGTTTCTGTCCTCTCACATGTAATATTTTTGTCCTCTCACCTGTAATGTAGCTGTCCTTTCACCTGTAATGTTGTTGTCCTCTCACCTGTAACATTGTTGTCCTCTCACCTGTAATGTTGCTGACCTCTCCCCTATAATGCTGTCCTCTCACCTGTAATGTTGCTGTCCTCTCACCTGTAATGTTGTTGTCCTCTCACCTGTAATGTTGCTGTCCTCTCACCTGTAATGTTGCTGTCCTCTCACCTGTAATGTTGCTGTCCTCTCGCCTGTAATGTTGTCCTCTAACCTGTAATGTTGTTGTCCTCTCACCTGTAATGTTGCTGTCCTCTCACCTGTAATGTTGCTGTCCTCTCACCTGTAATGTTGTTGTCCTCTAACCTGTAATGTTTCTGTCCTCTCATCTGTAATGTTGCTGTCCTCTCACCTGTAATGTTGTTGTCCTCTCACCTATAATGTTGTCCTCTCACCTGTAATGTTTCTGTCCTCTCACCTGTAATGTTGTTGTCCTCTCACCTGTAATGTTGCTGTCCTCTCACCTGTAATGTTGCTGTCCTCTCACCTGTAATGTTGCTGTCCTCTTACCTGTAATGTTGTTGTCCTCTCACCTGTAATGTTGTTGTCCTCTAACCTGTAATGTTGCTGTTCTCTCACCTGTAATGTTGCTGTCCTCTCACCTGTAATGTTGCTGTCCTCTCACCTGTAATGTTTCTGTCCTCTCACCTGTAATGTTTCTGTTTAATGTGTGCATGCAGGTCCTCTGGATTCTCTGCCAAGGCTAGATGTTCACTACACTAAGATTATGAAGTTTTTTATTATTTTGTACAAATTCAAAAGTCAACACCATGAGACAAGCCATTTCTGCTTGAGCCAGAGGTGTATTCTGCTGTCTTTAAACTACTCAGTCCTTGTATTTATTGTCATTACTTATTTGTCATTATCATCATTTCACAAAAAAAGAAAAGGTCCCTTTTACACGCCTTGGGTTTTACAGCTCATATTTCAGGTATATCTTCTCATTGCCATCTGAGATAAACTTGTTTTTCCTCATGTGTATTTACAATGCACATTGGGTATTACAGCTCATATTTCAGGTATATTTTCACATCTGAGATAAACTTGTTGCTCATGTGTATTTTACATATTTGTTGGAAGTTACTATTTTTCAAATTATATTTTTGATATCCTGACAGCTGAACCAGCCACACCGTCTGGGTTAAAGTCCTTCTCACAGCTCATGGAAGGAGTTGTCTTTGTGCTGAGTGGTTTCCAGAACCCTTACAGGAGCCAGCTGCGTGATCAGGCTCTAGAGATGGGAGCCAAGTATCGCCCTGACTGGGGCCGGGGCTGCACCCACCTGGTGTAAGTTGGGAGTCATGTTGTTGGTAGAATGATTAGTTGGGTTTTGCATTGTTGTTCAAGACAAGAAGATCGATTTCATTGTACTGAATGTTAGCCCGTGGTGGGAGTCATCTTGTCTTTCTGTTGTTGGTAGTGTCTGGATGAGTGAAAATGTGCCTTTATAGAATGATTGATTGGGTTTTGTATTGTTGTTACCGGGAAGGTTAACCCGGTCAACAAATGCCCGCAGAAGTCGGATGTGTCGGCCTAACGGCGCAAGAACGCAGCTCTGCTGTAAACAGGCACAACGCAATCACATCCGAAAAAAAACTCCGGATGAACGAAGAAGAAGAAGAAGAAGAAGTATTGTTGTTAAAGACAAGAGGATTTACATCATTACACTGAATGTTATCCCATCTTGCTTGGTCTTTCTCTGTAGAGCAGCCACATGTCTACCAAAAGCATTGCCCAAAGTACAAACTTTGTAGCTCCAGGAGTCTGGAGAAAAATTGCTCTTGTGATATGAGCAACGCAGTCTGAAAACAAACCTTCGAAGTTTGAGGCCAACTTTCTGTGTCCGTCAGTATTCATGAATTTAGAATGTTTTTGAATGTCTGAACCATCTAAATCTATTAGGCTGATGGTTGTTTATATTATTGTGTTAATTCCTTGTTTCAGTCCATTAATGCGACTGTCGTTGACCTGACGCATGCTGTCTGTTATGTTTTTTCAGTTGTGCTTTTACAAATACTCCAAAATACCAGCAAGTTGCTGGCAAGGGTAAGATTGTGACCAAGTCCTGGATTACGGACTGCTACAAGAACAAGAAGTTGTTGCCTTGGCGCAAGTGAGTTTTGTTATGTACTCATCAGCTCATGTGAGTCAATGTGTTTGAGTTACTGTGAATGTAAACACAAGTAGGTATAGTTATTTACTTACGTCATGTGAGTCAATGTAATTGAGTTACTGTAAATGTGAAATGATGATGGTAATAATAAATTATCAGCTTTTTTAAAAACACATTTTATGTTAAAAGTTTGCTAGCTGTTGGAGAATCATTGTTGCATTTTGTTCAAATCCTCCTCCCAATATATGCATCAGCGTTCAGCAGCTAATAGTGCCAGCTCTGTATTGGTTGATGAGGCCCCTTGTTCTCCCAATGTGACCATCATGTCTGCCCATGCCAGCTCTTACTTCCAAGTCTCTCATTCTAGACGATATGGATTCACTGGCTGGGTCATAGTCCTCTGTTCTCCGTATCTTTCTAAGGGTATTAATAATATTGGTACAATCCATGGGCTGGCCATCGGCAGGGGATGTAGAGCCAGCAAGTTTATCAGCTCGTACATTCCCCTCAACTCCTGCATGTCCCAGGACAAAGATGAAGGCAACTCTATGACAGCAGACCTCCGTAGCCATTAAATTCACTGCCTACAGAACCTGCCTTTACTTTTAGGATTGTGCTCACTGAATCACTCAGGACACAAACATGAGTATAAGTCTGTGTCTTCAGCCATATGAAAGCCTGTGTCACTGCCATAACCTCCATCATCATGCTGCTAGTGTTCATAGAGTGGGTACCACTAGCTTGAATGGTTCGGCCCGCTGAGCATGAATGCTCATGTTGAAGTTAAAAGTGTTCTTTTTTATAGTAACTGTTGCAGGTGACTGTAATAGCTTTTGTCTGGTATTTGTAAGTGTTGGCCACTTGAAGAGAAGGTTACTATATGTTTCATAAAGATTTGAATAGCACCTCTACATGAATGTGTGTGGGTAATTTACACAATGTAAGACGCCATTGGCTCTGAGTTGCATTGTTCCAAACTGGGAAATGAGACATAGCTTCACATGGTACCAACCCTATAAGACAAGCTGTGGAGGTTTGGTGTAGACCTTAGGCACACTGCCCTGTTCATGACCTGTGTTGGAATAGATGCATTGCAAACATTGATCACTGAAGAAGAAGGGGAATGAATATATTGGTTTGTGCTACTAAGTCCCATGATTTCATCACTGACATCAATTGGTAGATTTCGATCAGGACACTTTGGCCAGTTGTTCTCTTTGCACATCTGTTTTATGTGCCCTCCCATGTGTTGCTTCTGAATATTTCACAGTTCTCATATTCCAGGGTCTGTCCTTTTTGTTTTCTTGCGGTTCTTGATTTGGTAGGTTTATTGGCTTTCTCATTTCCAAATTAGTTAGTTAGTTGCATATCTTTTTACAGGACATTACAGTCAATCCCAGCTTTTCTTATGTTGTTTGTGATCTCTTGGTAAGTTTACGTTCAGTAGTTTGCCATTCTGAACGACCGGCACCGATACCATTTCAGAAAGAACCAACGCAAGGCAGTCTGCTGCCAAATCGCCCGCAGCTGTGTTTCGGATGCGGTACACAGGATTATGAATTGTGTCCTTAACACCTTCACTATGGAGCCGTCATTTCCTGGTACAATGAATAAATCACCAGAACAGGAGTAGACAGTAGGCTTGACTAGAACAGGAGTAGACAGTAGGCTTGACTAGGACAGGAGTAGACAGTCTGCTTGACTAGAACAGGAGTAGACAGTCGGCTTGACTAGAACAGGAGTAGACAGTAGGCTTGACTAGAACAGGAGTAGACAGTAGGCTTGACCAGAACATGATTATAAATAACAAAATGGACATTGGGGCCAAAGCAATTGTCAGTACACAAACAAACACACATCGATACAACTGCATGAAAAACTCTACATGAAAATATTAGTTACTCATTGTATCCTTGTGAACGGGACACGTGGTTAATTAAATCTGCGTTTATGCTTTCAACAAAGCGACTGAACTGGAAATGTGGTTAATGGGACCAAAGGGCTAAAGGTCATGTCTCAATAGGCTGATGTGACCGAGGGTCCACTGTAACATTATACTGATGGAATAGGATAACATCAAGCTGTGAATAGCTCTTCTTACTAAGAGAATGAATGTCTTTGCCTTCATTTGGAGTCTATGATCAGTGTTGGTTAGACATAAATGGAATAGCTGGTTATACTCTGCCACAGGCTGTAGCTTCATAAGGTCAGGCTGATGGTGTAATAATTAAAGGTCTGTTATTCTGGTAACTGGTTTAGACTTCGTAGTTTGAGAAACTTTAATGGCAGGAGTCAAGTACTCAAAGGTGCCTTCATTCAGGTACTTGCATTTGATGTCACGACCTGCAGAAGAGATGACCTTGAAAGCTGAGCTATCAGTGTAAATCATGCTCTCTGGTGCTGGATAGCTGTTGATGGTATTTCAGACCTCTCCTGAGGTCAAGGTTTCTTTCAGAGGTCTTCTTGTTTCTTTTTGCGATGGTATCGTTGTTGATGACACTGTCAGGTGAGTTCTCATAATGAACTTGACCATTTCAAGGAGTTCCTCTTCAGTCTGAAACAGCTCGGAGTTAATGCTGATTTAGTGGGTCAGTTTCTCTTCCTTAGCTCACCATACAGGGAGCAGTCCTGTAGACTTTGTTCAGCAGTTGTTTTCTTTCTCCACATGTATCTAGCGACAAAGCAGACAGACTTAGCTTATCCTGATGTTTATTTGGTCTTTATATCCCATCCTGAGGTGAAGAATGTAGATCTTCCACTGCTGGTCGAGACTGGTAGGCTTTGTTGAGTTGAGTCTGAACCTATCCTCTGAGACCCATTCTCAGAAAACCTTATCTACACATTTCACGGCATCAGAAAGGGCTATCGGCCTTTTTAACAGATCTCTTTCAAAGTCCTTGTTGACACCAGTAACAGTTTTATTCTGCCAGCTCTGTGGTGAAGGGGTTACAGAACCAATTATAATCCTGCATACCATGTTCAAAACACAACTGCAGGCGAATTTGGCAAACTACTGAACATAAGAAAAAGCAGCGGTTGCAACAGGATATAACAATATGAATTGGAAACAAATAGGTATATTTAGCTCCTGCGAGAAGAAACGTACTAAACACAAGCACGTTGCACATATCTTACAAGGAGATCCAATCCAGTATACGATGGATATCCTTGTAAGGTATGTGCAACGTCTTTGTGTTTAGTACGTTTCTTCTCACAGGAGCTAAATATACCTATTTGTTTCCAATTCATACTGAACATAAACTTGCCAAGAAATCACAAACAACAACAAAAATGCTGGGGTTGACTGCAACATCTTGTAAAGGATATACAACTAATTTAATATTTAATTTACAAAATTCTATTTAATAGCTTTAACATAATAGTCAAATAAGCAATGTTCTGTGTTTTGGTTCTTTTTTTTTTTTAGACTGAAGAAAATATCCCAATTACTTTATTTCTTGTCAATTTGTCCTGTTTATTTATTTCTTGTAAATAATCCTAGTTACCGATTGGGAGATGCTGACTCACCAGATGAAAGTAGTGATGATGAGGAAATCAACAGCCAGCCAAAGAGACAGGAAAGGAAGGCAAGTTCCCAGTCTTCACAAGCACAAAGTACCCCATCTCATGGGCAGTCAAAAACTCCAATCAAAAAAGGTAAAAGTTTACCCACAATGCAGCCCCTTATTGGTAATTTTGTTGTGGCTGAACATGCGAGAATTCTCCTTTTGTGTATACTGGTTTACATGTGATTATGATAATGTGTGACTAAGATTATGATATTGTGTGACTTAAGGTTACGATAATGTGTAAATGAGATTATGATAGTGTGTGACTAAAATTATGATAATATGTGTCTAAGATTATAGTTAATGTGTGACTGTGATTATGATAATGTGTGACTGAAATTATGGTAATGTGTGATTATGTTAATGTGGGACTAAGATTTTAGTTAACATGTGACAATGATTATGATCATATGTGACCAAGATTACAATAATGTGAGTAAGATTACTGGATAATGTGTGACTAAGATTACAGTCATGTGAAAGATAACATTATTGTATGACTAAGGTAGCAATAGTGTGTGACTAAGATAATAATGTGGGACTAGGATAACATTAATGTGGAACTAAGATAACAGTAATATGGGACTAGGATAACATTAACCCTTTACAGGGCAGACGCTTGTCCGTTTTGTAGCCCTGAACGGGCAAGATTTTTTCAGGTTCGGTAAAATTTTGGGTCGCGTTAGTAAAAACATCACAAATAAGGTGTTAGTCAACCGATTTTAGTTAAATAAACAACACAATGAAGGGAAAAGCATGCAGAATATGTTACTCACGTGATTGTTGTCGGTAATCCATATATGAACACAAATATTTACAAAATACGGCATGTTGTTTGTGATTTTCTGTCATCTATACGGCAATTTACAAACACATTTTCAGAATCATAATCACTTTCTTTAAAGTCCGACTCAGACTGCTAATGCAAAGTAACGCTTTGCACTGATATCTAGCTCCGATATAATAGTCAACTTCGTGCCCTTTAATGTCATTTAAATTGAACCTAGCGAAATCTCGGCTATCACTTGAAGAATCGCCAAAATCCATTTTGAAAAACAGCGTAAAAATCCAGAAAACTCAAAAAAAAAGTCCGTAAAAGTCCGTTCAAATTCATACTATGGCGTTTACAAATGGCGGCCACGTTGTCAAGCTGTCGGCGAAAGTGAAAGTAGCCGTCGGAAGTGTCGGAAAGCCGAGAGATCGCGTTTTTACAATGCATAATAGTATCGGACGTAAATGGCCGTTATGCGCGTTTTATGGCATCGGCTGGAAATGGCCGCTGTGCCCTGTAAAGGGTTAATGTGTGACTAAGATAATAATGTGGGACTAGGATACCATTAATGTGTAGCTAAGATAATAATGTGGGACTAGGATAACATTAATGTGGGACTAGGATAACATTAATGTGGGACTAGGATAACATTAATGTGGGACTAGGATAACATTAATGTGTAGCTAAGATAATAATGTGGGACTATGGAACATTAATGTGTAGCTAAGATAACATTAATGTGGGACTAGGATAACATTAATGTGTAGCTAAGATAATAATGTGGGACTAGGATAACATTAATGTGTAGCTAAGATAATAATGTGGGACTAGGATAACATTAATGTGTAGCTAAGATAATAATGTGGGACTAGGATAACATTAATGTGTAGCTAAGATAATAATGTGGGACTAGGATAACATTAATGTGGGACTAGGATAACATTAATGTGTAGCTAAGATAATAATGTGGGACTATGATAACATTAATGTGTGACTAAGATAACAGTAATGTGGGACTATGATAACATTAATGTGTAGCTAAGATAACATTAATGTGTGACTAAGATAACAGTAATGTGGGACTAGGATAACATTAATGTGTAGCTAAGATAACATTAATGTGGACTAAGATAACAGTAATGTGGGACTAGGATAACATTAATGTGTAGCTAAGATAATAATGTGGGACTAGGATAACATTAATGTGTGACTAAGATAATAATGTGGGACTAGGATAACATTAATGTGTAGCTAAGATAATAATGTGGGACTAGGATAACATTAATGTGGGACTAGGATAACATTAATGTGTAGCTAAGATGATAATGTGGGACTAGGATAACATTAATGTGTAGCTAAGATAATAATGTGGGACTATGATAACATTAATGTGTGACTAAGATAACAGTAATGTGGGACTATGATAACATTAATGTGTAGCTAAGATAACATTAATGTGTGACTAAGATAACAGTAATGTGGGACTAGGATAACATTAATGTGTAGCTAAGATAACATTAATGTGTGACTAAGATAACAGTAATGTGGGACTAGGATAACATTAATGTGTAGCTAAGATAATAATGTGGGACTAGGATAACATTAATGTGTGACTAAGATAATAATGTGGGACTAGGATAACATTAATGTGTAGCTAAGATAATAATGTGGGACTAGGATAACATTAATGTGTGACTAAGATAATAATGTGGGACTAGGATAACATTAATGTGTAGCTAAGATAATAATGTGGGACTAGGATAACATTAATGTGTAGCTAAGATAATAATGTGGGACTAGGATAACATTAATGTGTAGCTAAGATAATAATGTGGGACTAGGATAACATTTATGTGTGGCTAAGATAATAGTAGTATGTGACTAAGAGAACAATACTGTGTGACTAAGAATAGGGAAATATTACTAACATTACTAATTAGTATGTAAGATTACCCAATAGGGTGACTAAGATTACTGTCATGTGTAAGATAACATTATTGTATGACTAAGGTAGCAATAGTGTGTGACTAAGAATAGGGAAATATTACTAACATTACTAATTAGTATGTAAGATTACCCAATAGGGTGACTAAGATTACAGGTTAATGTGATTAAAATCACCTGTTGATATGATAAAATTACCCTTATGTGTTTGATTAAGATTATGGTGGTACCATGTGCTGTAAAGAGAAGTTCTATTTAAGAGGGTCATCCACTGCCCTGTTGAATTATTAGCATTATGTAGAAGAGACTTTCTCAGGGTGATGCTCAAAGTGCAATATAGCATTGTGTTTCTTGATGCATTGCTCAGGTCATGCAGGAGTCTGGGGACGTTGATAATGGACAGAGAGGGCACAAAATGTGGATGATGGACAGAGGGCACAAAATGTGAATGATGGACAGAGGACACAAAATGTGGATGTTGGACAGAGGATACAAAATACATGTCACGTATGAGGGGTTGCTACAGGCTGACAAGTGGGTAGATGAATCCTAAGACTTGACATGTGACATCACTTGTGGCAACAGCTGGCATGATAGCAGCTCACGCTGACTTAGGCACATCCATGAGCAGTGTGCTACAGACAGTCAGCTTCCCCAAACTCCCACATTGGCTGATAGAGACTGAGCATATATGTGTGTGTCATGAGTGATACAATGGTGATTCTAGTGAACTAATTATCAGTCACTGATGCGTTGCACAAAACTGTCACAATATAGAGGCCACCACTTGTACTTATCCATGTGTGTGTGTAATGGTTGTTATGCAGTACTTATCCATGTGTGTTTGATGGTTGCTATGCAGTTCTGATTACTGACTTAATTAGAACTCAAATGCAACCATCTGATGCTCATGGATAATATTCGTGTGTGTGTGTGTGTGGGGGGGAGGGGGGGGGGGGGGGTTGATGTCAGCATGGCCGATTGGATAAGAATACTCTTTCTTACACATCCATTGTGCTGATGCAGAAGTAGCATGTTCAACCCTGACACCGGACAGTTGAACTAAAATGATGACTTCTCGTCCTTGACTTGGGAATGTAAGTAACAAGTACCTCTGAGGTTGGAATTGGTTTGTCTGATGGCGAAGAACACTGGTAACAATGAAAGCCAATCAACTTGCAAACATCAGTCCAGTGCCCCAGAATTAGTAGCACATGTGTGGACTACATCTGAGTTCAAAGCTAGAGAATGCCAAAAATAAAAGGATGAGCAGCAGAGACAACAAAGATGGGACAGCTTCTTGTGAGTTGGTTTCAGTCAGAGAATACAGGGCAGAAGAAGACGAAGTTCTGAATTGTTGTTTGTCCATCAAGAATGATGATGACCATTCATTTCATCCAGTGGGGTTGAAAGTATCGAGCTGTGAGTTCTAAGATGGCTGATAAGGCCTATTTTGGCTCGAAATGTTCTTTGACAGTGTGGACAAAGAATGCTTGACGTTTCTGGAGAATGATTTCCTGCAGTGGTTTTTCTGTCCTGCCTTTTCTTCACAGCTCTTGAAGTCCTGGTTTAATTGGCAGTTCTGAATGAGATCATTGCTAGCAATAGGTGGTTTTATGATAAAGGTTTTCATGGTGAACCTCTGTTTGTAGTGATGCTTGACATGTGTCTATTATTTATTATTATTGTTTATTATCTCTTGACATTCAGCTGTGATACAGGATGAGAGTGACTCTGGTGGTGACACAGAGGATGAACTTCGCAAGTAAGTCTTCTTTAAGATTGTCACGTTTTCCTCTCTGTCTCTGTCTGTAAACCTCATCTTTCTGTTATGTTGTCCTTTTTCTTTCACCGTGTTTCTTTCATCTTCTTGCTTTTTATATCCACACATAGCCATATGAATAGACACACACTATGTTCACACATTATTTGAAAATATGGACAGTGTATGCCAAATAAGTCACTGATCAAACTAAATTTTGAAAATAGAAACCCTACCCCCAATAGAGAGTTTCTCTTCTTTATTCGTTTTACGGGGGGAGTGTGCAGCACCTTCTTATGCACCTCACAGGTCAGTGTGTCTGACTTCATCCTGCATTTGTGTCAGGTGAGCTATTTCTAGACAGATTCCAGACAAGGTAACTACCTCGATCTACCCATGAGCGGGATTTCTTTCCTAACAATTTTACCAGGGTATTGCGTTACAGCCTACTCTTTGCGATGTCCAGCATTTTTTTCCCCACATGCATAAAATGCACATGGGACCTCCTGTTTGCCTCCCTTATCTGAGAAGATTAAGTGTGTGATCTCAGTACTCAGAATAACTGGGGGAGCTGAGTGATATCATTAGATGTCATTGGTTCCCAGCAGCGTACTGAGAACGAACCCTGCACCATCTGAGACTGAAGCAGATGCCATAACCTCTCAACCACCAGTTAATCCTGGTATACAAAACACAGATCTTCACTGATGCTATGGAGTTTGTGCACTGTGCTAAACTCATTATGTATCATTATGAGGAGACGAGCAGTCATGGAGATATTCATGTGCAATAACAGTGATCCTTGACCAGACATACACCACAAACAGGAGATGCTGACACAAGTTAGTTTGCATGTCTTTGCAGGATGCTGCAGTCAACCCCAGCATTGATTGGCTGTTTGTGATTTGCTAGACACTTTGAGTTCAGTAGTTTGCCATTGCTTTCTGAATAGCCGACGACTCATATCATTATTGAAAACAAAGCAGCGTGGCCTGCTTCCAGCCCGCAGCTGGTTTCTAACCCTGGACTGGGTATGTCAGTGGTTGTGAACCTGTACATCTCACTGTCCCCTAGGCCATGGTGCTGGTTGAGAGTTGCTGATCTAGTGCTCTTATTTTCACCTGTCTGTTTAAATGTGTACCCTTTTAAGAAACAGCTTCCGGGGTTTTTGTTTCAAATTTAAATCATTTATACTATAATGTCTGTATTCATTCAGAATCCATGAGAAAGATGAAAGAGAGAAAGCCAAAAACAAGCCGTCGACATCAACTGAAAAGAATGATCCTTATGGAAATTCAACTGATGAAGATGAAGCTTCATTACCAAACACTGCATCTGTAGATGATGTTAGTAAGGATGATGGGTGGGATTCTGGCTTGCCAGATCTCCCAGATTTTTTCACAGACAAACACTTTTTCTTTTACGGAGATTTTGATCCAGCAGAACAGCGATTGCTGACTCGGTACATTGCAGCCTATAATGGGTATGCTTTTTTCCCTTTCATCAATTGTATTTGTTTTGTGACTTGTCATTCTGCAAACATAAATATAACTACTGGTAGTTAATTAGGAATTGTTAATTAAATTTTGCTTAACTGAAGCAGGCATCTCTGTGGTATAGAAGTAGTTCATTGGCATCATTATCATGTGCTTTGCCTGCAAGGTGTTAAAGTAGGTGTTGATCGAATTACCTTCTTCATGGGGACATCAAAGATTCATTTAGAGACGACCTATCATATACTATTAAAGATGCCCACTGTGAAAATATACAGCTGGATGATATAAAAAATGTATTGAACAAAGCAAAAGACCCCGCACCAGGTCCCAATGGGGTTAGGTACACCAACATGAGAGATATGAGTGATAGGGAACTTATGGATATGGCTGCTTGCTTTAATCTGGGCATCAGGACATCATCACTACCCCAGGATTGGTTGCATAGCTATTTAACACCACTTCCTAAACCAGGTAAAGACTATTCAAAGCTAAATGGGCTTAGGATTATCACTGTACAGAATATTTTTGGCAAGGTGCTGGAGAAGATCATTGCTGTTAGGCTTCAGGAATATTTAGAAAGGGAAAAAGCTCCTCTTGAAGGATATGGGAAGTTACCAGACAGGGAAAGATACTTGGTTGAATGCAGCCACTTTTGCCTATGATGTTTATGAAGGGTTCCAGAACAGACAGGATACGGCCGTGGTAGCACTCGATCTCGAGGACGCTTATAAGAGAGTCAGTTATGATATGTTGTTGTACGCTCTTGTGGTGAAGAGAATCTGTCCTTGGTTGGTGAACTGGATTGCGGCTGTTCTGTATTCTCTTAGAGTGGTTCTCCGGCTGGGTAACATGGACCTCTGAGCCATGTATTATAGCCCTTGGACTACCACAGGGGTCAGCAATTTCACCTGTGCTTTTCAATGTGTATACGAGCAAGATTGCCAGCCTCTAAGCACCAGGGCATGGAAGGATACTAACATTTACAGATGATGTCCTCACATACAGGCAGGGGAGGGACAGCAATCATACAGTTCAAGTGCTGCAGGTGACAATGGACAAAATAATGGATTGGTGTATGGAGATGAATGCTATCATTAACCCAGAAAAGGCATCTCTGGACAATAGGATTGTTAAAGCTGACATCCCAAGCCTCACAATAAATGGTAGAAATGTGAATAGAGAAAGCAGGCTGAAGTACCTGGGAATCACTTTTGAAAGAAACCTGTCCTTTACAGATCATGTTGAAGTGGTGGTTACAAAGTGTCAGAAGGCGTTGAATGCTCTGAAGAGTATGGCAGCAAGGGACAGGGAGCAGAAAATGCTATTCACACACTTTTGAGTTGAGCTAAGAACCATCATCACTGCACTCAGGACATTTGCAGATGCGCTCCGTCTACTCGTTCAACAATCAGCAAAGAGCCATACTACTAATCGTTCACACCGCTATCTGATTGAAAGTTCTCCTTGTCTTCCCTCTCAGTTTTGAGATTCTTCCAAAACCCCTACCGAACCAATGCAATATCATTCTTTTCCACATACGGGTTCTCAATCTGTTCCCCCACCTTCTCCATCTGGTCCCACAGGCGCTCGACCACCTCTTCCTTGTCCATAGATAATCTACCACCAAGAGGTGCATTCCCTGCCATCCTATCAGGTTGTTCATTCCCCTGCACCCCCGCATGGCCAGGGCAAAATATCCATACAATTCTCACAATCTGTGACCTCAAAAGCAAGGATAGCCATTCCACATGAAACATTCCTGTGTCCATCTTACTTAGCATACTCCTTGAGTACTTTTTCAGCATTTGATCATTTTACTGGTAGACAATGGACTAGGAATGCTCAGTCTAAAAGAGTCAGCTAGTGAAACTAGAGCGTATACAGAATGAAGCCATGAGGGTGATTCTGGGATGCACACATACATCCTGATGTTGTCAACCATTGCAGACAGACTCAAGGTTTTGCAGGCAAGGTCATATCTCAAGGTTGATGCAGACAAGGATCACCTCCTGCATGATTCCCTGGATGCAGTCAATGGTTACAGGCTGCTAAGAGGAAGATCATGGATGGCTCAGGTAGAATATCCATCAGAGAAGTGTGCATATTTGAGAAGATTGGCAGAGGCAAGGATTGGGTCAGAGTGCTGAATAGAAATTCAGACTTCTGTGGGGTTATAACACTGGGCCATGAGTGTAGGGAGTGACCAGCAGGTGCTACGGAAGTAGAAATTCAGCAATTAATTCATGACTACTACTCTCCTGGTGATGTGATTATCTATACTAATGGCTCTGTGTTAAGAGGCAAAAAAGTGACTGGGAATTCAATATAATAAATGAGAGCTTAATATATGACACAAAAACCTCAAGTCTGAGATTGGAGGTGGAGGCGGTTACTGCAGTTTCCCACTGGTTGGAGAACAAACTGTATACGTATTTTGTAATTGTAACAAGCATGTTGAATAAGGTGAAGACTGGCATTGTTCATCCCAAACAAGTCTGCATAATCATCCCTGCAGATGGCTGCATGCAAAACTTCTTTAGTTTCTGTGAGGAAGGATGGTGCCATTCCTTGCTCTCTCTCTCTTTTTTTTTCTTTTTTCCTTCATTTTTGGCTTGTGATAGTGAACCCAGGTTTCATCTGCAGTAACAGTTCTTGATAGGAAACCATCACCTTCTGCTTCAAAGCACTGCAAAAGTTCTTGACAGGCATCAATACGTCATTGACCCACCTTGCAGACACTTTATGGCACTGTAGCACATCATGGATGATGTTGTGTGCTGAACCTTGACTGGTGTCAAGATATACTGCAATGTTACAGTCAATCTGAGGTTTTCCTGTGCGAGGCCTTCAACGGCTGCAATGGACATTGGGGTACAGTCAATCGGAGGTTTTCCTGTGCGAGGCCTTCAACGGCTGCAATGGACATTGGGGGGGGGGGGGGGGGGGGGGGGGGGGGGGGGGGGGGGGGGGGGGGGGGGGGCGCATCACTACTCAGTGTGCCTGACCCAGTCATGAAAGTCTGTCACAGAAGTCACGCTGTTTTGAAACTTCCTACTCCACTCACACACTTGCTGGACTGACAGGCATACATTACCTTACTAGACCTTCATTCGCCAATGAATTTCTACAGGTTTCATCCCTTCACTGATCAATAATTGGATAACAGAATGCTGCTCTTCTTCAGTGCATGTCAAAAGTGGGGTGGCCATCTTTAAATTGTCCTTATGACACCACCGTGTTCATCTGCATTATGATGTCAGGTGCTTAACACTCTTGACATCCTTAACAGCAATATTGACAGATTACAAGACAATGGGCATGGTTATTGTAATTTGTATCACACTTGTAAGGTTGTCATTTGAAGCACCCTCATTCTTGTGTTATAGTGAGAAAATCTTACAATGAGATGAACTACACACTCAATGCACTCAGTGCTGGAGAAGATTGTTGTGTTTCAGTGAGATGGACATGCATATACATTTGTTAAAGTGAGATAAACATACACATACTTATGTTACAGTGAGATAAACATACACATACTTGTGTTACAAGTCCCACAGGATTTCAAAGATTCAAGCATCATAACACTGTACAAGAACAAGGGCGATCGGAGCGACTGCAACAACTATAGGGGTATCTCACTTCTGTGCATTGTTGGAAAAGTATTTGCCAGAATTGTTCTGCGCAGACTTCAAGTCCTAGGAGATCAAGTCTACCCCGAATCACAGTGTGGCTTTCGACAGAACCGGTCTACCACTGATATGATATTCTCATTGCGACAAATGCAAGAAAAATGCCGTGAACAGAATCAACCACTGTTTATTGCCTTCATCGACCTCACAAAGGCATTTGATTTGGTCAGTCGTGAGGGTCTGTTCAAGGCACTAAAGAAGATTGGCTGCCCACCAACTCTTCTGTCCATTGTGGAATCATTCCACACAGGCATGAAGGGTATAATCAAGTTTGATGGTGCAACTTCTGAAGAATTTGAAATCAAGAGTGGAGTTAAGCAAGGTTGTGTACTAGCTCCCACCCTCTTTGGAATATACTTTTCACTTCTACTGAAATATGCATTTCGTGATCAGGATGGTGGTATATACATTCACTCACGCTCAGATGGCGGCCTCTACAATGCTCAGAGATTGAAGGCTAAGACCAAAATTAGGAGGGTACTGATCAGAGAGTTGCTTTTTGCAGATGATGCTGCAGTTACGACCCACTCTGAGGAAGAATTGCAATGTCTACTATCTGCATTCTCCAATGCTTGTTCTGAATTTGGTTTAACAATTAGCAAAAAGAAGACACAGATTATGTCACAAGGTGCACATGAGGGTACCATCAATCTTTATTGACGACGCCGAACTAGAGATAGTAGACCATTTTACATATCTAGGATCAGTGGTAAATAGCAAATTATCCCTAGATCAGGAAATCAACATCCGGATTGGTAAGGCAGCAACAACAATGAACAGGTTAAGAAAAAGAGTCTGGGAGAACAGGAAGCTTACTGCCAAAACAAAAGTCCTTGTCTATCAAGCCTGTGTCCTTAGTACTCTTCTCTATGGCAGTGAAACCTGGACAACTTACTCACACCAAGAGAACAATTTAAACAGCTTTCATATGCGGTGTCTGCGAAGAATTCTTGGTATTAAGTGGCAAGACAAAATCACAAATACTGAAGTATTGGAAAGATCAGGTTGTGTGACAGTTTATTCCATGCTCAGTCTTCGTAGACTTAGATGGATAGGACATCTTAGGAGGATGGATGATGGTAGAATACCAAAGGATATCTTTTTTGGTGAATTACAGATGGGTAAGAGATCTCAGGGTCGGCCTCTACTACGATACAAAGATGTGTGTAAGCGGGACATGATTGATACAGGCATTGATAATGCACATTGGGAGCAAGTCGCCGCTGAACGTGTTGCATGGAGGGCAAATATCAGAAATGGAATAAAGTCAAAGGAGAAAATTATTGCAGAAAAGTCACACACCAAGCGTTTGAGACGTAAGATGGTGCATGATGGTGGAAATGACCACGTGTTCACATGCACCCACTGTGAACGGACATTTACAGCGCAAATTGGCCTTATCAGTCACACTCGCTACCGCCATAGTTAAAAGTTATTATGCCTTTTTAAAGCACAAACTATCGTCTGTCAAGACGGCAAGGTGCCAATGGATGGAATGGACTTGTGTTACAGTGAGGTGAACATACATATACCGGTGTTACAGTGAGATAAACATAAACATACTTGTGTTACAGTGAGATAAAAATACACATACTCGTGTTATAGTGAGATAAACATACATATTCCTGTGTTACAGTGAGGTGGAGGATTACATGAGCAAGAAGGTGAACTTTGTTGTGACTGCACAGAAGTGGGATGACAACTATAACCAGGTTAGTGTTGTCTTTGCTTCTGTTCTTGTCTTGTTTTAAACATTTCCAAAATAGGTTGCTGTAGATGATCATGACAAACCCACCTACTGAAAAGTTGTGCGTAGCCTGTCCTTGTACAAGAATGCTGATGCTGGACATTGAGCAATGAAATGCTGGATCACCTGGAGGGAGTGAAGATGTTTTTATTTCATGTGGAGGTGTATGTTGTTACATTGCCTCAGGTCGGCCTAGCCTAAACTTGGTGCCAGGAAATGACTTGGGAAGTGAAAGTGACCGGAATTGGGAACCAGACTGGTACACAGTTGTCAAGGACTCCTCATGCTATGAGATGTAGTGGGTATATGGTGCTGGTACCACATTGTTCGACCACTCTGCAGTTAATGGGGGTTATGGTCTATATCATGCTGGCCGCCTTCACATCTCAGAACATTTATTCATACTCATTTCTACCAAGGCGTCTTGTGCAGACCCAAGAACAGAAGTCCCAGGTGGAGGGGTTGGCCTTTGTGTGAAGACTAGGAGAAGACTGGCAGTCAGGAACCATGTTGATGACACATATCTAAGAATTATAACTTTCTTGATGTCCAACATTTCTCTTATTCTCCCTCTTTATCTCTCCATTTTATTTCTCTTTGTCACTTTTATTTTGTTTCATTTTTTTCTTTCTCACTCTCTTTTTCTTGCTCATTCTCCTCTGCCATTCACTACCTCTCAGTTTCTTTCTCTCCTCCTCTCTTTTATTTTTTCCTTCTCATTCTTTTTCCCTTATTCATTTGCTCTCTTTCACTAACTCTGTCTCTCATTTTCTACATCTCATTTTGTGATTTGTTCTTTCTCACTCCTCTTTCTCTTGTAGCTTGTCTGATGAAATTCCACTGTAGCCCCTCACATGGGAAATAACCCCAGATATCTTTGACTGTAGGTGAATGTGCGGCTCCACAATCCCAGAGACTGAGGTCGTGAGGTCGAAGCTGATGATAAAGGTGTTATTATTTAACTATCACCGTCAAACTGCAGCGTGACCAAAAATTATATTAACACCCCTGTTTGCTATGTCTTGCAGGTAACATCACTGTCTTTACAGCTAACATCACTGTTTTCTTTCTCTTACACTTTATTTTGTCTTCTTCAGTTAACATAATTTAATACTTTCTCTTACAGCTGACATCACTGTTTACTTTCTCTTACAGCTTAACATCCCTGTTTATTGTGTCTTACAGGCTGTCTCAGAGAACCCACAGCTGATATTTGTGAAACCCACGTGGATCAAGTCATGCCATGACAAGAACAAACTGTTGCCTTACCAACCCCACATTGTCGTTCCATAAACAGCCAGCCTGATCTTTGCTGGGACTACATTCTAGGACAGTTCATGAGTGTTTTTAATTATAGAAATCATTTTAATATCACTTGTGACGCTCATCTTTGCAGTTAGACATCAGTCGTGCAAACGTATTTTACTGTGGAGACCAGTTTGTTTTCAGTGCACTGTTTCCAGTTGTTAGCAGTTAGTAAATGACAAGCTACTTCATGTAACTTGTGGCTCAGAGGGGTCAGGATATGTGACTATCGGGAAAATATAGCCCTTTTTAACCAATTTTAATGCGACAGATTTGTTCCCCATAGTTGAGTGGTATTTACCTTTATTTGTTGATAGTAGAGTCCTGTTTCTTTCCTTGGTTATTTGTTGATAGTAGATTCCTGTTTCTTGGCTCAGTTCATTTAGTTAAGCATCACTTCGACTGCACATAGATATCTCCAAAAGTGCTCCAGTCACAACCCACAAATCACACAAAGAAGAACCTGAGCACGGTACTCTAGCAAGGGTCCTCGTGTGTGTATGCAGTCATCACACCAGCTGTACACATTCTTACATAGGCTGGTGTTCTAAGCATGAAATGTAGCCTGTGCAGTTGTATTTTTGGTCTACCTTTTCCATTTGCAATTGCCGAGGGATTTTTAACATGTTCAGTGCGCAGGGGTCCTGCAAGCTTTTCTCACTTGTCCGCAAAGGTTGGACATCTGATCTGTCAAAAACTTATTACCTGCCTATAGTACTTTGTGGTGTAGAACATGGGATCTTGAGCCTGAGGAATTAAGGCCGTTTTGAGCCTGAGGAATTTAAGCCTTCTTGAGCCTGAGGATTTCAGGCCGTCTTGAGGCTGGGGAATTCAGGCCGGCTGGCTAGTACAGTCGCTGTGAACTCTGCAGGTTAGGGATTTCTTTTTTCCCCGACAAAAAATGCATCACCTGACCGAGGATTCTATCTACATCTGATCTACTGACCCATACATTTATACTATCTAGGAACTCTAAGGCAATATAGTTTGACCAAAAATTAAACAATAATAATGACTGGCCTATGCGCTTTGAAATATATGAACCCCCCTAAAGGAAAGGTGAATCTTGCACAAATATGGGCAGACATTCATGTCCTCTCTCAGCTCAGACTTGGTGGATGGCTGCCGTTGTTTGTTTCATATTCATTTTATATTGAGATGATTTCTGTAGTTTGTAGGCAGCAAACATCACACATTGTTGAATGTTAACTCTGTGATTTGTACGTATTTCTTGTTTACAAAGAGACAATAAAATATGTATTTCTTTTAATATGTTAGTGTGTTTGTATGTTACAGAGAGAGCGAGATAGCAAGAGAGGGCAACTTTGAATTTTGGTTGAATGAAATACTGCCGATTGTTGTTGTTAATGGAGGACTGACTGTCAAAAAGATAATGTTGTAACTAATTAAAGGTGAAAGTCACTTCTTAGGCTCATTACATGTCAGATCGTGTGATGGTATTGCGGTCATTTCACCATGTCAGTTCTAGAGATGACATTAGGCTCACCTCTAGAGTCAGTGTCCTGATAGTTCATACAATGTTGTAGGGTCACCTCTGAAGGCAGTGCCCTGATAGTTCTTGCTATGTTGTAGGGTCACCTCTGAAGGCAGTGCCCTGATAGTTCTAGCTATGTTGTAGGGTCACCTCTGAAGGCAGTGCCCTGATAGTTCCTGCTATGTTGTAGGGTCACCTCTGAAGGCAGTGCCCAGATAGTTCTAGCTATGTTGTAGGGTCACCTCTGAAGGCAGTGCCCTGATAGTTTTTGCTATTTTGTAGGGTCACCTCTGAAGGCAGTGCCCTGATAGTTCCTGCTATGTTGTAGGGTCACCTCTGAAGGCAGTGCCCAGATAGTTCTAGCTATGTTGTAGGGTCGCCTCTGAAGGCAGTGCCCTGATAAGTTTTAGTTATGTTGTAGGGTCACCTCCAGAGCCAGTGTCCTGATAATTCTCATGATGACTTAAGGCCACTTCTAAAGCCAGTTTTTTTTATAGTTCTCGTGATGGCTTGGGGGCCACTTCTGAAGCAAATGTCCTGGTAGTTCTCATGATGACTTAAGGTCACTTCTGAAGCCAGTGTCCTGGTAGTTCTCATGATGGCTTAAGGCCACTTCTGAAGCTATTGTCCTGATAATTCTTGTGATGGCTTAAGGCCACTTCTGAAGCCAGTGTCCTGGTAGTTTTCATGATGAGGTATGGCCACTTCTGAAGCCAGTGTCCTGATAATTGTCATGATGACTTAGGGCCACTTCTGAAGCCAGTTGTTTTATTGTTCTCAAGATGGCTTGGGGGTCACTTCTGAAGCAAATGTCCTGGTAGTTCTCATGATGACTTAAGGTCACTTCTGAAGCCAGTGTCCTGGTAGTTCTCATGATGGCTTAAGGCCACTTCTGAAGCTATTGTCCTGATAATTCTTGTGATGGCTTAAGGCCACTTCTGAAGCCAGTGTCCTGATAGTTTTCATGATGAAGTAGGGCCACTTCTGAAGCCAGTGTCCTGATAATTGTCATGATGACTTAGGGCCACTTCTGAAGCCAGTTTTTTTATTGTTCTCATGATGGCTTGGTGGTCACTTCTGAAGCAAATGTCCTGGTAGTTCTCATGATTACTTAAGGTCACTTCTGAAGCCAGTGTCCTGGTAGTTCTCATGATGGCTTAGGGCCACTTCTGAAGCCAGTTTTTTTTTATTGTTCTCGTGATGGCTTGGGGGTCACTTCTGAAGCAAATGTCCTGGTAGTTCTCATGATGACTTAAGGTCACTTCTGAAGCCAGTGCCCTGGTAGTTCTCATGATGGCTTAAGGCCACTTCTGAAGCTATTGTCCTGATAATTCTTGTGATGGCTTAAGGCCACTTCTGAAGCCAGTGTCCTGATAGTTTTCATGATGAAGTAGGGCCACTTCTGAAGCCAGTGTCCTGATAATTGTCATGATGACTTAGGGCCACTTCTGAAGCCAGTTTTTTTTATTGTTCTCGTGATGGCATGGGGGTCACTTCTGAAGCAAATGTCCTGGTAGTTCTCATGATGACTTAAGGTCACTTCTGAAGCCAGTGTCCTGGTAGTTCTCATGATGGCTTAAAGCCACTTCTGAAGCTTTTGTCCTGATAATTCTTGTGATGGCTTAAGGCCACTTCTGAAGCCAGTGTCCTGATAGTTCTTGTGATGGCTTAAGGCCACTTCTGAAGCCAGTGTCCTGGTAGTTCTCATGATGGCTTAGGACCACTTCTGAAGCCATTGTCCTGGTAGTTCTCATGATGGCTTAGGGCCACTTCTGAAGCCACTGTCCTGATACTTATAGCGTGGATAAATTTCCAATGGTGGTATACCCCAACTACCACAGTGAGCTGCGGTGGCATAGTGGCTAAATGCTCGCTTAGCGGCCCAGTGGTCATGGGTTTTAATCTGCTTTGAGACGGATATTTAAAAATTAATCTGGACTCCCACATCAACCCAGCATGGGAACCAGGAAATATCTTGGGAAGTGAAGGCAGCTGATGTGATACTGACCGCTTGACCCCTCGAGTGCTGTGTGGTCTATATAAATATGGGTCTGTTTCTGTATGCCTAATGCGCTTGAAAACGTGTAAAATGCACTTTACTTGTTTACAACTACCCATAGCAGCACCATTATCTGTGTAAATTGTGACGTCAAGGCCAGTGACCGATGTTCTAAAAATATTGGTTGCTGGAAGACAAAGGTGAGCTCACCCACAATTATAAGGATATAGTTTAATTTTTATACAAAATATTTTCAAAAAATACGTAAGCATTTGTTTGCAAAATAAATGTATATTTTTCAGAAATTAGCGTGCATATATTGTACATTTAACTGTTTGCATACAGCAGATAGTAAATATAAATAAAGATTATTGCAATTGAATGTTGAAATTTTTCTGTAAATTTAAAATAAATGGTGGATATGTTTAAAGTATATCACAGCTGAAATAAATAGCTTCAACAACAGCAAATAAAAGAAAACAATGCGACCGCAAGAAACAATCACAGAACAGCAACTCTATCATGCATCATTGCAGTCAACCTTACTAGGAATACAAGAAACAATAGTAGAACAGCAACTCTACCATGCATCAATGTAGTCAATATTACTAGGATTAGAAGAGAATCACAGAACTGCATCTCGTCCAGTCGACATTTGCTGGGAATATAAGAGACAATCACAGAACTGCACCTCTTCCATGCATCAATGTAGTCGGCCTTACTAGGAATACGAGAGACAGACAACATAGAAAACATAAGAGTCACCAGAAACCAGCGGAAGTCAGCTTGGTCGAATGGATAAAAATGCTCGCTTTTAAATACTTCTGGTATGCTCATAGCGAGAGAGCGGATTTAACCCCTACACTAGATGTACTAAAATGCTGACTTCTTGTCCTTGACTTCAGGACGTAAATTACCTTAGAAGTCGGAGAGGGTTCGCCTGATGGCGGGGGATACTGGTAATCGGTACAGATAAAAGGTAATTTACATGCAAAAATCAGTCAAGAGGTAGTAGCATATGTGCTTACTGCGCTTGAGTTAAAAACAAGCGAACGGAAAAACACCCATAAACTTGCTGAACAAGGGAGGAGCTAGCTGAACAAGGGAGGAGCTAGCTGAACAAGGGAGGAGCTAGCTGAACAAGGGAGGAGCTAGCTGAACAAGGGAGGAGCTAGCTGAACAAGGGAGGAGCTAGCTGAACAAGGGAGGAGCTAGCTGAACAAGGGAGGAGCTAGCTGAACAAGGGAGGAGCTAGCTGAACAAGGGAGGAGCTAGCTGAACAAGGGAGGAGCTAGCTGAACAAGGGAGGAGCTAGCTGAACAAGGGAGGAGCTAGCTGAACAAGGGAGGAGCTAGCTTCTCAGCCTTGTCAACAAGTTGAAAAGGGAGGAGCTAGCTTCTCAGCCCTGTCAACTCATAAACTAGCTGAACAAAGGAGGAGCTAGCTTCTCAGCCTTGTCAACAAGTTGAAAAGGGAGGAGCTAGCTTCTCAGCCCTGTCAACTCATAAACTAGCTGAACAAAGGAGGAGCTAGCAGCTAGCTTCTCAGCCCTGTCAACTCATAAACTAGCTGAACAAAGGAGGAGCTAGCTTCTCAGCCCTGTCAACTCATAAACTAGCTGAACAAAGGAGGAGCTAGCTTCTCAGCCCTGTCAACTCATAAACTAGCTGAACAAAGGAGGAGCTAGCTTCTCAGCCTTGTCAACAAGTTGAAAAGGGAGGAGCTAGCTTCTCAGCCCTGTCAACTCATAAACTAGCTGAACAAAGGAGGAGCTAGCTTCTCAGCCCTGTCAACTCATAAACTAGCTGAACAAAGGAGGAGCTAGCTTCTCAGCCCTGTCAACTCATAAACTAGCTGAACAAAGGATGAGCTAGCTTCTCAGCCCTGTCAACTCATAAGCTAGCTGAACAAAGGAGAAGCTAGCTTCTCAGCCCTGTCAACTCATAAACTAGCTGAACAAAGGAGGAGCTAGCTTCTCAGCCCTGTCAACTCATAAGCTAGCTGAACAAAGGAGGAGCTAGCTTCTCAGCCCTGTCAACTCATAAGCTAGCTGAAAAAGGGAGGAGCTAGCTAGACAAGGGAGAAGCTAGATGAACAAAGGAGGAGCTAGCTGAACAAAGGAGGAGCTATAGTCTGTCCGGAAATTTATGCCGTCATTCAAGATCAATTATTTTGAAAACTGTCTGTCGCATCGTTATGAAATTTTTCCAGCCGTCTTATATTTACCCCCACCCAAGGAATATGTCTTTGATAGGTCCAAAAACAACTTAAATCATTGAAAGCGGCATCATTCCTTTGATGTTTTGCTTAACAACTAGTGATTTCTTGCTAAAAAAGTTATGTTTACGGTAATGAGGACCTGCAAATTCCGATGACAAACAAAGGCGTATCTGGATTCGTATGGGAGTGGGTGCAATCAAAGAAGTAGCTTACAATCGACAGAATTGGCTGCATTGCACCGGGTTTTTATCCCATATGGATCAGTTTCTTTCCGCAGCGCGGAAAGCGTCGCACAAAGCACGAACTCCGTAGCTCCAGCGACAACCCTCGGGAGTCTCCGAATAAAATGAATGACGCGGCCCGGACAGACAGACAGAAAAGTAGATAGGTAGGTAGGTAGGCAGAAAGATAGGTGGGTGGATGGATGGCTGGCTGGCTGAGTGGGTGGGTCGGTCGGTCGGTGGGTGGGTCGGCAGGCAGGTAGGCAGACAGACAGATAGATAGATAGATAGATAGATAGATAGATAGATAGATAGATATCGGTACGTCGGTCGGTGGGCGGGCGGCAGGCCGACCGACTGACCGACCGACCGACCGACAAACAGACAGATAGATTAGATAGATAGATAGATAGATAGATAGATAGATAGATAGATAGATATCTGTCGGTTGGTCGGTGGGCCGGCAGGCAGGCAGACAGACAGACAGACAGACAGACAGATAGATAGATAGATAGATAGATAGATATCGGTACGTCGGTCGGTCGGTGGGTGGGTGGGCCGGCAGACAGGCAGACAGACAGACAGACAGATAGATAGATAGATAGATAGATAGATAGATAGATAGATAGATAGATAGATATCTGTCGGTCGGTGGGTGGGTGGGCCGGCAGGCAGGCAGACAGACAGACATATAGATTAGATAGATAGATAGATAGATAGACAGACAGACAGACAGACAGACAGATAGGCAGTCAGGCAGGCAGGCAGACAGATAGATAGATAGATAGATAGATAGATAGATAGATAGATAGATAGATAGATAGATAGATAGATAGATATCTGTCGGTCGGTGGGTGGGTGGGCCAGCATGCAGACAGACAGACAGACAGACATATAGATTAGATAGATAGATAGACAGACAGACAGACAGACAGACAGACAGATAGATAGATAGATAGATAGATAGATAGATAGATAGATATCGGTACGTCGGTCGGTCGGTCGGTCGATCGGTGGGCCGGCAGGCAGGCAGGCAGGCAGGCAGACAGACAGATAGATAGATAGATAGATTGATTGATTCCCGCCAGAAACCGGGCCTTGTCAGCTAGTTTATTTATATAATCACGTTTCATGAAAGAACCCACATTTGGAGACGCCTCTGAATATTCGCGCTGTTTGTTTCAAAACGAAAGTCACGTGAAAATTTTGAATAATGTGCGTCGAGTCTTTGTGAAGCTGTAAAACTGTTAAAATCATGGACGTAATCTTTAAGTCATAATTAATATACCGTATATAAGCTAACTTTGAAATCTGCTGTAAAATCTCCAGAACAAAAATTTTTTTGTTGGGTGGACATAATGATAAGGTTATATACTAAATCTCATCATTTTATCTCAGTTCGTTACTGAGATATTGAATTTTATATTGAGGCAACCAAAAAAAAACACACTATAGCTTCTCAGCCCTGTCAGCAGACAAACTCATGCTCTTTCTGGAGAGTATTCGGCAAGATAAGTGTGGCTAACCTGCATAAGCCTGTGATGGTGCATTTACCACAATCAACAAAACCCCCCTGGACAGACAGCCTGCCGGCAGACATTGCCACAGAAATCATGAAGCTGCAGCAGCCATATAGCATCAACACTAAAGCCACATAGCATCACCAGTAAAGCTATATAGCATCAACCTAAAGCCACATAGCATCAATGCTAAATCCACATAGCATCCACACTAAAGCCACATAGCATCAACACAAAAGCCACATAGCATCAACCTAAAGCCACATAGCATCAACCTAAAGCCACATAGCATCAACACTAAAGCCACATAGCATCAACACTAAAGCTATACAGCATCGACACTAAAGCTATATAGCATCAACACTAAAGCCACATAGCATCAACAGTAAAGCCACATAGCATCAACACTAAAGCTATACAGCATCGACACTAAAGCTATATAGCATCAACACTAAAGCCACATAGCATCAACACTAAAGCCACATAGCATCAATGCTAAATCCACATAGCATCAACACTAAAGCCACATAGATTCAACAGTAAAGCCACATAGAATCCCCACTAAAGCCACATAGCATCAACCTAAAGCCACATAGCATCGACACTAAAGCCACATAGCATTGACACTAAAGCCGCATAACATTAAAGCCACATAGCACTGACACTAAAGCCACATAACATTAAAGCCACATAGCACTGACACTAAAGCCACATAACATCAACACTAAAGCCACATAATATCAACACTAAAGCCACATAGCATCGACACTAAAGCCACATATCAACAATAAAGCCACATAGCATCAACACTAAAGCCACATAACATCAATATTAAAGCCACATAACATCAACATTAAAGCCACATAGCATCAACACTAAAGCCACATAACATCAACACTAAAGCCACATAACATCAACATTAAAGCCACTATCTACCAACAAATGAACTTTATTTTTAAAGGTTCAAAATTGGGCACTCAGGCCCACCTGACATTATGCCTTTCTTATCCCTCTGTTCTCATACATTATTTCATTCATACATGACTTATGAAGCTAATCTTAAACAACCACACAAACAAAATATAAATGCATTGAAAATGTGGAATAATAAATAATATATGACTCAATAAAACTAATTGTTGACGGTAGATTAAAGTATCACAGTTAGGAGAATGTTTAGTATACTATTTGTCCTTTAAGATTATTATTATTATTATTACACCGCAGGGTACAAGAGGAACATGATGAGATGAGATTATTATTATTTTGTAAAGGCACATAGTCTACTGAGATATTGTTCAAATAGGTTGCAATTGCATGTGTAGAGATTGATGGTGTCTTTGAATTGTTGTGGAAGATTGTTCCACAGCTGAGCTGCGAAGTACGCTAAACTTGTTTGGTATAAGTCTATCCTAGGTTTAGGGACATGTAATATGTTTAGTCATTCGCTATGTCTTGCGTCATATTTAAACAAAGGCTAAAAAAAAGAGCTTGAAGCACTTTAATATAGGATTTTATGAATTAATTTGATCATATAAAAAGTAAGTGTTAGTGGGATGGCAGTAATTGAAGATATTTATGTAGGCTAGAATCATTGGTACAGAAAAAAAAAGAGTTAGTTGCATGTCTTTACAGGACGTAGCAGTCAATTCCAGCATATTTTGGCTGTTTGTGATTCCTGGGCAAGTTTACGTTCAGTAGTTTGCCATTGCTTTCTGAGAATCGTTGGTACACTTTTTACAATTAATTAAACCCACAGCCCTTTTCTGGAGTGAGTAAAGGTACTTTGTGATTGAACTGAAACAACCATCCCAAATTGTGAAGCAATAGTCAATATGTGTTTGTGTTTTCATCGTGGACATGTTTTTTTAACGAGTTGGTAGACTTTTTTGCCGGCTCTGTGGCAAAGAGGTTACGAATGCAATTCGTAATCCTGCATACCAGATTTGAAACACAGCTGCGGATGTTTTGAATCAGACTGCATTGCTTTGGTTTTCTAGAAAGGCATGAGTGCTGGTCATTCAAAAAAGTAATGACAAACTACTGAGCATAAACCTGCCAAACAGCCAAAACATGCTTGGGTTGACTGCGATGTCCTGCAAAGGATATTCAACTAACTTAACCAGCACTTAGACGTGGGAGTTAGAGGTTAGATTTCTATCAATGACGAGACCTAGTGCTTTGTGCTCGGTTACACTATCTACAGATGTGTTACCAATGTGCAGTTGAAGAGTTCTCCATGAGTTTAGAGTGTGTAGTCTTTGCTTGGTTGCTGTAAATACAGATTTTGTTTTAGTAATATTAATTTGCATACAGTTTGTATAATGTCAGTTAACTACATTATTTACTTCTTGTTGCAAGGACGATTCAGCACATTACAGTTCCTAGCGTTTGTGTAAACTGTACAGTCGTCTGCAAATAGATCGCTCCACACAGATTATTGTTGTTTATATTTTGATGCCAAATTTCTATCATGTTAGATGGGGCCATATGACAAGAATATTTTGACCGAAACTCTGACTGACTGTCGCCTATTGGTTTGTTGCAAACAAAGTGTTCTAGTGTTGTTTTGTGGATATGCTTTTCTGGTGGTTTAGATAGTGATGATAATATGAAACGGGGTCTCTAGTTACTCATAAGACCATTGTCTAATGAACCAGATTTTTAAATGAGGATACACTAGCAATTTTAATGGCTGATGGCAAGTGGCCTTTAGTGAGACATTCATTATACATAAAAGTTAGTCACTTTGCAGATCACCAGTGCAACACAAGAATCCTATTGTTGATTCTATCTAATCTTGATGAGTTATAGTTTTTTAGGTTACTGAGATAAGTAAATACTTCAGTGATTGTCATTTGATGTTGGAAGGAATGTCTTTAGGGGATCTTTTCTCACAAAATGATGACAATAAAGATATGTCATGAGGAGCATCTGGTGTTTCAGCCTTCAACTGGTCAATGTCAATTTGAAAGAAACTATGTAATTTTATTTGATGGTAATGAATGTGATGAATTGTGTTTGTAATATTTGACAAGAGACGGCAGCAGCCAGAGCATTATATACCAAAGACCCTGCAATGTTGGCTCACTTTGTCAAAAACCTGGCACATCAATTCAGCTGCCACAAGAAGCTGGAAATATGCCGATACTTAATGGAAACATACCCTTTCAGCGAATGCACAAGGCCAAGAAATTTTGACGATAAAACATCCATAAACAGTTTTACCACTAGTATATATGTTACAATGCTTATGTTACAAGGCTAATGCCTGCCTATAGATACAAATGATCAAACATCATTTATCACATTACTCACACCACCCCATTGAATAATCACACTGTGTCCCTTCAATTAACTATGCTCAGAAAGTAAGTTCACATATGCTTTAGATTTTGGCACCTAGCTTCCCTCTGTCTACATAGTTTTAAGCTTTAGATTTCAGCAACCTAGCTTCCCTCTGTCTACATAGTTTTAAGCTTTAGATTTCAGCAACCTAGCTTCCCTCTGTCTACATAGTTTTAAGCTTTAGATTTCAGCAACCTAGCTTCCCTCTGTCTACATGGTTATGCAGTTTAGATTTCGGCAACCTAGCTTCCCTCTCTAAATCTTGATCATAGTCTAAGTTTACATAGTTATAAGTTTTAGATTTCAGCAACTTAGCTTCCCTCTGTCTTCATGGTTATACGCTTTAGATTTCAGCAACCTAGCTTCCCTCTAAATCTTGATCATCATCTAAGTTTACTCAGTTATATGTTTTAGAATTCGGCAACCTAGCTTCCCTCTAAATCTTGATCATCGTCTAAGTTTACTCAGTTATATGTTTTAGAATTCAGCAACCTAGCTTCCCTCTCTAAATCTTGATCATCGTCTAAGTTTACTTAGTTATATGTTTTAGAATTCAGCAACCTAGCTTCCCTATAAATCTTGATCATCGTCTAAGTTTACTGAGTTATATGTTTTAGAATTCGGCAACCTAGCTTCCCTCTAAATCTTAATCATCGTCTAAGTTTACTCAGTTATATGTTTTAGAATTCAGCAACCTAGCTTCCCTCTAAATCTTGATCATCGTCTAAGTTTACTCAGTTATATGTTTTAGAATTAAGCAACCTAGCTTCCCTATAAATCTTGATCATCGTCTAAGTTTACTCAGTTATATGTTTTAGAATTCAGCAACCTAGCTTCCCTCTAAATCTTGATCATCCTCTAAGTTTACAGTTATAAGTTTTAGATTTCAACAACTTAGCTTCCCTCTGTCTTCGTGGTTATACGCTTTAGATTTCAGCAACCTAGCTTCCCTCTCTAAATCTTTATCATTAAATTTACTTAAGTTATAAGCTTCATATTTCAATGACCTAGCTTCCTTCTCTAAATCTTGATCGCCGTCTAAGTTTACTCAGTTATATGTCTTAGAATTCAGCAGCCTAGCTTCCCTCTAAATCTTATACCTCTGTATACCTCTGTATTTATACCTCTATATACCTCTATATACCTCTATATTTATACCTCTATATACCTCTGTAATGTTTTAGAATTCAGCAACCTAGCTTCCCTCTCTAAATCTTGATCATCCTCTAAGTTTAAGGTTATAAGTTTTAGATTTCAACAACTTAGCTTCCCTCTGTCTTCATGGTTATACGCTTTAGATTTCAGCAACCTAGCTTCCATCTCTAAATCTTTATCATTTACTTATCAATTTACTTAAGTTATAAGCTTCATATTTCAATGACCTAGCTTCCTTCTCTAAATCTTGATCCTAGTCTAGGTTAAAATAAGTTGTACGTTTTAGATTTCAGCAAAATAGTTTCTCTCTCTAACGCTTGATCATACGAATCTAGTTTATGATTCAGCAACCTAATACTACTGTCTAGCTCTTCAGTATATGAAGCTGTTTTAGAATTCAACATGTTTATTTCTTTTCCTGTATCATCAGCGTACGGCACAACATTAGAATTCAACTTCTCAATGCTCTTGCCTGAGATGCGAGTATATGAATCTATTTTTAAATTCAGCAGCTGAACTTCCCAGTCTAAATCTCTAACATATGAATATATTTTAGAATGCACCTGCTTAACTCTCTTGTTCATATCATGAGCATATGAATCTATTTTAGAATTCAGCAGCTTAATTTCCCTGAATAATTCATGAGAATATAAATCTACTTTAGAACACACCCGTGTAATTTCTCTGACTAAATTATAAATATATGAAGCTATTTTAGATTTCAGCAACTTAATTTTCCTGTCTAAGTAATAAAGATGTGAACCTTTCTTACCAATACCAACAACTGCAGTATTACTTCTGTAAATCTGTTTTGCTGAGACTGGTTGTCTCCCTGTACCGGTAGCAGACATAGAGACATCGGCTGCAGAATTCATTGCAGAATAATGAAAACTCACACTGTCTCTGGCTTGAGTGTGTGACTTGGCTTTGCATAATTTTTTATTCTTGCGTAGCTTTGGTTTCTGTCTTTGGAAGACACGACATCTGGCAGCGGAATTTTCAGAGTCTGATTCTGAATTTGAATCTTGTCTAGTGCTGGACTGTCTGGGCCTGTCTGGTGTTAACATGTACCTTCCACAAGGTCTTGCCATGACTTTTGCCAGGACTGTTGGCATGCCTGTACTGGAAGCAGACGTGGAGACACTGGCTGCAGGATTCATTGCAGAATATTTAAAACTCATCCTGTTGCTGGCTTGAGTGTACGCGGAATGTGACTGGGTTCTAGTTAACTTTTTATCCTTGAGTAGCTTTATGTTCCGTTCCCGAAAAACGACACCTGCCTGCAGAATTTTCAATCTAAATGTGAACTTCAAGCTTGGCTCCTGCTGGATCTAGTCATTGGTTTTACCACTGTGATTATATGAACAGAGTACAGGAATTTGTTCAGAGGTTTTCTTGCGGTTAATGCATTTGCCAAGGAGGGATGTTGAATATTATGTCTAGACAAGTATCTGTGATCGTTTCTCTATTGCCACTCTCAACTGCTGTAAACAACTGAAAAAAATTCAATAACATCAATCAACACATGTATAGTATACAAATTCATAATCTGAAGTGTGTGCTAATGCAAGAGGTTTAATTTAGGTTGACGAATAAGCAGCAAGGAACACGTTCAGCCCTTTTGAACAGGCCCTAGTAGTAGGGCCAAGTAGAAACTGATGCAATCTCATATATTGTTAAGGTAAAGTATGTTGGACAACAAGACTGGTAGAACTACCTCTTACATTGTTAAGTTAAAGTATGTTGGACAACAAGACTGGTAGAACTACCTCTTACATTGTTAAGTTAAAGTATGTTGGACAACAAGACTGGTAGAACTATCTCTTGCATTGTTAAGTTAAAGTATGTTGGACAACAAGACTGGTAGAACTATCTCTTACATTGTTAAGTTAAAGTATGTTGGACAACAAGACTGGTAGAACTACCTCTTACATTGTTAAGGTAAAGTATGTTGGACAACAAGACTGGTAGAACTACCTCTTACATTGTTAAGTTAAAGTATGTTGGACAACAAGACTGGTAGAACTATCTGTTACATCGTTAAGTTAAAGTATGTTGGACAACAAGACTGGTAGAACTACCTCTTACATCGTTAAGTTAAAGTATGTTGGACAACAAGACTGGTAGAACTACCTCTTACATCGTTAAGTTAAAGTATGTTGGACAACAAGACTGGTAGAACTATCTCTTACATTGTTAAGTTAGAGTATGTTGGACAACATGACTGGTAGAACTATCTCATACATTGTTAAAGAGTATGTTGGACAACAAGACTGGTAGAACTATCTCATACATTGTTAAGTTAAAGTATGTTGGACAACGAGACTGGTAGAACTATCTCTTACATTGTTAGGTTAAAGTATGTTGGACAACAAGACTGGTAGAACTATCTCTTACATTGTTAAGTTAAAGTATGTTGGACAACAAGACTGGTAGAACTATCTCTTACATTGTTAAGTTAACGTATATTAGACAACAAGGCTGGTAGAACTATCTCTTACATTGTTAAGTTAAAGTATGTTGGACAACAAGACTTGTAGAACTACCTCTTACATTGTTAAGTTAACATATGTTGGACAACAAGACTGGTAGAACTATCTCTTACATTGTTAAGTTAAAGTATGTTGGACAACGAGACTGGTAGAACTATCTCTTACATTGTTAAATTAAAGTATGTTGGACAACAAGACTGGTAGAACTATCTCTTACATTGTTAAGTTAAAGTATGTTGGACAACAAGACTGGTAGAACTATCTCTTACATTGTTAAGTTAACGTATATTGGACAACAAGGCTGGTAGAACTATCTCTTACATTGTTAAGTTAAAGTATGTTGGACAACAAGACTGGTAGAACTACCTCTTACATTGTTAAGTTAACGTATGTTGGACAACAAGACTTGTAGAACTACCGCTTACATTGTTAAGTTAAAGTATGTTGGACAACATGACTGGTAGAACTATCTCTTACATTGTTAAGTTAAAGTATGTTGGACAACATGACTGGTAGAACTATCTCATACATTGTTAAGTTAAAGTATGTTGGACAACAAGACTGGTAGAACTACCTCTTACATTGTTAAGTTAAAGTATATTGGACAACATGACTGGTAGAACTATCTCATACATTGTTAAGTTAAAGTATATTGGACAACAAGATTGGTAGAACTATCTCTTACATTGTTAAGTTAAAGTATGTTGGACAACAAGACTGGTAGAACTATCTCTTACATTGTTAAGTTAAAGTATGTTGGACAACAAGACTGGTAGAACTATCTCATACAATGTTCAGTAAAGTATATTGGACGACAATATTGTTAGAACTGAAAACGATATGCTGTTGCAAAGGAAACTAAGCTGAATATAGCATAGCTTGTTAACTTAAAGTTTGCAATGAAATATTGGATGAAGGAAACTGGTGTTGACACTATAAGTTGGCAATTTACAAAATAAATAAAGTGCTAGTGAAGACAATTTCAGTTTTATAAAAGAAAAGTAAATAAAAAATACTCACAACTGTATGAACAACCAGCAGTTCCACAAGCTTCTGTTTTATCTTCAACAATGTTCACTGTAATGATGAATGACCTAGGAGAGGAATTCACAGATATATTACAAAGTGCTGATGATGCTGCACTGGAATATTTTATTTGAATCCTGCACATTGATCCAATTAAACATGTATCCGGCCCACAACAAGGATACAGATAAGTCACTTTTATATTTATATTTTCATTTAGTGTTTTTAATGCAGTTGTTTAGGTTTTTTTTTTCTGCGCTTGCAAAGGCTTTAGCCACAATGTCCATTTTGTTACTTGTCTTCTAGTAAACCCGTCTATTTCTCATTTTTTTGGGTGTGATTTATTCATTGATGATGCTGCAGTATCGAAAGCAGACAAATATCTCCTATGATTATTTAAATAATTAAAGACACTGATAAACACAATTTTTAATTGAATGAAAACATGAGAGATTCAAATTAAATATAGTAAAAGCTTATGGAATGATTTTCAGTAAGTGTAGGATAATTAAAAATAGATTTATTAACAATAATATTGATGGGCACAGTGTAAAGATGCTTGAATTAAAACACATTCTTTCTCACAACCCGTACCCATGTGCCAGATCTGAGAAATTCTGACCCTTTAATAACTGAGTTAACAGATTTCAAACTGATCCTCCTGCTATCCCACATGGCAATTCATACTCTCAGAAATTAACCAGCTATTATACTAATTACCGAATCCAGTTGTGAGATAATGAAAAACCTTTGCTGTTGGTTACCATTATTTAATAACAGACAGTTCATTAAAAATAAAACATGTATTCTTTGGTGCTCATAGGAGTTGAAGAGAGCAGAGGACGCACTAGACAACATACAGATTGAAAGCTATAGTCACCTAGTGCGTCTTCTAGTCTCTGCTTCCTTCTTCTACTTCTGTGAGGACCAAACAATACATGTGTTGTTATGTATGTTGTCCACTGCGTCAATGGTGTTAAGATGTCAAGAGTGTTAAGCATGTGATATCATAGTGCAGTGAGATCATAAGGACAGTTTAAAGATGACTGCCCCACTTTTGACATGCACCAAAGAGAAGCAGCGTTCTGTTATATATTATTTGATCAGTGAAGGAGTGAAACCTATAGACATTCATTGGCTAATGAAGGTCCAGTATGGTGATGCATGCCTGTCAGTCCAGCAAGAGTATGAGTGGAGTAGGAAGTTTCAAAATTGCGTGACTTCTGTGAAAAGTTACATCAGGTGGTGCATGAGTGGTTACACACACAACCAAGGGAATTTTTTTCTACAGAAATCCAAGCACGTTATCAGCACTGGAGGACCTGCAATGAACACACTGGTGACTGCATCGAAATATGATACATTTGGTCTTTACTTTTTCAGAATATCTATATCTATAAAAGAGGATGTATGTATGTGGGTGGGTGGGGGAATGTATTTGATGCGTTCGATAACGGTCCATCCAATTAAGATGAAATTTTCTACATGTTTTCTTTTCATTCCTGTGCAGCCAACTGTCATAGTTTGGTACTGTACAATCAGCTATTTACTTACTAAAATTTAATTTTGTAATTACATGACTTAACATAAGAAAATTTATATAAAGGGACATAACTTTTAGTAGCATTGCTATATCTTAGGTTAAGTCCCCTGGCTATAGATAGATAGAGAGGGTGGGAGAGACGGACGGGCAGATAGACAGACAGTCGGGAACGGGAACTTATATGACTACTTATATGAATTAAATGAGATGCTCCCCATCAGGAGCTGGGTGAAGCCGGGTCAGACAGACAGATAGTCGGGAACGGGAGCTTATATGACTACTTATATGAATTAAATGAGATGCTCCCCACCAGGGACTGGGTGAAGCCGGGCCGTGTCAGACAGATAGACAGACAGACAGATAGTCGGGAACGGGAGCTTATATGACTACTTATATGAATTAAATGAGATGCTCCCCACCAGGAGCTGGGCGAAGCCGGTCCGGGTCAGACAGACAAAAAGCAGACAGATAGATAGATAGATCCCCGCCAGGACCTGGGCGAAGCCGGGCCGGGTCAGCTAGTATTCACTAAAAAACAAAGGTTTTCATTTGAAGCCCCTTCGTACATACCAAAATAGTTAACAAAGAAAAACATCAGTTTACATAGAAATCTATCTAATTTTACTACAGAAATGATTGGGGTAATAAAAGCTATTGAAGTGGTAAATGATAATCCACAGCTGATTAAGTCATTAACTATCAAGGGTTCTGGCTTTAAAAATTCAAAGATCTATAGTAAACTTGATATAGCAGCGGAGATTCTCCTAGTTACATTTCTAAACCCAAATTATGTAATGCTTCTACAATAGCTTTTCAGATAATAGATGAACATAAAATTATATGCAATAGAAAAGTTATGGATGGACTGAGACGGAGGCATAGAGGAATATCACCAACAGAGTTGATTCAGAATATCAAGGACAGAGATACACACGAACACATGTACCAGCTGGCAGGGCACTTAATGATGATTGATCATAAAACAACTGCTGGGGCTACAACTTGGGTGAGCTGATTTGACTAGAGGAAAAGAACTTGTGCCAGAAGCACAATAAAATATACACGATTACCAGTGTCCCTCCCCATCAGGCGAACACACTCCAACTTATGAGGTACTTGTAATTTATGTCCCTAAGTCATGGAGGACAAGAAGCCAACATTTTACTACAACTAGTGTAGGGGTTGAATCCGCTACCTCGCCATGAACATACAAAAATACATTTTTGGGAGTTTCCGTAGTGGCGTGGCAAGCCGTCTGCCTCGCGCTCGGAAGGTTGTGGATTCAATTCCGGGCTACGTCTTTCGGTTCACAACTGCATTTTTCTCAGAGCCTCCTGTAGGTCATCGCTGAAGCTATGGAGCTCGTGCTTTGTAAGATGCTTTCGGCAGGCCGCCCGAAGGAACGAGGCCGAGCCATATGGGATAAAACCCAGTGCAATGAAGTTGATCCTCTCAACTTTTAATACTCTTTTAGCATCCAAAAGTTATTAATAGCGAGCGCTTTTATCCATTCAGCCATGGTGACGTCCATTTGAACATGTTTTTAATACAAGAACATAATTTTTGGGCAATGTACCCAAGAAGCTTCATTGTTGAAAAGGGGCTCTTCACTACTTATCTAATGTGATCAAACTAGCTACGTGAACATTAGAATGTCAATACTGATGGCGAGGATCTTAGAATAATAAACAACATATCTTGGCACCAAAAGACAGCCATAAGAATTGATAACCAAAGGGAACTTGTCAATACATTACACAAGGTGTTACAATTGAACTAAATATTTACAGCAACATAATACTGAGATCCATACAAGACCATATTCATAATACATATTAGGTGACTACTATAGGCGGGTTTTAGACAAAACAGATCAACAGTAGATCAGATATTTATCTTACGACAAATAGCCGAGAAAAATTGGGAATATAAAAGAGATCTCCATAACATTTTTGTGGATTTTAAAAAGGCTTATGATAGTGTCCATAGGAATAGTCTATGGAATGCTATGCGGGAATTTGGAATACCAAGGAAGTTAATCAACTTGACCAGACTATGCATGGAAGATATAATATAGTAACATATAAAGGGCCGGCTTCGTGGCTTAGAGGTTATGACTTTTCTCCGTAATCTCGTATACTCTCGTCGGTAACGTGATGACGGTTCAAATCAACAGTGGTTCGAATCGGATCGGTAACTTACGGGGTATGTGAGCCGGCCGCTCAGAAAGCAATGGCAAACTACTGATCGTAATCTTGCCAAGAGATCAACATACAGCTGAAAGATGCTGGTGTTGACAGCTAAGTCCTGTAAAGGATATGCTAAAAAAAAAAAAAAAAAACATATAAAGGCAGGAAATCAGACCCTTTCCAAATAACATCTGGTTTGAAACAGGGTGATGCACTATCGCTGCTACTCTTCAATCTGGCTCTAGAGAAAGTTGTAAGGAGGGTAAAGAAGGAATGTGATATTGGAGGAACATCCAAGCTGCTTGGTTATGCAGATGATATAGATATTATAGGGGAAAATGAACAAAAGACATTGGAAATATTGACTCACTTAAAGGAAAAAGCCCAACAGATGGGGCTGGTTATCAACCAAGATAAGAGAGAATATATGGTAATTTCAAGAGAAGGAATGGCTAAAAACTCAGGCCCCATACAAATAGATAATATGACCATTAAAAGAACCGAAACATACAAATACCTGGGTACAATCTTCAACTGCTCCAACATCATAAGGGAAGAAATACAAACTAGAATCAATTCTGGAAATAAGATGTACTTTGCACTACAACACCTATTAAAATTAAAGGCGCTATCTCGTAACACCAAGATCACAATATACAAAACACTGATCAGACCAGTTGTGCTGTATGGCTCTGAAACCTGGAGTACAACGAAAGGAGACTGAAGCCTTGCTACAGACCTTTGAGAACAAAGTTTTAAGACGCATCTTTGGACCCATTAGGGATACACAAAGTGGAGAGTGGAAAAGAAGTAACAAAGACATTTATGATCTGTTTATGTCCCCGCTAATCACTGGTATCATGAACGCTAATAGACTACAATGGCTGGGGCATATAGAAAGAATGGAAGATAATAGGGAAACAAAACTCGCTCACACTCAGGAAATAAATGACCGTAGACCCCGAGGTAGACCAAGAAGACGGTGGAGAGATAATATATATACAGACCTACAAGCACTTGGAATCAACGACTGGCAAGAGAGGGTCAACCAGAGAGACGAATGGAGACGGATTGTATCTGCAGCAAAGAACCTCAATGGCTCGGAACGCTGAAGAAGAAGAAGAAGAAGAAGAAGAAGAAGAAGAAGAAGAAGAAGAAGAAGAAGAAGAAGAAGAAGAAGAAGAAGAAGAAGAAGAAGAAGAAGAAGAAGAAGACGACGAATACAAGACTTACCAGGAATATCAGTTGGTGAGCAACATGTAGACAATCTGCAATATGCTGATGACACGGTTTTGGCCGCTGAAAATGAAAGTTACAAGAAATTATAAACATAAATGCAACAGAAAGTCCAAACAAAAGTCTTAGTTTACATAATAGAAAAACAAAAGTAATGATCATTACAAATACAAAATGTCTTCCCTAATAATAATTCACATGCAACACCAAAGTTTATGAAACTAGTATTAAAAAGGTCAATATTTAAGAAGTTTTAGGTACTACTTTGAAAACAGTAGATGGAAGATGTAAACTCGATTGAAGTTATGTATTGCACAGATTATAATATAAAAGTAAGTCAAGTGTAGAATTGTTCAACCAATAACAGCATTTGACAAGATAAACATGTGTCCATGCAATTAAATATATATATATATGTCAGCTGAGGTGAGAAAGAAGGACCTCATAAAGTTGTAAGAGCTATATCGCTATGATTATGACCTAGGTTGAACCAATACTACTATATAAGTGAATCATGAAAGATTAACAAACTAGTGCGCCGGCTTCCTGGCCTAGAGGTTAGCGACTTTTCTCCGTAATTTCGTATACTCTCGTAGGTAACGTGACGACGGAGAGAATCAGCAGTGGTTCGAATCGCGTCGGTAACTTACGGGGTATGTGAGCCGGCCGCTCAGAAAGCAATGGCAAACTACTGAGCGTAATCTTGCCAAGAAATCAACACTCAGCTGAAGGATGCTGATGTTGACAGCGATGTCCTGTAATGGATATGCAAAACATGTTTAGTGTACTGTCCGTGAGGAATTGTGTGGACGCTGCAGATATGTCGTTTTATAGAAGTATTATGAGAATATCGGGGACATATAGAAATCGTAATAAAGATGTCTGAAAGAAGTTAACTTACAAAGAGAGCCGGTTACTGACCACTCGCAAGAGAAGAGCACAGTCTCTGGACACATCACGAAATGGGGAAAACCGGAGTACTTCGTAATCACGGGAGAGTTGATGGGGGAGTAGGGGAGGCAGGGAGAAAGTAGATTCCATAGATGATGTACACTTTAACGTCCTGGCATGGAGAAACGTCGGTATCTTCTTCTTCGTTCATCCGGAGTTTTTTTTCGGACGTGATTGCGGTGTGCCTGTTTACAGCAGAGCTGCGTTCTTGCGCCGTTAGGCCGACACATCCGACTTCTGCGGGCATTTGTTGACCGGGTTAACCTTCCCGGGGAAAACGTCGGTATTGTTTACCAGAAACTACGGCAGCACTGCTGGTGTTCAGTACTCAAGACAAGGTTATGAAATGTGAGCATAACTGGACCTGCGCGCGCACACACATACACACACGGCATCACATGGACCGTAATAATAACAACACACGCGCACACACACACACACACACACACATGTGCAGGCCAGAAAAGTCTCTAACTATCGATCAACAAATAAGAAAAACAAAACAACTAAGCTCTAAGCCATGATAAAACTAAACCAAACCATACACACACTCATACACATAAATACTTCATTCAAATTAAATTGCATTCCAGTATCAGCTTAGTAACATGAGACTAAAACTTGATTTATGTATTACTATTTGAAGTTGATATTTGAGGATTACCAGGGTAAGTTAATCAGGAAGCCATAAATGGCTGTATAAAAATAACTAAATATGATAACAACTTGCAACCAGTTTATTTTTATACATATATTGTCCCTTTATTTCTCAACATAATTTCCACCAACATTGATGCACTTATCCCATCGTTTTATCAATCCTCCCAAACCTGCTGCATAAATCTGTGTGCACTGTTTTCATTTACCGGCCATCCCATAGAACTTTGTGACTTACTTATTGACTTGCTCTCGTAACGTTTTCTACTCAACTATGCACCCCTTTACGGGACAAACATTTGTCAGCATAACCACTGACAACCCACCTTGGCGGGAGACATTTCGCGAATAACGCCGAAGTTGAATGTGAAGTGAAAACGTGGTTTAGAAAACAGAGCACGCAGTTCTATGCAGTCAGTTTGGGAGGACTGATAAAACGATGGGATAAGTGTGTCAATGTTGGTGGAAATTATGTTGAGAAATAAAGGGACAATGTATGTACACAAATAAACTGGTTTCAAGTTGTTATCATAGTTAGTTATTTTTATACAGCCATTTGTGACTTACTTATTAACGTACCCTCGTATTTATTATTAAGACAATGAAAACAGGTAAATAATGGTAAATTTCAAATCAATAAAGAATACTATATCTTTTTTTGCATGTAATTTACATATTTATATTTATAACCTGTTTATAACTTTAGCTTATAATATTGTAAACTTAATAAATAGTTAACTAACAAATTCTTACCACTGTCGACGATGTTGGGTAAAGGTAAAACGAACCACACGTTGCTGTTTCTCGTCTGCTAGGGTCCAGGTATCGTTGACTTCCACGTGCGTTTGTTACTATTTTTGAAGACACAAACACGTTACTTCTATAACAACCTTACGTCCTTCTACGTGAGAGTTCATTAAATGAATGGTCAACACAGCACGCGTGTAGAAGAAGAGAGGAGGAAATGTACATATGTAAATTGCTAATTCCTTCCGTTTTTCCTTTTCGCAAAATAGACAGGACAAACAAAATAGGTGTCGTTCAACCTGCTTAAGTTAACAAGTTAATTTCATATATTATATATAGGACGTCCCAGTCAACCCCAATATGTTTTTGGTTGTTTGTGATGTCTTGGAAAATTTACGTTCAGTAGTTTCTCATTGATTTCTAAAAAAAAAATTGCAACTCATACTATTGTATGAAAACCAGCGCAAGTCGGTCTGCTTCTAAATCGCTAAAGTAGCCTGGGTTATAATGAAGATCTTGAATTGTTATGGTTTCCTGTATGTTTCCAAGTTTTTTTTTTTGGTTTTAATTCAATCCTTTTTATTTCGTTGCTGTAGATTGACCCAGGAGTAACGTGCTCGTACGGGCGTACATCTAGGTAAGCACTGGTCCCTAAATACAGTCTAATCCCTCAATTGTTATTGACAGCAGATCGCATCAGTCCGCACAGTCATCCAACCTCCACTTCTATCAAATGTAGAATATTTTATGCAATAAGTCCTTGCACATTTGAAAAAGAGTTCTTGCGTATTACAAATAACCAATCTTAACATATGCCTGCGAATCATGGACAATTAGTAAACAGACGGAAATAATCCCGGGAATCCTTGGAGATGTTAATGAAATGAATGCTGAAAATGATCGCCCACGCCAGCCGGCGAGGCACTGGATGCTGATGATTCTGTTCTTTATCCTTGCGATGTATCTTCCATCTCATGGTTCCGTGTGACTAGCTATTTTAATTTCTGCACTTGTCGCAAAATACATCGTTTTCTGTAATCGTACATTTATCCACGATGTGCTTCTTTAATATCGCTATAACTTCGACGTCTTCGATCTTCCTATTATTCAAGCTGATCCCCAAGTTTTCATTTTTTTGCAACCAGTGTATCTATCATTTCTTGTAGTTCCTTACGACTTGTTGTTATCAAGACGGTATCATCAGCATAACGTAAGTTCAATATCGTACGCTTACATTATGTCCACCAACCAAAGATGTCTGAAAGAAATAACTTACAAAGAGAGTTGGTTACTGACCACTCCCAATAGAAGAGCACAGTCCACGGTCTCTGGGCACATCACGAAATGGGGAAAGCAGGAGTACTTCGTAATCACGGGAGAGTTGAGGGGGAAGTAAGGGAGGCAGGGAGAAAGTAGATCCCATAGATGATGCACAATTTGACGTCATGGCATGGAGAAACGTCGGTATTGTTTATTATAAACTACGGCAGCACTGCCAGTTTTCAGTACACAAGAAAGAAGGTTATGATGAAATGTGAGCGTAACTGGACCTGTGCGAGCGCGTGCACACACACACACACACGGCATCACATGATTCATAATAATAACAACACAAGCGCGCGCACATATACACATGTGCAGGCCAGCAAAGTCTCTGGTTCCAAATTTACCGGCCATCCCACAGAACTTTGTGACTTACTTATTGACTCGCCTTCGTAACTTTTTCTACTCAACTATGCACCGCTTTACGGCAAATCGCCAGGGGCTAAGGCCACTGAAAATCCACCTTGGTGGGACACATTTCGCGAATGACGCCGAAGTTGAATGTGAAGTGAAAAAGTGGTTTAGAAAACAGAGCACGCAGTTCTATGAGGTCGGTTTGGGAGGACTGGAAAAACGATGGGATAAGTGCATCAATTTTGGTGGAAGTTATGTTGAGAAATAAAGGGACAATGTATGCATACAAATAAACTGGTTTCAAGTTGTTATCATATTTAGTTATTTTTATACAGCCACTTGTGACTTACTTATTAACGCACCATGGTATTTATTATTAAGACAATAAAACAGGTAAATAAAGGTAAATTTCAAATCAATAAAGAATACTTTATCTTTTTTTGCATGTAATCTACATATTTATATTTATAACCTGTTTATAACTTTAGCTTATAATATTGTAAACTTAATAAATAGTTAACTAACAAATTCTTACCAATGTCAACGATGTTGGGTAAAGGTAAAACGAACCACACGTTGCTGTTTCTCGTCTGCTAGGGTCCAGGTATCGTTGACTTCCACGTGCGTTTGTTACTATTTTTGAAGACACAAACACGTTACTTCTATAACAACCTTACGTCCTTCTACGTGAGAGTTCATTAAATGAATGGTCAACACAGCACGCGTGTAGAAGAAGAGAGGAGGAAATGTACATATGTAAATTGCTAATTCCTTCCGTTTTTCCTTTTCGCAAAATAAACAGGACAAACAAAATAAAATAGGTGTCGTTCAACCTGCTTATATTAACAAGTTAATTTCATATATTTTACAGGACGTCCCAGTCAACCCCAATATGTTTTTGGTTGTTTGTGATGTCTTGGCAAATTTACGTTCAGTAGTTTCTCATTGATTTCTAAAAAAAAAAATCGGAACTCATACTATTGTATGAAAACCAGCGCAAGGCGGTCTGCTTCTAAATCGCTAACGTGGCCTGGGTTATAATGAAGACCTTGAATTGTTATGGTTTCCTGTTTGTTTCCAAGTTTGTTTGTTTGTTTTTAAATTCAATCCTTTTTATTTCGTTGCTGTAGATTTACCCAGGAGTAACGCACTCGTTTACGGGTGTACATCTAGGTAAGCACTGGTTCCTAAATACAGTCTCATCCCTCAATTGTTATAAACAGCAGATCGCACCAGTCCGCAAAGTCATCCAGCCTCCACTTCTATCAAATGTAGAACGTTTTATGCAGTAAGTCCTTATCCTTGCACGTTTGAAAAAGAGTTCTTGCGTATTACAAAGAACCAATCTTAACATATGCCTGCGAATCATGGACAATTAGTAAACAGACGAAAAAAATCCAGGGAAGCCTTGTAGATGTTAATGAAATGAATGTTGAAAATGATCGCCCACGCCAGCCGGTAAGGCACTGGATGCTGATGATTCTGTTCTTTATCCCTGCGATGCATTTTCCATCTGATGGTTCCGCGTGATTAGCTATTTAAATTTCTGCACTTGTCGCAAAATAAAATCGTTTTCTGTAATCGTACATTTAGACACGATGTTTGTTTTTTTTTTATATCGCTATAACTTCGATCTTCCTATTATTCAAGCTGAGCCCCAAGTTTTCATTTTTTGCAACCAGTGTATCTATCATTTCTTGTAGTTCCTAACGACTTTTGTTATCAAGGCGGTGTCATCAGCATAACGTAAGTTCAATATAGTATGACCACCAACCAAAGATGTCTGGGTAAAAAAAATAACTTACAAGAGAGTTGGTTACTGACCACTCGCGATAAAAGAGCACAGTCCACAGTCTCTGGGCACATCACGAAGTGGAGGCAACCGGAGCACCTCGTAAGCACAGGAGAGTTGAAGGGGAAGTAAGAGAGGCAAGGAGAGAATAGATGCTGTATAATTTGACGTCATGGCATGGAGAAACGTCGGTATTGTTGATCAGAAACAACGGCAGCACTACTGGTGTTCAGTACACGAGACAGAAGGTTATGAAATGTGAGCATAACATGCGGACCTGCACACATACACACGGCATCACGTGGACCATAGTCACTCACACACACGCGCACACACACATGTACAGGCCAGCAAAGTCTCTATCAACAAATAAGAAAAACAAAACAACTAAACCAGGATAAAACTAAAATAAAGACACGTACTATTACGTCATTCACATTAAATTGCATTCCAGTATCAGCTTAGAATTAACATAAGAATAACTTGAGAAAGACTAAGACTATTTGTCAAATATCTATCTAGACTAGTTGTCAAATAATTTGACATTTGAGTATTAAGTATTACTTATGATTAAAATCCATAAAGAATACTATAATTACAGTATTGTAAACTAAACTTAATAAACGGTTAACTAACAATTACTTACCACTGTCCACGATGTTTGGTAAAACGAACCACACGTTGCTGTTTCTCGTCTGCTAGGGTCCAGGTATCGGTGACTTCCACGTGCGTTTGTTACTATTTATGAACACACAAGATTAGTAGCGGTTCCAACTTCACGGCAACGGGTCGTCCCCAATATGCTCCGTTCCTGTGCCAGTGAATATCACACGAAATGCTCCTCACTGCCCAATGAACATATAAACACGTTACGTCTCTGACAAACTTACGTCCTTATACATGAAAATTCATTCAATGAATGGTCAACACAGCACACGTGAAGCGACCGAAAGAAGAGGGGAAATGTACACGTGTAAATTGCTAATTCCTTCCGTTTTACTTTTTCACGAAATAAAAAGAACAAATAACAATAAAATATGTTTCTTTCAACCTGCTTAATTTAAACAGTTAATTGCATATCTTTACATGACGTCGCAGTCAACCCCAGCATTTTTGAGGGGTTTTTTGATGATTTCTTGGTAAATTTACGTTCACTAGTTTGCCATTGCTTTCTGAACAATAGAAACTCATACTATTGTATAAAAACCAGCGCAGCGCGGTCTGCTTCTAAATTGCTTAACTGATTCAGAGCCGAAGGATAATATATCTTCATATGAGACCTCACATTTGGACAGAAGGATGATATATCGCCATACTAAGGTCATAGTGTTACTTGTTGTATTTCGTGGTATCTGCCGCAAGTTCAATGCTCAGTAAACGGATATATAGATTATAATGCTTGTTCATTTGATGGTGTGCCATGTTTGGTCCACACCCACTTTTTGTTTGGCGCTGAATCAGTTAAGTAGCCTTGCTTATAAGGAAGGCCTTGAATTGCCGTTTTCTGTATGTTTAAAAGTTTTTGTAATTCAATCTTGTTCACTTCGTTGCTGTAGATTTGCCAAGGAGTAACGTACTCGTGTACGTCTAGGCAAGCACTGGCTCCTAAATAATGTCTCCTCCTTCCATTGTTATTGATGGCAGATAGTACCAGTCCGCAAAGCCACTCCACCTCCATTTCTATCAAATGAAAACGTTTTGTGTAATGAGTCCTTCTCCTTGCACATTAGAAAAAGAATTTTTGCGTGTTACAAAGAACCAATTTTAGCATATGCCTGCGAATCCTGTTCAATTAGTCATCATCATCATCATCATCATCATACAATTAGTAAACAGACGAAAATATCCCGGGAAGCCTTGGAGATGTGGTTTTATAAAAGAATGCTGAAAATGATCGCCCACGCCAGGCGGCAAGGCAGTGGATGATAATGTATTAATGATTCTGTTCTTTATCTCTGTGATGCATCCGCCATCTGATGGTTCCGCGTGACTAGCTATTTGAATTTCTGCACGTGTCGCAAAATAACATCGTTTACTGTAATCGTACATTTAGACACCATCTGTTTCTTTGATATTGATTGCCATAGCTTCGGTCTTTTTATTATTATTCAAGCTGAGGCCCAAATTTTCACTTTCTGCAACCACGGTATCCATCATTTCTTGTAGTTCCTTACGACTTGTTGCTATCAAGGCAGTGTCATCAGCATAATGTAAGTTCAAAACAGTATGTCCACCAACCAAAGATGTCTGGAAAAAAAAATAACTTACAAGAGAGTTGGTTACTGACCACTCGCAATAGAAGAGCACAGTCCACAGTCTCTGGGCACATCACGAAGTGGAGGCAACCGGAGTACCTCGTAAGCACGGAAGAGTTGGAGGGGAAGTAAGAGATGCAGGGCGAGAATAGATGCTGTACAATTTGACGTCATGGCATGGAGAAACGTCGGTATTGTTGATCAGAAACAACGGCAGCACTACTGGTGTTCAGTACACGAGACAGAAGGTTATGAAATGTGAGCATAACATGCGGACCTGCACACACACGGCATCACATGGACCATAATAATATTAATAATCACACACATACATGTACAGGCCAGCAAAGTCTCTATCAACAAATAAGAAAAACAAAACAACTAAACCAGGATAAAACTAAAATAAAGACACGCACTACTACTTCATTCAAATTAAATTACATTCCAGTATCAGCTTAGAATTAACATAAGAATCCAATAACTTTAGAAAGACTAAGACTATTTGTCAAATAGGTGTCTAGACTAGTTGTCAAATAATTTGACATTTGAGTATTTAGTATTACTTATGATTACAATCCATAAAGAATACTATATCTTTTTTGCATTTAAACTACATATTTCTATCTATTATCTTTTCATAACTTTAGCTTATAATATTGTAAACTAAACTTAATAAACGGTTAACTAACAATTACTTACCACTGTCCACGATGTTGGGTAAAACGAACCACACGTTGCTGTTTCTCGTCTGCTAGAGTCCATGTATCGGTGACTTCCACGTGCGTTTGTTACTATTTATGAACACACAAGTTAGTAGCGGTTCCAACTTCACGGCAACGGGTCGTCCCCAATATGCTCCGTTCCTGTGCCAGTGAATATCACACGAAATGCTCCTCACTGCCAATGAACATATAAACACGTTACTTCTCTGACAACCTTACGTCCTTATACATGAAAATTCATTCAATGAATGGTCAACACAGCACACGTGAAGCGACCGAAAGAAGAGGGGAAATGTACACGTGTAAATTGCTAATTCCTTCCGTTTTACTTTTTCACGAAATAAAAAGAACAAATAACAGTAAAATATGTTTCTTTCAACTTCTTAATTTAAACAGTTAATTGCATATCTTTACATGACGTCGCAGTCAACCTCAGCATTTTTGAGGGTTTTTTTTTGATGATTTCTTGGTAAATTTACGTTCACTAGTTTGCCATTGCTTTCTGAACAACAGAAACTCATACTATTGTATAAAAACCAGCGCAGCGCGGTCTGCTTCTAAATTGCTTAACTGATTCAGAGCCGAAGGATAATATATCTTCATATGAGACCTCACATTTGGACAGAAGGATGATATATCGCCATACTAAGGTCATAGTGTTACTTGTTGTATTTCGTGGTATCTGCCGCAAGTTCAATGCTCAGTAAACGGATATATAGATTATAATGCTTGTTCATTTGATGGTGTGCCATGTTTGGTCCACACCCACTTTTTGTTTGGCGCTGAATCAGTTAAGTAGCCTTGCTTATAAGGAAGGCCTTGAATTGTTGCCGTTTTCTGTATGTTTAACAGTTTGTGTAATTCAATCTTGTTCACTTCGTTGCTGTAGATTTGCCAAGGAGTAACGTACTCGTGTACATCTAGGCAAGCACTGGCTCCTAAATAATGTCTCCTCCTTCCATTGTTAAAGATGGCAGATAGTACCAGTCCACAAAGCCACTCCACCTCCATTTCTATCAAATGAAAACGTTTTGTGCAATGAGTCCTTGTCCTTGCACATTAGAAAAAAGAGTTTTTGCATGTTACATAGAACCAATTTTAACATATGCCTGCGAAACCTGGACAATTAGTAAACAGGCGAAAACATCAACGGAAGCATCGGAAATGTGGTTTTATGGAAGAATGCTGAAAATGGGAGATTGATCGCGAACGCTAGCTGGCAAGTCACTGGATGATGATGATTCTGTTCTTGTTCTCATTATATTCCATCTGGTTTTCGCTTGCCTGGATATTTGAATGTTTGCATTTGCCGCAAAATAACGTCATTTACTTTAATATTTTTTTTAATTTGTACATTTAGACTACCTGTTAGGCCCTAGTCAGATATGTCTGAGCTACCGTATGACAGTAGACGATACTACCTGCTTTCTGTTGCGCCGATGGTTGGGCGGCGCTTACCAAACCCGACACCCCACATTGCGACAACGGCTTCGGGCTGGGTGGTGCAATTGGGAGGGTACAAGCCTTACCCTGGTGCGAGGAAATGCAACCTAAAGACTAAATGTCATGGCAGGGCGGACCAGGCCCTAAGCCTTGGTTGGCGGCTGGTCTAGGATGGAAGATCAGAGAGGAGGACAGTAAGAGCATTGCTTTGCTGATCCGACAGCTTCTGTAGCTTGTCTTGTTCCGGACGTATGGGTATTACTTTTCCTTTGGAGTAAACTAAGCAGCCAAGAGAGGGATCATGCTGCATGGGTAACACATGGTCTCTAAATTCAGCCCAGGCTTTGCGTATATATATATGGCATTGCTTGTTGCCCTTCCCTCTGCTTTTTGCAGTTTATATTAATGATCTTCCTTTATATATCAATACAACTTGTGATCTATTCGCAGACGACTGTACTATATATACTAGTCAAGAAAACCGTAGTGAATTAGAGAATTCTTTACAAAAGGAACTTGATAATCTTACTAGATGGAGCAATGAAAACCGCATGCAAATTAACATCGACAAAACCAAATCCATGCTAATAACGACCAGACAAAAACTACACTGGATCACCGCTCGAACTCCGCATGGGCACGTTACCTATAGTTAATGTGACTGAACATAAAACACTAGGGCTTTTAATAGACAGCCATTTGAACTGGAGCTCTCATGTTCACGCTCTTACCAAGAAAATAGCACAAAAAGTTTACCAACTTGCTAAAATTCAGCACTTCCTGGACGAAAGCACACGAAAAATATTCTATACATGCTATATCCAATCACATCTCGATTACTGTTCCACAGTTTGGGATGGTTGCCCTAAATCTAATTAAAACGACTATGTTCTCTACAAAACCGCGCTATTCGTCTGGTTTCTGACATAAAGCACGTTGAAAGTAATAATGTGTACAGTCATCTAAGACTTCTACCACTACAAAAGCGCTTCCTTTTCAACAAAGCCAAATTAGTGAATAAAATTATATCTCAAAATACCCCAGAGTATCTTCTGCCGCTGATTCAATCTAATGCAATGAACAGCAAGCGCCTAAATTTGTTACATGTCTCAAAGCCTAGATTGGACCTATACAAAACATGTTTCGCCTATTCTGGTGCTTACTTATGGAATGATCTGCCTCCAGATCTGAAAACTCCAATGAGTCCCTACACATTTAACCGAAAAACTCTTTCAATACTTAATCCATACCGACTATATGCCACCATAATTCATTTACTGGTATAATTGTTCAGTATAATTGTTCATTATAATTGTTTAACTATAATTGTTCACTATATATGTGTGTGCGTGTGAGAGCGAGAGAGAGAGAGAGAGAGAGAGAGGAGAGAGAGAGAGAGAGAGAGAGAGAGAGAGAGAGAGTTGTGAGAGAGAGAGAGAGAGAAAGTGGGTGTCAGTGAGAGGGAGAGAGTGAATGCGTGTGTGCGCACGTGCATGCGTGTGTGTGGAGAGAGTGATTGAGCGAGAAATGGTGGGGGAATGTGTCAGTGCATGCATTCGTACGTGTATGTGTGAGAGTGAAGTGAGGGAGTGTATGCGTGCGTGCATGCGTTCATGTGTATGTGTGAGAGAGTGTGATTGAGAGAGTGAGTGTGTGTGTGAAGGATTGTGTGTTAGAGAGTGAGGACAGTGGGAGAGTTGATGTGTTAGTGTGTGTGTGAGCGCGCGCATGCGTGTGAGTGTGTGTATATGAAAGAATACAGAGACAGAGAGAGAGAGAGAGAGACAGAGAGAGAGAGAGAGAGAGAGAGAGAGAGAGAGCTGAGCATATGCATGTCATGTAACACGCATGTTATGTAACACGCGAATCCATATGTTTGTGTATTCTCATCTGTCATATTATCAGTTAAATACCATTTGATTTATCATGCATAATATAAACTCATGTTCATTACTGTAGTTTGAGTGAGTGAGTCAGTGAGTGTGAATGAGAGACAGAACGAGTGAGCGTGAGAGTGAATGAGTGAGCGGGAGAGTGAATGAGTGAGCGGGAGAGTGAATGAGTGAACGGGAAAGTGAATGAGTGAGCGGGAGAGTGAATGAGTGAGCGTGAGAGTGAATGAGCGGGAGAGTGAATGCGTGAGAGTGAATGAATGAGCGGAAGAGTGAATGTGTGAGCGTGAGAGTGAATGTGTGTGTGTGTGTGTGTGTGTGTGAGAGAGAGAGAGAGAGAGAGAGAGAGAGAGAGAGAGAGAGAGAGAGAGAGAGAGAGAGAGAGAGAGAGAGAGAGAGAGAGAGAGCATCACTATTTTTACGTCACATACATTGTATGTACACATTTTTCTCCATGTTTAAAATTTTTATGAGACTGCTCATGACAAGTGTCAGTGTATGTGTGTGAGTAAAGTGTGGGAGTTTGTTCATACTAGTTTCAATACTAACGTGAGACATTTTGTATGTGTCTAGATGTGAGGAAGTGTGAGTGTATGTGGAGGATGTGTGTGAGTGTGGGGATATGTGTGGGTGGGGGGTGTGTGGGTGGGGGTATGCATTTGGATGGGTTGGGGTGTGTGGGTTTGGTGGGTAGTGGTATTTGTGGGTGTTGGTGGGATGTGTGGATGGATGTGTGGGGGTGAAAGTACGGGTGTTGGAATGGGTGTGGGGGATGTGTGTATGGGTGGAGGATATGTGTATGGGACGGATGCAGGGGATGTGTGTTTATGTGGGTGGAGATGTGTGGATGGTTTGAGGAAGTATGTGTGGGAGGCGGGGTTGTGTGGGTAGGGGATTGTGTTGGGTGGATTTGGGATGGAAGGGCGGGTGGGGAAAAGTGTATGGTGTGTGGGTTTGAGATATGTGTGCGGTGTGTTGGTGGGGGATGTGTGAATGATGTGTGGGTGGAGGGTATGTCTGTGGTGGTATGGGTGGAGGATAGTGTGTGGTGTGAGGGATGTGTGTGATGGGTGTGGGGAATGTGCGTATGGGTGGGGTATATGTGTGGGTGAGCAGGGGATTGTGGTGGTTGGGGGAAGTATGTGGGGGAGTGTGGGTGGGAGATGTGTGTATGTGGATGGGGAATGTGTGGGTGGGGGGGTGTGAGTGGCTTAGGGATGTGTAGGTGGGTGAGGGAGTTGTATGTGTCGGGGTGGGATGTGTGAGTGGGTGGAGGATGTGTGTGGGGGTAGGGGTATTGTGATCGAGAGATGTTTGGTTGGGAGTGGGTTGGTGGGGGTGTGTGGGTGCGTAGTGGAGGATGTGTGAGTGAGTGTGTGTTGGTGGACGGGTAGGGAATGCGTGTGTGGGTGGGGAGAGGTGTGTGGTGTGTTGGTTGATGATATTGTGTGGGTGGGGGATTTTTTTGTGGTGTGTGAGTGGGGGTATGTGGGGTGGATGGGTAAGTGTGTGGGTGTGGGTGGGAATATTTTGTGGTATCTGGGTGGGGGATATGTGTGTGGTGTGTAAGTGGGGATGTGTTGGTGAGGGATATGTGTGTGTGTGGTGCGTGGGTTGGGAATAGTGCGTGGTAGGGGGTGTATGTGATGTGCGGGTGGTGGATTGTGTGGTGGGGGATTAGGTTAAGGCATGTGTGGGTGGGTGGAAGTTGTATGTGTGGGTGGTGGTGTGTGTGTGAGTGGATTGGGGATGTATGGGTGGTTAGGGAGATGTGTGTGTGTGTGGGGGGGGGGGGGGTAGGGACATGTCAGTTGGTGGGGATGTGTGTGTATGGTTTGGGGATGTGTGAGTGGATGTGCGAAGTGTGGGTTGGTGGGGGATTGTGTGTGTGGGTGGGGAATATGTTGTCGATGGAGATGTGGCTGGGGGAAGGGTGGTTTGAGGTGTGGGTGGGGAGAGGATGTGTGGGGTAGAATGTGGATGGGCGTGGGATGTGTGGGTTGGTGGGGGAATATTTGTGGGTGGCGAGTGTGTTTTGGTTGGGGGATCAGGTGAGGGCAGTGTGTGTGGGTGGGGGATGTGCGGGAGGGGGATGGGTCGGTTGGTGGGGTATGTATGTGTCCCTTGGTGTGCGTGTGTGTCGGTAGGTGGGGGTGTGTATGTGTCCCTTGGTGCGCATGTGTGGGTAGGTGGGGGTGTTGTGTGGGTGGGGTGATGTATGGATAGGTGGGAGATGGGCTTCATACCATGGTAATTAGCCTTGTTTATGTTTACAACATTCATTTCACAATGTTTATTTTTCTTCCTATGCAAATGTATAATGCTCTTGATGAACGAAAGACGAGTGATTGGAAGGGCCGAATGTAAGACGGGCCTGCGCGCCCAATTTGTGACCCTAATAAAGTTGATTTGATTTGATTTGATTTGATTTCCCTCTAAACATCCTATGTTCGTCATTAATATCTGGTTTAAACGTGCTTCTGATTCTTTTCATAATTATTCTCAGTAACAGTTTTGTCATGTGCCTCATTAGTTATAAGTTTGGGTGTCTTCATTGCACTCCGGACAGGTCCATAGGTGCTCAGATCCTCCCTCCCTCCCCATCATATGCATCAGCGTTCTGTGGCTAATAGTGCCAGTTCTGTGCTGGTTGACGAGGCACCTCGTTTTCCCGATGTACCTCTCGTGTCTGGCCGTGCCAATTCTTACTCCCAAGTCTTTCATCCTGGACAGCGATGTGGATGTACTGACGTCAAAGTCCTCTGTTCTCGCCATATCTTTAAGGACGTTAATAACATCGGCACGATCCATTGGCTGGCCATCTGCAGGAGGTGCAGAGCCAGCCAGTTTATCAGCTCGTTCATTTCCCTCGACTCCAGCATGTCCCGGGAAGAAGATGAATGTGACTTTACGGACAACAGACTTCCGCAGCGACTCAGTCCACTGTCTACGTACAAAACCAGCTTCGACCTTCCGAATTATACTCATTGAATCACTTAGTACACACACATTGGAGTGTGATAATGCAAAAGAAATCAGCGATGAACTGTATTTACATGGGCTGTGTGGGTGAACATCTAGGAAACATTCAGATAGGAAAATGACAGCCGATTCCATCAGAGATAAACTGGGTGTTTCATGGGGGACTGGTGTGTTGACATTCTGGTGGCGGTATTATGCACAGTGTATTTGTGCGGGCTATTGTTTGTCGAGACTCCTGTCTTTTCCACTTTTCACATTGGGCAGTGGGGAGCGTTTTGTGTGATATTCACTGGCAAAGGGACGGAGCATAATGGGGTCGACCCGTTGCTGTGAAGTTGGAACTGCGACTAACTAACTAACTAACTAATATTGGTATACTGTTGTGATTCCAGCGATATGAAAGCCTGTGTTACTGACATTACTTCCATCGCCATGCTGCTCGTGGTCATGGAGTGGGCACCAGAAGATTCTTGAACGGTACGGCCCGCTGAACGGGCTGTAAATGCCCACGCACTTCTCTGCTGCTTTACAACAGATCCATCTGTATAGATGAGCACTTCGGGGCTATCTTCGGGGCTATGATTTATGTTGATGTCTTTTGGATTGGTTCCCGCAACGTGTCCCATTGTTCATTAACAGTCTGTATTTTCTCCAATGCATTATAAACGTTCTGAAAAGTAACAGTGTACCTTCTCTAATTTCTTTGTTTGTTTTAAGTAATGTTAGATCTAACTTGATGTCCCTTGAGGGTCATCGTTTACTTTTAAGTATGGGGAGATAATCTGAGTTTGTGCCCTTCATTATTTCCCATATTGTTTAGCTAAGATCATTAAGTCTAACAACCACAACCACGCAAAATTAAATTATGAAATCAAGTCGATGATTAACCTCTTTATTCGTGAATACGTCACCATACAACCATCACAGGAAACACCAAATTCTAAAATCACAATGACAATTCATTCAAGTGAATATATTTCTAATTAAAAATATAACATGAAATGAAATTTACTTGTACTACATTTATTGCAATCCCAAAGTTGCTGCATTGCAAAAACTATGAAATTTCCCCCAGACCCCACCAAACACAAAAATCTGCCTCTTCTCCTTTTATCCGTTACTCCCCAATGAGGTATAGCCCATCAACAAACTTCCCCAAAACCATCCCATCCGTTGCCACCTGGTGTAGCTACGCCCATGACCTCTCCATATTGTCCATCTATCTCAGATTCTCATATCCAAATGTTTTTAAGTCTCCGCCTGTTTATTTTACAATAAATGAATCACAAAAAAAAAGAAAAAAAAGAACGAGAAGTACACAGTAAGCTTTACTGAAACACGATCACAAGCAACAAAATAGACGTTATGGCCAAAGCCTTCGTCAGCACAGAAAAAACAAGCACACTATTACAACTCTCTTTCTTGTGCTCTGTGAGTTCTAGTGAAATGACTTTCCTGTTGTATTATTCAATAGAAATGATTTTCCTGTTGTATTATTCAATAGAAATGATTTTTCAGCTATATTATTCTAGAGAAATTACTTTCCAGCTGCACTATTCTAGAGAAATGACTTTCCAGCCGTATTATTCTCAGGTTTTCTGATATATATCCCATCTTACACAAACGTCCTTTCCTGTGCTTGGTCCACTGACATGTGTTTAATTCTGATCAGGAGTTCCACGTGTATCTCGTGGAGAGAACTAAACAAAGTCCAGCCAATCACGAGGTGAGGAAAAGACCAGCGCTGGATAGAACATACTTATACAATCTTTGGTGCTAAACATAAGGTAAGTTTGGACCAAACAAAAATAGATGGGAGGAAATGGGAAGTAGGAAGTGTGTGACAGTTATGACTTAGTGTGTGACAGTTATGACTTAGTGTGTGACAGTTATGACTTAATGTGTGACAGTTATGACTTAACAGTCGTTAATATGGTAGCAATCATGATGTTATATATATATATATATATATATATATATATATATATATATATATATATATATATATATATATATATATATATATATATATATATATATATATATATATAATTAAAGGGGGTTGCTTAGGGAAAATTACTGTGTATAAGCCCATCTCAGATATGGAAAGTCGCTTAAGACGATCAATCATCCCATGGCACTTCATCAGTTAAGAAAACTCGTTAATAGTATAACTAGAAAATACTAAATCTATAAAGGCATTGTTTATACCTTTACCTTTTATAAATTCATGCTGCTGGTCCCAAATGTCTGGTTTTATCTGAACTCTTATTCTTCTAATTATAAATCAATATCAATAATATCAACTTTATCTATATTTTAGCACACGGCTCATTAAGCTAATTGTGCGACATTCTCGTGTATCAGGAATTTTGGATACTGTATCCTGGCGTGTCTGCTGACCAGAAAGTGTCTATACTCCCCATCACCAGTCTCAATGTCCACATCACTAGTCTCTGTGTCCACATCACTAGTGTCTATATCCACATCATTAGTCTCAATATCCACATCACTATTGTCTATATCCACATCATTAGACTCAATATCCACATCACTATTGTCTATATCCACATCATTAGTCTCAATATCCACATCACTATTGTCTATATCCACATCATTAGTCTCAATATCCACATCACTATTGTCTATATCCACATCATTAGTCTCAATATCCACATAACTATTATCTATATCCACATCACTATTGTCTATATCCACATCATTAGTCTCAATATCTACATCACTATTGTCTATATCCACATCATTAGTCTCAATATCCACATCATTAGTCTCAATATCCACATCATTAGTCACAATATCCACATCACTAGTGTCTATATCCACATCATTAGTCTCAATATCCACATCACTATTGTCTATATCCACACCATTAGTCTCAATATCCACATCATTAGTCTCAATATCCACATAATTAGTCTCAATATCCACATCACTAGTGTCTATATCCACATCATTAGTCTCAATATCCACATCATTAGTCTCAATATCCACATCACTGGTGTCTATATCCACATCAGTAGTGTCTATATCCACATCATTAGTCTCAATATCTACATCATTAGTCTCAATATCCACATCCCTAGTGTCTAAATCAACATACTTAGTCTCAATATCCACATCACTATTGTCTATATCCACATCACTAGTCACAATATCCACACCATTATTCTCAATATCCACATCACTAGTGTCTATATCCACATCATTAGTCTCAATATCCACATCACCAGTGTCTATATCCACATCACTATTGTCTATATCCACATCATTAGTCTCAATATCCACATCACTAGTCATAAAATCCACATCATTAGTCACAATATCCACATCATTAGTCTCAATATCCACATCACTAGTGTCTATATCCACATCATTAGTCTCAATATCCACATCACTAGTGTCTATATCCACATCACTAGTGTTTATATCCACATAATTAGTCTCAATATCCACATCACTAGTATCTATATCCACAGCACTAGTCACAATATCCACATCATTAGTCTCAATATCCACATCACTAGTGTCTATATCCACATCATTAGTCTCAATATCCACATCACCAGTGTCTATATCCACATCACTAGTGTCTATATCCACATCATTAGTCTCAATATCCACATCACTAGTCACAATATCAACATCATTAGTCTCAATATCCACATCACTAGTGTCTATATCCACATCATTAGTCTCAATATCCACATCACCAGTGTCTATATCCACATCATTAGTCTCAATATACACATCATTAGTCACAATATCCACATCATTAGTCTCAATATCCACGTAACTAGTGTCTATATCCACATCATTAGTCTCAATATCCACATCAATAGTGTCTATATACACATCATTAGTCTCAGTATCCACATCATTAGTCTCAATATCCTCGTCACTAGTGTCTATATCCACATCATTAGTCTCAATATCCACATCACTGGTGTCTATATCCACACCAGTAGTGTCTATATCCACATCATTAGTCTCAATATCTACATCATTAGTCTCAATATCCACATCACTAGTGTCTAAATCAACATCCTTAGTCTCAATATCCACATCACTATTGTCTATATCCACATCACTAGTCACAATATCCACATCACTTTTGTCTATATCCATATCACTAGTGTCTATATCCACATCACTAGTGTCTATATCCACATCATTAGTCTCAATATCCACATCACTAATCACAATATCAACATCATTAGTCTCAATATCCACATCACTAGTGTCTATATCCACATCATTAGTCTCAATATCCACATCACCAGTGTCTATATCCACATCATTAGTCTCAATATACACATCATTAGTCACAATATCCACATCATTAGTCTCAATATCCACGTAACTAGTGTCTATATCCATATCATTAGTCTCAATATCCACATCACTAGTGTCTATATACACATCATTAGTCTCAGTATCCACATCATTAGTCTCAATATCCTCGTCACTAGTGTCTATATCCACATCATTAGTCTCAATATCCACATCACTGGTGTCTATATCCACACCAGTAGTGTCTATATCCACACCAGTAGTGTCTATATCCACATCATTAGTCTCAATATCTACATCATTAGTCTCAATATCCACATCACTGGTGTCTAAATCAACATCCTTAGTCTCAATATCCACATCACTATTGTCTATATCCACATCACTAGTCACAATATCCACATCACTATTGTCTATATCCATATCACTAGTGTCTATATCCACATCACTAGTGTCTATATCCACATCACTAGTGTCTATATCCACAACACTAGTCACAATATCCACATCACTAGTGTCAATATCCACATCACTAGTGTCTATATCCACATCACTAGTGTCTATATCCACATCATTAGTCTCAATATCCACATCATTAGCCTCAATGTCCACATAACTAGTGTCTATATCCACATCATTAGTCTCAATATCCACATCACTAGTCATAAAATCCACATCATTAGTCACAATATCCACATCATTAGTCTCAATATCCACATCACTAGTGTCTATATCCACATCATTAGTCTCAATATCCACATCACTAGTGTCTATATCCACATCACTAGTGTTTATATCCGCATCATTAGTCTCAATATCCACATCACTAGTGTCTATATCCACATCACTAGTCACAATATCCACATCATTAGTCTCAATATCCACATCACTATTGTCTATATCCACATCATTAGTCTCAATATCCACATCACCAGTATCTATATCCACATCACTAGTGTCTATATCCACATCATTAGTCTCAATATCCACATCACTAGTCACAATATCCACATCATTAGTCTCAATATCCACATCACTAGTGTCTATATACACATCATTAGTCTCAATATCCACATCACTAGTGTCTATATCCACATCATTAGTCACAATATCCACATCATTAGTCTCAATATCCGCATCACTAGTATATATATCCACATCATTAGTCTCAATATCCGCATCACTAGTGTCTATATCCACATCATTAGTCTCAATATCCACATCACTAGTGTCTATATCCACATCACTAGTGTCTATATCCACATCACTAGTGTCTATATCCACATCATTAGTCTCAATATCCACATCACTAGTGTATATATCCACATCACTAGTGTCTATATCCACATCATTAGTCTCAATATCCACATCACTAGTGTCTATATCCACATCATTAGTCTCAATATCCACATCACTAGTGTCTATATCCACATCATTAGTCACAATATCCACATCATTAGTCTCAATATCCACATCACTAGTGTCTATATCCACATCACTAGTTACAATATCCACATCACTATTGTCTATATCCACATCACTAGTGTCTATATCCACATCACTAGTGTCTATATCCACATCATTAGTCACAATATCCACATCACTAGTGTCTATATCCACATCATTAGTCTCAATATCCGCATCACTAGTGTCAATATCCACATCACTAGTCTCAATATCCACATCACTAGTGTCTATATCCACATCACTAGTGTCTATATCCACATCATTAGTCTCAATATCCACATTACTAGTGTCTATATCCACATCATTAGTGTCTATATCCACATCACTAGTGTCTACATCCACATCACTAGTGCCTATATCCACATCACTAGTGTCTATATCCACATCATTAGTCTCAATATCCACATCGCTAGTGTCAATATCCACATCACTAGTGTCTATATCCACATCACTAGTGTCTATATCCACATCATTAGTGTCTATATCCACATCACTAGTGTCTATATCCACATCACTAGTGTCTATATCCACATCACTATTGTCTATATCCACATCATTAGTCTCAATATCCACATCATTAGTCTCAATATCCACATCATTAGTCTCAATATCCACATCATTAGTCACTATGACCACATATCTAGTCTTTGTCTCCACATCGCTATCCTCTATGTCCACGTCACCATCATCACCTGTGAACAAACAGGTCAGATATTATCAATCAACACTTATAACTGGAAGCATTCATGTGATTCTTCAGTTAACAGCTACATATGACTGGCTGGCACCTTGCCGTCTTGACAGACGATAGTTTGTAAAATGGAGTTATACCTCTCCATAACACAAAGCCTGGGCTGAAATATAGAGACCATTTGTCGCCCATGCAGCATGATCCCTCTCTCGGCCTGTCTAGTGTACTCCAGAGGAAAGGTAACACCAATACGTCTGGAACAAGATAAGTCGCAGAAGCTGCCGGATCAGCAAAGCAATACTCTAACTGTCCGCCTGTCGGTGTTTCATTCCTAGACTAGCCGCCAACCAAGGCTTAGGGTCTGGTCTGCCCTGCCATGACATTTAGTCTTTAGGTTGCATTTCCTCGCACAATGTGAAGTGTCGGGTTTGGTAAGCGTCGCCAAACATTCGGCGCTAACAGAAGCAAGTAATACCGTCTACTATTAACAGCAACATATATAGACAATCTATAGCACCAAAATCTATCACAGGGAAACCAAGAACAACTTCAGCAGAGGTACTCAACCGCCAATGGGAATAATCCCATTATATCTTTGAATAAATGTGCTAAGATTAAATACTCTGCCAACACAATCAACGACAAAATCATAATCATCATGTGCCTTGTCAGGTTTTGCGATCTCACATGATCACCAGTTGTTGATAAATTCTGTGTTCTTGTCTCGACAATGCCATGTGTTCAAGCTGTCTAGATATTTACTTCTCTGCCTTCCACTTGTTCTTTCCCCCTCAATCTTACCAGTTGTCGTTAAGTTCTCTGCAGGTCAGCATGGTCAAATGGGTAACAACGCGTGTTCTTAAACATCCGGTGTGCTGATGTCGAGGTAAGCGGTTCAACCCCTACACCGGACAGTTGGACTAAAATACTGACGTGTCGTCCTCGACTTGGGGACGTAAATTACAAGTACCTCTGAAGTCGGAGTGGGTTCGTCTGATGACAAGGGACACTGTTAATAGGGAAAGCTAATCCACACCCAAAATTCAGTCCAGCACCACAATAAATAGAGAGCTCAAAGCGAGCGAGCGCAAATAAAACAAAACAATTAAGTTCTCTGGTTTATTTCTATTCATAACGTGCCCACAAATTCTTGACTGTATACGTCTAATTTCTGTAATCAGTTTATTTCTATTCATAACGTGCCCACAAATTCTTGACTGTATACCTCTAATTTCTGTAATCAGTTTATGGTTTTTATTTATTTCTTTAGGGACTTCCTCGTTGATTTGTTCTTTCTGTTCATGATATTCTTTGCATTTCCCTCAGAAACCACATTTACATTGCCACCAGATGTTTTTCAGCTTGAAAGTCCACGCGTCATATCCATGCAAATTAAAAAAAAAAATGTTTGCATATCCTTTACAGGACATCGCTGTCAACATCAGCATCTTTCAGCTGATTGTTGATTTCTTGGCAAGATTACGCTCAGTAGTTTGCCATTGCTTTCTGAGAGGCCGGCTCACATACCCCGTAAGTTATCGACGCTATTCGAACCACTGATGATTCTCACCGTCGTCACGTTACTTACGAGAGTATACGAGATTAAGGAGAAAAGTCGCTAACTTCTAGGCCAGGAAGCCTAAAATCTACACATTGTTCAGGGGCCACCATTTTTGTTTTTGGTTTTTGTAAACACGGGCTAAGAAAAGCACGAACCAAACTCAGATAAAGATATTTTGAAATGAACCATCGAATTCCTCTATTGGAGACCCAGTCAACAAATCTTGAGATCACTTAAGTTATTCACACATTTCTAGACCTTTCGAGTTTCCATGTTACATCTTACAGTTATCAGTACTGGCGCTACATCAAAGAAGATCTGATACGAGAGCAAGAGGGCGCCCGAGAAGAAAATGGATTGGCATCAATGAAATTGTACAATCACACAAAATGACACTATCAAGTGCCACCCATCGGACGTTGAAACGGTAACTATTCCCATGACGATTGACAGCAAAACTGGAATAAGAACATGATGATCTTCCATTGTTGTGTCGAATAATTCGATTTGCGCTGATAACTATCATCTTGACAACTACAACACAAACGGTTGGCATCTCGCCTTCGTTATTTTCTCTATCACTAAGTGTTACATTTGCGGGCAAAGTCGGCCTACTTAAGAAGAAATGTATGAGAGCGCACTGATTTATTTACTTGCAGCAGTCAATTTACGCTGATTTGTTCTTTTCAATGTCTACAATTTAAGTCAGCGTAAAACAACGCAACACGACGCAAACCTTGATGACACTTCGTGCGCCTGTGACGTAGTGTTACATGCTAGAGCCGCTATAATAATCCGAATGACTAGCTCTGCCGTCCGAGTTACAGTACCTTTCCAGTTAACGGTTAGTTATTGTTCCAATTTTAGTATATATGTACTGCGTGAACAGTTAATAATAATTATTTAAAAAAAAAAAATTCAGGTTCCACCGAGATTTGAACTCGGATCGCAGGATTCAGAGTCCTGAGTGCTAACCATTACACCATGGAACCGATAGAAATATGACTCTTCGCTGGCTATTGAACGAAGGGAACGAACGGAGCGCGTGTGGAAATGTTCTGAGTACAGCGATGTCGTTTCTAAGCTCAACTCGACTCGTTACATATTGGGATTGACCGCGACGTCCTGTAAAGAATATGCAACTTTTTTTTGTTGTTGGAATAAAGGGGACACGATATATTTAAAAAAAAAAATTTCTAGAAGAGAATTTGAAATGTTTATACCCCAGGTAAAATTTTCAGGCGCCTGGATTTTTCTAACCCTGGTCATACAAAAGTGCAGGTGCTATGTTACATACATGTTACATTACATGTTGTAGCACTTCAAAACTCTGTTTCTCTTTGCAATTGACAGCTTTTTATTGGTCAGTATGTTTTCCACCGTGAAAAAGGCAACCTCTGCCATTGCCATTCTTGTAAAGACAAAATAATAATCATTTAACAAGGCTGAAACAGCAGAAGTAAATTTGGATACTTATAACATAATCATATCATCATGTTCCTCTTGTACCTTGCGGTGTCGAGGTGAAGTATAAACAGCGGGAGAGTGCCCGCTTATGGACTTCATGTATCGATATTCCCATCGGACTCCATAAATGTGGTAATAACCAGATTTTCAAAATAATTTAAACATACGTACCTTTTATCCCACAAAGGCACTTCATTAGTACTCCAAACATTGATGACTAACTAGCTGCTATGCTAATTAAGTCCAATCTGGCAAAGAAGAAAGAAAAGCTTTTGGTTACATTCAACGCGTAATTAACTGATTCAGAGCCAAGCAGAAAGCAGGTTTGGACAAAACATACTGCTGATAATAAAATGAACAAGTATTATAATATACATTTCTGTTCACTCAGCATTGAAATTGTCGAAGACATCACGAAACAAAACTATTTTATTATAATATACATTCGAGCATTGAAATTGTCGAAGACATCACGAAACAAAACTATTTTATTATAATATACATTTGAGCATTGAAATTGTAGAAGACATCACGAAACAAAACTATTTTATTATAATATACATTTGAGCATTGAAATTGTAGAAGACATCACGAAACAAAACTATTTTATTATAATATACATTTGAGCATTGAAATTGTAGAAGACATCACGAAACAAAACTATTTTATTATAATATACATTTGAGCATTGAAATTGTCGAAGACATCACGAAACAAAACTATTTTATTATAATATACATTTCTGTTCACTGAGCATTGAAATTGTCGAAGACATCACGAAACAACACAAATAAAACGAGGACCCTAGTTGAGCGATATATTGTCCTTCTGTCCGAAAGGGGAGTCTTGTTTGACGGTATATAATCTTTCGGCACTGAATTGTAACGGACTCAGAAAGCATGCTGAGAAGGGTGAGAACAGGTAGGCTTCGTGCAGAGTGGCTTGCTTCGCTTCGGAGGTCACGGGTAGTAAGCATCACCTGGATCTTTTCTCCTGGGCATGCCGGTGTGCTGGGGAATGAACAGGCGGACAGATTGGCTGGCTCGGCAAAATTTGGTGGAGTATTGATGCAGGACAAGGCAGACGTGGTTGCGGCCTTGTGGGAGCACGTGTACACCTCGGAGGAGCAGATGGAGCACCATGGTCTGGTAAGAATGAGACAACGTGGTGTGACGAGGGGTTCTGGCCGACGCTCGGCGCTCGGAGGAAAGGCGAGACGGACATATAATCAGATTGCTACTGGAACTATTAGTGTTGGAACTCTTCGCTGGCTGCTGAGGATGGAGACGGAGCGCTTATGGGAATGTCCCGAATGCTGTGATGTCGGTTCCTAGATCAATCAATCAATCAATCAATCGGCACTGAATTAGTTACAGATAGTATCACATCACTATTTACACAGGAGATAAGACAGCGGTTTATTGGAAATAGGGATATATACAGTGGAACCTCGGTTGTCATTGCCTTCGGTTTTCGCCGATTTTTTCCCGTGAAATATTTGTTTCAGTTTTCGTCGATTGTCTCGGATTTCGTCGGAGTGCCCACGGAACCTCACAGCTAATTTTGCAAAAACACAGGGACCCACGAGTTCTTCTGCTCAGTTTGGCGTTGTTTCTCGTTATGTGAGCATCACTTGCTAATAATAAGTTAACCCTTTCCTTTCAGCTCCGTCATGAGACCAAATAAAGTTTCCAGAGCCAACGGCTCTTCGAAGAAGACGGCCAGAAACACGATTGAGTTGAAGAATGAAATCATTAAAAAATATGAGAGGCATTAAGATTGCTGAAATCGGCCACATGTACGGGAAGCTCCATTGTGGCGAAAAGGGAAGAAATAAAGGAGGCTAATGTAGCAAAAGGCATGAAAGTGCTAACGAAACAAAGATCGCAAACAATTGAAGATGTTGAACAGTTCTTCTTCTTCTTCTTCTTCTTCTTCTTCTTCTTCTTCTTCTTCTTCTTCTTCTTCTTCTTCTTCTTCTTCAGCGTTCCGAGCCATTGAGGTTCTTTGCTGCAGATACAATCCGTCTCCATTCGTCTCTCTGGTTGACCTTCTCTTGCCAGTCGCAGATTCCAAGTGCTTGTAGGCCTGTATATGTATTATCTCTCCACCGCCTTCTTGGTCTACCTCGGGGTCTACGGTCATTTATTTCCTGAGTGTAAGCGAGTTTTGTTTCCCTATTATCTTCCATTCTTGCTATATGCCCCAGCCATTGTAGTCTATTAGCCTTCATGATACCAGTGATTAGCGGGGTCTTAAATAGATCATAAATGTCTTTGTTACTTCTTCTTTTCCACTCTCCACTTTGTGTATCCCTAATGGGTCCAAAGATGCGTCTTAAAACTTTGTTTTCAAATGTTTGTAACAAGGCTTCGTCTCCTTTCGTTGTACTCCAGGTTTCAGAGCCATACAGCACAGAACAGTTATTATTAATTTGGATAAATCAAAACCAGTTAGATGGCGACTCTATTTCGGAGGCAATCATATATGAAAAGGCCAGACTGTTGTATGCCGATCTTTAAGAAAATGCCTGGGATGAGTGCGTACAAAAGACAAGAAGACCAAGTAGGGCATTGATCCCAGATAGTGCCCTGGTACCTAAGGTCTTTATGGAGGAGGATTCCCATTCCAAACAATAATATCTGCACCTCTCTCTCCCCTCCTCGCAGTCTTCCATACACCAAGAAGAGTCTTCAGAAAGGTAAATGCCATGTTAAATGTTCATTTAGACTCACATTAGTCATTTATATTCAATTTATATTAGTTTCTTATTGATGTTTAGTATTAAACTATATTTATTCTCTATAAAATGTGAATTTGGTATGTATTTCGGAGTGTCTATAACGAATTAATTGGATTTACATTGACTCATGTGGAAATAATTGCCTCGGTTTTATCGGTTGCGGATTTCGCGGATTGTTTTCGGACGGATTATCGACGAAAACCGAGGTACCAAAGGTGCATATATACAGTGAAACCTCGGTTTTTGACGATATTCCGTCTGAAAACAATCTGCGAAATCCGAAACCGATAAAAACCGAAGCAATTATTTACATAAGAATCAATGTAAATCCAATTAATTCGTTATAGACACTCCAAGATACATACCACAAACACATTTTATAGAGAATATAAATATACCGTTTAATACTAAAACACAATAAGAAATTGGCAGCGAAGTCACTTGGACAATGAGATTTCAACACATCATATGTGATGTCTTCTTCTTCTTCTGCGTTCATCCGGAGTTTTTTTTTCTTTTCCGGACGTGATTGCGTTGTGCCTTTTTACAGCAGAGCTGCGTTATTGCGCCGTTAGGCCGACACATCCGACTTCTGCGGGCATTTGTTGACCGGATAAACCTTCCCGGGGATATGTGATTTTATCTTATGTGCGTTACTTAATTTTGAAACTGAAAACTGCACATTAAACACGTTACACCGAATACTGTATACGTAGTAATCACTTACATGTAATTGTAGTATTAGCACTCGCAATAAATTAAAACAAAATAGTACAAAAACACTAGAGTGCATGGGTACCTTTCTTTCGCAAAATTGGCGGCGAGGTTACGTGAGCACGCCGAGGCAACCGACGCAATCAGAGGCAACCGATGAAAATTGAGACACATTTTTTGCGGAAAAAATCGACGAACACCGAAACCGATTTATGTATGTATATATATTAGTAAATAGAAAATTAAAATAAAATAAATTACACATATAAACATATTCATTTTTACTATAGAATTAAGAAACGATTGCTGTATAAAAGTGCCTGAAAGTTAGTTAGTTGCATATCCTTTACATGACGTCGCAGTCAACCCCAGCATTTTTTGGCTACTTTTTTCTCTTGGCAAGTTTACGTTCAGTGGTTTGCCTCTGCATTCTGAACGACCGGCACCCATACCATTTTATTTATTTATTTTTTTTTTAACCAACGCAAATCGCCCGCAGCTGTGATTCGATCGCGGTATGCGGAATTACGAACTGCGTTCGTAACCTCTTTGCCACGGAGCCGGTGCCACTGATAGTAGAAAATATATTAAAGAAAAACAGCTCTAGAGAAATACAAGGAAACATTAAGCAGTGTATCACAAGAACACAAATTCCTATGTAGGCGATCTATATAAGAAAGCAAAATATGAATTATTTCAGGCAATTATACTAACCTGCACGGTTCACAGCGACTGCTCTAGCCAAGTGGTCTTAATTCCTCTGGCTCAAGACACCTTTGTCCTACACCGCAAGCTAGTTTAGGCAGTAGATGATAGTTAAGTACTGAAAATATATTCACATGAATGAATATGGATAGCATTATTAAAAATATAATACATATACAAAACATAATCGTAAAATCTAGTATTATAAAATGGCAAAGCAAAAATTGAAAATCCATTATCTAAATGAAAAATAATATCTTCAACGCGAGGGCCATCTTTAAGAATCTCATGATCAAAATGGTATTTTCAGGACATTGGTTCACTTAATTGAATCATAATCAACATGCAGCTGTCAAAGTAGCATTGAAAAGATCAAACTGGTTTTTGAGGTGCAAAAGGGAGAAGGCTTGGCTATGTATTCTTTCTGCACACCTATTCAACATATTTGCAGGAAATGTAATGAGAAATGTCAAAAATAATTAGACCAGAGACACTTTTGATCAATTTGTAATTGCTGGAAATATAATTCTTACTGACACGTTGGACGGAGGGAATAGCAGAGTCCATGGGAATATCGAGACATGAAGCCCATAATCGGGCACTCTCACGATGTTTATACTTCACCTCGACACCACAAGGTACAAGAGGAACATGATGAGATGATGAGACTGACACCTTGCCGTATTGACAGGCGATAGTTTGAAACATTTCGTATGTGTATGTTTTATAGACTACTAGCTGACCCGGCCCGGCTTCGCTCAGTCCCTGGCGGGGAGCATCTCATTTAATTCATATTCGGCCCCTGCTCCCGTTCCCAAAAAAGACGACCCGCCCCGGCTTCGCCCAGCCCCTGGCAGGGAGCGTCTCATTTAATTCATATTCGGCCCCTGCCCCCGTTCCCGTTCCCAAAAAAAGACGACCCGGCCCGGCTTCGCCCAGCCCTGGCGGGGAGCGTCTCCTTTAATTCATATTCGGCCCCTGCCACCGTTCCCGTTCCCAAAAAAAAAGAAGCCCGGCCCGGCTTTTATCATTATATATTAAAACTCATATGCCTGTATATAAATGTAGACAAACATTTTATAAAGCTTTGATAACAATGCAACAATTATATATAAAATAAACAGCAATGCTACTAAAAGTTATGTCCCTTGATATAAATTTTCTTAAGTTAAGTCCCCTCCTATATATTAATTATAATGTAAATTAAAATATTAAATGTTTTTACGTAAATAACTGTTTGTCCACTAAAAAACTATGACAATAGGCTGCACGGGAATGAGAAGAAGACGTGTAGAAAATTTCATCTCAATCGGATGGACCATTTACGAACGCATAAATAACATACAGTCAGACAGACAGACATTGCATTTTATATATATAGACAAGAACGCTTTTATTAAAGTGCAACCTGAACGATTAATTACGTGCCTACAAGATATAGGAGTAGACGGAAAGGACATCAGACTTATTAGTAACTTCTACTGGGAACAAATGGAGTCAATTATATATACACACACACACACACACATATATATATATAAGTTACATATCCTTTACAGGACGTTGCAGTCAACACCAGCATTGTACTGACGTTGTTGATGTCTTGGCAAGTTTTATGTTCAGTAGTTTGCCATTGCTTTCTGAACGACCGGCTCCCATACCAACACGTTAAAACCAGCGAGATACGGTCTGCTGCCAAATCGGTCACCGCTGTGTTTCGAAAGCGGGTAAGTGGCATTACGAATCACGTCCGCAACGCCAACGCCACGGAGAGAGTCAATTAGATACGGAAATAATTATTTGTTGTCCATAGAGATAAAAAGAGGAGTACGGCCTTTTCAACGTATACAGAGAAAGTAATTTTAAAGAAGTCGAACTGCCTGGACTTAACATCAATGGAAGAATCATAAACAATCTTAGATATGCTGACAATACCGTGTTACTATAAGCATGTGGCTTAGATGTTAACATTAAAAAAAAAAAAAACGAGCACTGTGATACTTAGGCAATTAGCAGTGGAAAGGATATGTCATCAATGAACATCACAGTAAACGGGGAGATACTAGAACAAGTTTCTCCTATCTAATCTTGGGCATGTAATAACAGCTGATTAAGAAATTAAATAGAAATCAAAAAGTGAATAGGAATGGCCAAAAAATGCTCTACATGCCACGGAAGCCTGGACATTGAACAAGCAATTAGAAAGTCGAATACAGGCCCTGGAGATGTGGATATACAGAAGAATATGTCATATTTAATATAAACAAAAACAATTAAATGCAGAGGTTCTAGAAAACTGGTAATGAAAAGGGAGTTGATGAAAGAAATAAAAATAGAGGCAAGTGAAATATTTGAGCCACCGCTAAAAGGCATAACTCTTATAGTTATAACAACCATCCTGGAGAGTAAGATTGAAGGCAAACGAACATGAGATAGATAACGATACAAGTGGGAAGATAATATAAAGAGATGGAAGAACAGCAATATGACAGAATGTACAATCGGGACCAGAGACACAGTACTGAGATCCATTGCAGCCAACCTTCATTGTGGAGACGGTACCCGATTGATTGATTGAGCTTATTACATTGGGCATTGGCTTCAAAGAAGGCATAATAACTACAACCCGTAACTAATAGTGGGGACCAGGGATGGAGTTATACCTCTCTATAGCACAACAGCCTGGACTGAATTGTAGAAAGCATTTTTGCCTATGTAGCATGATCACCTTCTGTGTCTGCCTAGTTTAGTCCAGAGGACAGGCAATTCCAATACATCTGGAACAAGACAAGCTGTAGAAGTTGCAGGATCAGCAACGCAATATCTAACTGTCCACCTGTCGGAGCTTCGATCCTGGACCGGTTGCCGGCTAAGGCTTGAGGTCTTCTGGTCGATATTTAATCTTTAGGTTGCTTTTCCTCGCACTAGGATAAGGCGTGTATCGTCCCTTGTTCCTCTGAATATAATTCCAGAATATATATATATATATATGTATATTTTTTTTTAAATTTTTTTTCTGCGTTTCCATCTTGTTTCAGGATATTGCGGTCAACACCAGCATCTTTCAGCTGTATGTTGATTCCTAGGCTAGATTACGCTCATCAACACGCCACGACTTTCTGAGCGACCGGCTCCATACTCTCATAAGTCACTAGCGTGACTCGAACCACTTCTAATTCTCGTCCGCTCACGTCGACCACGAGAGTATTTGGGATTAACAGAGAAAGTTGCTAACTCCTCGGCCAGGGAGCCGCATATATATATATATATATATATATATATATATATATATATATATATATATATATATATATATATATATATATATATATAGCCAGTCTCCCTGGTCTAGAGGTTACACACCTTTCTCCGTAATCTCGTATACTCTCGAAAGTAACGTGACGTTGTGCGAGAATCTGTAGTGGTTCTCTCCGCGTAGGTAACTTACAGGATATGTGAGCCGGTCGCTCAGAAAGCAATGGCAAACTACTGAGCGTAATCTTGCCAAGAAATCAACAATAAACTGAAAGATGCTGATGTTGACAGCGATGTCCTGTAAAAGGATATGATATATATATATATATATATATATATATATATATATATATATATATATATATATATATATATATATATATATATATATATAATAGTTTAATTTATTCCATCTGAATATCAAGGAGTTATGAATCTCATGGACAGAACTAAAAGTCCAGCCAATCACGGTGAGGAAAAGACCAGTGCTGGACAGTACACGCATTTTAAAAAACCTGTAAACAATATAACTAGAAACTACTATAACTATAAAGGCACTGTTTATGCCTTCTAATGACGTTCGTAAAAAATGTCTGGTTTGATCTGAATTATTATGAAATGTAATATGGCCAAGGGGTTAGCAGCTGTCTCCGCTAACCCCGAATACTCTCGTCACGTGACGCGACGAGAATTAGCAGTGGTTCGAATCGCAAAAGTGACTTATGAGAGTATGGAGCCGGTCGCTCAGAAAGCCGTGGCGTGCTGATGAGCGTAATCTAGTCTAGGAATCAACATACAGCTGAAAGATGCTGATGTTGACCGCAATATCCTGAAACAGGGTGGAAACGCGGGAAAAAAAAAAAAATATATATATATATATATATAATTAAATGTAATTAAGAAATAAAACCACAGAACGGCTGAACAAGAAATTGATGAATTAGAAAAAAAAATTAAATAATTAAGAAAGGAATTTTTATGCAAATATACGTCATTTGTCTGTAAATTTAATCTACATCTATGTTTTTTATTGTAACTTTTGAAATACTTTACCTTGTATTTAGTAAATAACAAATTCTTAACACGGTCAATTAAATTTTATAGTAGTAATGATTTACCTGAGAAACTTCGTTGCATCTCTCCCGCTGGTTGACTACCACGTGGGTTTTGTTTACTAACAAGTAAACACGTTGTCTGGCGATCTAGCGTCCTCTGCATTAGAGTCCACACATCGAATGAATGAAAGAGAGCACTGTTACTGTATTACACCTGTACCCAGTGTGGGTAAAACACAACATACGATTAAGAAGCTCAACGGATGAATAAATTAACACACAGATACGGGTGAACGTTACGATCAAAACTTGTTATCAGCGACACAAAAATAAGTCGACTAAACATAACAGAAGTTCGACGGATGAATCATTCCGCCGGGACTCATTTTCGTCGTTACCACCACGTCACGTTTACTCGACTGCTGTTTTCCATTATTATCTGCAATATAACAATTATTAGTTAGTTTATTATCACTGCTTGTTTGGTAATTATTTTCAGAAGTTTCTAAATGGCATATTTAGTAATTATTTTAGTTTTAAATGTTTTGATTTTTATGCGGAGGGTTATTTGTTTTTGTGTGAGAACAGCTGTTGAAGGCGGAGTCGTGAATATGCATGTGGCCTGGGTGACCTCAGGGGAATAAGATTTTAAAAGACGAAAGGATCGACTTCATTACACCGGGTTTACCCGATATGGCTCGGTCTCTTTCCTTTTTTGACCTGTCAAAAGAGTCGCACTAACTCCGTAGCTCCAGCGACCATCCCTAGTAGTTTTTGAGAAAATTGCACTAAGTAGTGAACCAAACGTAGCCCGGAATCAACTCACAACCTTCGGAACTCGAGGCAAGCGACATAACTACTTTGCCACGGAGATTGCCTGACTTCAGGTGAGAAAGTATGGACACCGTGGCGTACGCTCATTGAATGTTTTTACACTCACCTACTTTGAACTCAAGTCAAGCCATGACGTGCTACTACTCCTAGTAAAAATGTGAATAGAACTGGGTGGAACTGCGGCAAAGCTGTGAAAATGTAAACAATATAAAATGACACAAAGTAGTGCAGCTTACTTGTGGAGAAAACTTGACCAAACTAGATCTAATCCCAGCACCTCAAACTTGTGGAGAAAACACACAGATCGGAACTGTGAGGTAAGTATGAACATTTTTTCCAATTCCCATTTTCTCTTCATTGGTTTCATTTTTTCATTCTTCTGTTCTTCTCGTCCTGTCGTCACCTGTTGATGTAGTCACATGAGATCTCCTTGACTATATGTTGTGTTTGTGAATGTGTTTGTTTGCTGATGAAGGCTAATCGCCGCAACGTCCTGTATGTGTCGTAATTCTGTTATGTAAAGCTGCACTATTTTGTGCCATTTTGTACTGTTTACAACTTCTATTGTACGGGACTGATTTGTTGCGCGTGGGTTAGCTCGCCATATTACCAGTGTCCCAAGCCATCAGATAAAACCTCTTCGACTTCTGAAGTGCTTATTATTTACGTCTCTATGCCAAGGACGAGAAGTCAACATTTTAGTCCAACTCACCGGTGAAAGGGGGGAGGGGGTTTGAACCCGCTACCTCTGCATCAGCACGCTTGATGTCTAAGAACGAGCGCAAAACATGGAGAGCCATGATGTCCGCCCTATGCGCCGCCTTAGGCTCTAAAAGAAAGACTAGACTAGACATGATGATCTTCATTTATAAAACAAAATTGCTTGTCGTTTGCAAGGCCGTGCAATCAATCCTCAGCTCCTATTGACTGATATACCAGGCAATTTTACATCTAAATATACGACACACATTATTTAAATGGTCCGTCTGGGCAGTGGGTTGGAACAGCTGACAATGAAGCACAAGACACTCGTGGAGACAACTTGACCAAACTAAGCCTAACCCAAGCACCTGAAACTTTTGCAGACAACTTGAATAAACTAGGCCTAATCTCAGCTCCTGAAACTTGTCGAGACAACTTGATCAAACAAGGCCTAATCCCAACACCTGAAACTTGTGGAGACGACATGAACAATCTAGACCTAATCCAAGCACCTGAAACTTGTGTAGACAACATGAACAAACTAGACCTAATCCCAGCACCTGAAACTTGTGGAGACAACATGAACAAACTAGACATAATCCAAGCACCTGAAACTTGTGGAGACGACATGAACAAACTAGACCTAATCCAAGCACCTGAAACTTGTGTAGACAACATGAACAAACTAGACCTAATCCCAGCACCTGAAACTTGTGGAGACAACATGAACAAACTAGACCTAATCCAAGCACCTGAAACTTGTGGAGACGACATGAACAAACTAGACCTAATCCAAGCACCTGAAACTTGTGTAGACAACATGAACAAACTAGACCTAATCCCAGCACCTGAAACTTGTGGAGACAACATGAACAAACTAGACCTAATCCCTGCACCTGAAACTTGTATAGACGACATGAACAAACTAGACCTAATCCAAGCACCTGAAACTTGTGTAGACAACATGAACAAACTAGACCTAATCCCAGCACCTGAAACTTGTGGAGACAACATGAACAAACTAGACCTAATCCCTGCACCTGAAACTTGTATAGACGACATGAACAAACTAGACCTAATCCAAGCACCTGAAACTTGTGTAGACAACATGAACAAACTAGACCTAATCCAAGTACCTGAAACTTGTGGAGACAACATGAACAAACTAGATCTAATCCCTGCACCTGAAACTTGTGGAGACGACATGAACAAACTAGATCTACTCACAGCACCTGAAACTTGTATAGACGACATGAACAAACTAGATCTATTCCCAGCACCTGAAACTTGTGTAGACGACATGAACAAACTAGATCTAATCCCAACACCTGAAACTTGTATAGACAACATGAACAAACTAGATCTATTCCCAGCACCTGAAACTTGTGGAGACAACATGAACAAACTAGATCTAATCCCAGCACCTGAAACTTGTATAGACGACATGAACAAACTAGATCTAATCCCAGTACCTGAAACTTGTGGAGACAACTTGACCAAACTAGGCCTAATCCCAGCGCTTGAAACTTGTGGAGAAATCTTGACCAAACTAGGCCTACACCCCGGCATCTGACACTTGTGGAGAAAACTTGATCAAACTAAGCCTAATCCCAGCACCTGAAACTTGTGAAGAAAACTTGACCAAACTAGATCTAATCGTAGCACCTGAAACTTGTGGAGACAATTTGACCAAGCTAAGCCTAATCTCAGCACCTGAAACTTGTGGAGAAAACTTGACCTAATCCCAGCACCTGCTACTTCTGGAGACAACTTGACCAAACTAGGCCTAATCCCAGCGCTTGAAACTTGTGGAGAAATCTTGACCAAACTAGGCCTACACCCCGGCATCTGACACTTGTGGAGAAAACTTGATCAAACTAAGCCTAATCCCAGCACCTGAAACTTGTGAAGAAAACTTGACCAAACTAGATCTAATCGTAGCACCTGAAACTTGTGGAGACAATTTGACCAAGCTAAGCCTAATCTCAGCACCTGAAACTTGTGGAGAAAACTTGACCTAATCCCAGCACCTGCTACTTCTGGAGACAACTTGACCAAACTAGGCTTACTCCCAGCACCTGAAACTTGTGGAGAAAACTTGACCAAACTAGGCCTACTCCGAGCACCTGAAACTTGTGGAGAAAACTTGACCAAACTAGGTCTAATCCCAGCACCTGAAACTTGTGGAGAAAACTTGACCAAACTAGGCCTACCTCCTGCATCTGAAACTTGTGGAGAAAACGTGATCAAACTAAGCCTAATCCCAGCACCTGAAACTTGTGGAGACAATTTGACCAAGCTAAGCCAAATCTCAGCACCTGAAACTTGTGGAGACAACTTGAGTAAGCTAAGACTAATCCCAGCACCTGAAACTTGTGGAGAACACGTGTTCTCGGTCCTGACGTAGTTACACCCTAATGAACCTCTCAGCAGATGTGAGGTTCGGGTACCTACTACTTTACTTTATCGGCTTAGTATACTCTATTCGACGAACAATAAACGACTGCTTAAACACAGTGAGGCCTTAGCAATATGTCGGTTACAGCTGGCTATTTGTAATTTTCGTCCCCAAGTCAAGGACGAGAAGTCAACGGTGGTTGCAAAGACGATAACTGATCTGACTGATGTAATCTACACATACAACACGACGAAACAACAACAACAACAAAATAACAATCAATCAATCAGGTGCCGTCTCCACAATGAAGGTCGCCTGCAATGGATCTCCAATACTGTCTGTCTCTCGCCTTGACTGTACTTCAGTCAGACTGATGTTCGTCCATCTCTTGATGTTATTTTCCCACTTGTATCGTTGTCTACCACTTGCTCCCTTGCCCTTAACCTTGCCTTCCCTTATTGTTTTTATAAGAGTATCATGTCTTTTAAAGTGGCCGAAATATTTCACTTGCCTCCTCTTTATTTCTTTCATCAACTCTCTCTTCATTCCCAGTTTCTCTAGAACCTCTGCATTTGATTGTTTTTGTTTCCATTAAATACAACATATTCGTCTGTGTATCCACATCTCTAGGGCCTCTATGCGACTTTCTAGTAGCTTGTTCAATGTCCAGGCTTCCGCGCCATACAATAGCGTTGAATATACGCAGCATTTGACAATTCTCATTTTTAATGCGTTATTAATCTCTCTAGATGTTAATACTGATTTCACGCCATTGAAAGCATTGGCCATGCCTATTTTCTTTTTGATTTCTATTTCACTTCTGCCATCATCTGTTATTTTGTGTCTAGGACAGGAGAAACTTGTTACTTGTTCTAGTATCTACCCGTTTACTGTGATGTTCATTGATGACCTTTCCTTTTTACTGCTAATTATCATGGCTTTTGTTTTTGGATATTAATATCTAAGTCACATTCTGCACTGTGCCTTTTGACTTGTTCCATTAGATCTTGTAACTATTGCTCACTTTCTGCTAGTAACATGGTATCGTCAGCATAACAACAAAATAAGGCCCTGCAAAATACAACATCACACAGTAGACAAACATGTTGCATGTCCTCTGCAGAACGTTGATTTTCAGGACAAAGATACAACATCACACATAACAAAAATGTTGCATGTCCTCTGCAGAACGTTGATTTTCTAGACAAAAATACAACATCACACAGTAACAAAAATGTTGCATGTCCTATGCTCCAATGCAGAACATTTATTTTCTAGACAAAAATACAGCACACAGCAGCAAAAATGTTGCATGTCCTATGCAGAACGTTGCATTTTCTAAGCAATGTTACGTTTGGTATTTGGAATAGAAGAAAAAGCAGCGGCTTTTGGAAGTAGACAGCCTTGTGTTGATTTCGAAGGTATGAGTATTGGTCGATCAGAAAGCAGTAGCAAACTACTGAACGCAACAGTTGCCTGGCAAATCACAAAGAGCCTAATATGCTAGATTTGATTGAGGCGTCATGTAAAGGACATGCAACTAACCGTAGTTTGCCATTACTTTCTGAAACAATTCAGCTTGTAACCACAACAGAAGGAAATTCAATAAACCCATCACCACCGCGCGATCAGCGAACATGAAACCTGATTCTCTGCCAGAGGCCTATTGATAGACCCCGTAACCCAAATTTGACACCCAAGAGCCACCCTATAGATCTGTTATGTATAGTGGTTTAATTGAACCATTTCTCCTTTCCAGTCCACAATTTTTAGTGTCCCATTGATTTAAACTTTAAAACGAAAGATTTCCTTTCCTTCCGTGTGCTTCCGTGTGCAAAAAAAAAGGCATTGTCCGTGTACATTTTAGGAAAATGTTTGTTGATATTTCGAAATTCGAAGTGACAATATCTTCTGGTTCTGGACCTCATATATTTTAATAAAATTACCGTTTTAAACAGTTTTATATTATAGTTGTTGTGATGTAAAGGATTTTGTGAAAGATTCTAAAACGAACCTTTGCAGTTGTCAGATAATTATTTAGAAGACGGTCATAATATTTTAAAAAAATCTAACAGTGAAATTTACTAAGAATATGATGGCTTTTCCATTTTGTGTGAAAATTATGTGCTTCATAATTTGATGATTTCATTGTGGTTTATTCGTGTTATGGAGCAGTTCTTGTGATATTCTTGAACACAACTGGTGTGTGTAACATAATTCACTAAATTTAACTGGATTAGCGGCTTCGGATAGAAAATAACGCCTTGGTAAGTGAATTTTTTTCCATAATTTTTAACACTTTAATTTCAATTGTTATTACTAAAACTCTCATTATTGCTATAATATTTGTAACCTATCAGTTAATTATTAACACTGTCAGATTCCCTGTGCAATTCTCTTTAATTTGATATGTAATACAATGACATTGAATCTGCTTTGAAGAACTGTAAAAAATCAGAAATAAATATCATAATGGGTGATTTCAACGCAAAAATAGGAAAGCAAAGCGATGGATGCAGTGTAGGCAACCATGGTTTGGGAGAGAGAAATGAAAGAGGTTACAGACTTGTAGAATGGGCAAAAGAACAAGAAATGGTGGTAGGAAACACCTGGTTTAAACAACATCCTAGAAGATTATGGACATGGAGGAGTCCAGACAGCAGGATTAAAAACCAGATAGATTACATCCTGATTAGCAAAAGGTTTCGAAATGCGTTAACAGTTGTAAAAACAGTTCCAAATGCAGACTGTTACAGTGATCACAGATTAATTACTGGCACATTGAGGGTTAAGTTAAAGAAAGTCAAGTATACAGCAGGAAACCCTAAATATGACTTGTGCAAATTGAAAACTGACAAAGAAATACAAGATAATTTTCACATAGAAGTAAAGAACAAATTTGATTTATTGTCTGATCTGGAGATCCTATTTCAAGATGTAGATGATCAATGGGAAATGCTGAAGAATTCAATCAGTTGTGCAGCAGAAAAAACTATTCCAAAAGTAAAGAAAGTGGGCCGTAAGACATGGATGACTGAAGAAATTTTGCAACTAATGGAAACAAGAAGACAGAACAAAAATAATCCTGCCAAATATGAAGAAATTCACAGAAAAATCAGAACCTTATGTAAGGAGGCAAAAGAAACATGGCTTGAGAAAAATTGCAGAGAAATTGAAAAACAACACAACAGTAAAAATGCGAAACTAATGCACAAAAGTATTCAGGAGCTTACCAATCAAAGAACACGTACATCAGCAGGCTGCCTAAAGACAAAAGATGGAAGAGTCATAATAGAAAAAGATCAGATCTTACATGTATGGTCAGATTACGTGAAAAACCTTTATGACGATAACAGAGACGAACAGTATGATGTTCAGAATAATAATGAAGGGCCAACAATTTTGAAGATGGAGGTTCAAAATGCTCTTAATCATATGAAATCTGGCAAGACCCCCGGTCCAGACAGCGTCACAACAGAAATGATTAATGCTTTAGAAGAATATGGAATAGATAAAGTTACCAGTCTGCTTAATACAATATATGATACTGGAAGTATACCTCATGAGTTATGTAATTCTGTATTTATTGCAATCCCAAAGAAATCAGGAGCCTTGGAATGTGATCAACATCGAACAATTAGTATAATGAGTCACATCACGAAGATTTTGCTAAGAATTATCATGCAAAGAGTGAGGAGGAAAATACAACCTGAAATAGGAGAAGAACAATGTGGGTTTGTAGAAGGCAAGGGTACAGTAAATGCTGTGTATATACTGAGAACCGTAATCGAACGTTCTATAGAAGTAAACAAAGATCTACACCTTTGCTTTATTGACTACACAAAGGCTTTTGATAAAGTGAGACATGTCAACATGATAAGGATGCTTGAAGATCTACAAATTGATGGGAAAGACCTTAGACTTGTAAAAAACATATATTGGAAACAACAAGCTGCCATAAGAGTTGATAATGAAATAAGCCAATATCAGCCTATTAAGAGAGGTGTGAGACAGGGATGTGTAATGTCTCCAGATCTGTTTTCCCTGTACAGTGAAAATATTTTCAGAAATATTGAAGATATGGAAAGAATCAACATTGGGGGACGATGCATCAATAACATTAGATATGCAGATGATACAGTCTTGATTGCAGACAATGAACAGGACCTGCAAAATTTAGTAGATGCGGTTGTTACACACAGTGAACAACAAGGGTTAGAATTAAATTGTAAAAAGACACAGATTATGGTCGTCACTAGGAAGAACGAAATACCACAGTGTAATATACAAGTAAATGGGAATATTCTTCAACAAGTGAATAGGTACAATTATCTCGGAACAGTGATAACATCTGATGGGAGATGCCTGGAAGAGATTAGAACAAGAATCGCCATGGCAAAAGTAGCCTTTAGCAAGATGAAAAACATACTGACCAATAAAAAGATGTCAATTGAAACGAGAAAAAGAGTGTTGAGGTGCTACATAGAACCTGTACTTTTATATGGATGTGAAGCTTGGACAATGAGCAGCCAGGCTGAAAAACATCTGATGGCTGTAGAAATGTGGTTTCTGAGGAAAATGCAAAGAATACCATGGACAGCCAGAAAGACCAATGAACAAGTCCTTCAAGAAACAAATGAAGATCGTAAACTGATCAGAGACATTAGACGTAGACAGTCACAATTTTTTGGACATGTTATGAGAAGAAATGGTTTGGAGAACTTGGTGACAACTGGTAAGATCGAGGGAAACAGACCAAGGGGAAGACCTAGAAACAAGTATCTGGATGGCTTGGCCTTGTGGCATGGTCGAGACAGAAACACGGAACTGATCCACGACTCTGGTGATCGAGTGAGATGGCAGAATATGACCGCCCACGCTTACCGGCATGGCACATGATGGATGGATGGAATACAATGCATCTGCTACCATTTTAACCATTTTAAAAGCATTATTGTGACAAACCCCTAATTAAAATTTTCTGCCTTGAATTTCTGTTTGGGTATGACCACTTTTTTGTTTGGCAGGCAATCAGTTTTAAGAGCTAACACTAGACCAGGGTGACCAGATCGCCGCGATCAAAAGAAGCCAAGACACGAAATAAAAAAGCCAAAATAAAGCCAAACACTGCCCAGTACAAATGAAAAAGCCAAGAAAAAAGCCAAACATTGCCTAGTAAAAAGATATATTAAAAATATACTTATATCACATGAAGACCTCTTCTTCAAATACGTATTCCTTTTCATTGTTGAAATTCAGTACAGGATTTATTAGAATATACTATTCCAGTTTTGAAATCATTCAACATTTTGGATGAAGGTACAAATTCATTACAGCACTTGTTTGAAGATAATGGTTCTGCTCTAATTCTAATAATTGCTTCTAAGAGAGACAGCTGAAGTCTATTCCTTGCTTTGGTTTTTATGCATGTTAAAAGAGAGAACATCCTCTCCACTGCGGTATTGCTAATAAGTGTTATTAAGCAAGTAAGAACAAAAGAAGCAAGCTCTTTAAATTGGGGATGTTTCATGACTCCTTGCCAGAACTGCTCTGCATTTTTAGACAGTCCATTTTCTTTAAACTGTTCTTCTTCCTTCCAATCTATAAAATTTTCTGTATTGTTCTTCAATAATAGTGTGGTTTTCTTCAGCCAAATTCAAAAAGGGCAATTTCGAAAATAGTGGTCTAGAAGCCTGGTTTAAGGTTATTCCAGGGTTAAAATTGGTTAGATCTTTAAATATATTTCTTGCTGAAGGAAGCCGCTTTCTAACTTGATAAAGTGCTTCTTCTCGCACTGATAAGCATCTTTCTTTGAGATCTAAGACCTCTTGTTGGCAATTAATTTTTTGTATCAGAACTTTTCTGAATATAGTTATCACACTCTGACAGGAATTTGATGCCAAAATCAACATTAGAAACATCTTTTTTCTTATTATTGGTATCATAAGTCCTACTACTACGACGCTTATAATGCAAAAATAGTTCTTCATGTAATTCGTGAGGATCTGCCTTACTTTTCTGAAAAAAAGGCTATTTAACCTTTCGAATTCCTGCACAATAGGGGTTGCGAAATGAAAATAAAGGTAGTTTCTTTGATCTAGAAGCATTTCCTTTATAAGTCGTGACTTAAATTTAGTGTAATAATTTGCTAATTCAGCAGAAATAAAATAAGCCTTGAGTTCTTCCCAATTTATTAGAATGTTGAACATTACTTTTCCCCGGACAAGCCAGCGAATAGAAGAAATTTTCTCAAAGGAAGTGATGCAGTTCTAGCTTGCTGAAATTCTGTCGATGAGTTCATAATTTTGAATAAATCTTTAAATGTTTCTCGTCTCAGATTGCTATGTCTAAACCAATTTGGTATTTCTGTCAGCAAAAGTCCAATGTATTAAGGTAGTTTTGACACTGTATATTTGATGCACAATGCTAATGAATGGCAAACACACTTATACTGAACACATGAAGGAGATACATCTGTCATTCTGGACCAAACTGAATTGTTGCATCCAACCATACTGGAAGCACCATCGGATGCAAAATCAATGCAATATTTTAATGATTGATTATATTTTTCAATTTCATCCTAATTTTCAGCTAATTTAACTTTGTCATCAATTTTCTTGCTTATTGTCACCACTGAAAGTGTTTTTTGTGAAGAAGATGGCGCGCTCCGCTTGTGTTTTTCTGTTGTTGCATGATTTGCGAGATTTGAAAATCTTGGAACAATATTACAATGGCACAGTTTGCAATATGCCTGTTCAGAACCGTCAGTGGATTTCTTGAGCCACACAAATGTCTTTTCCCATTGATCATTATATTTCCGATTAGTATCATAAGATGGTTTCCACTTTGGCATGATAATAGGCTCAGTCAATAATATTATAATAAGAAATACTTGCGACTTGCGACTCGCGATTGCTATGAAGGTATAATTAATTTGAAAACTTAACTACTAAACAGTAAGCTGCGCAGTGCTTCAGTGCGCATAGAACATGGCCAGATAAGCTTATCATTTTGCATTTGTTTTTGCTTAAAAATAGTAACACAAGACAACAAGTAACTTGAAAAATTCAAAAAAGAGGCACATACCATTACAAATTGTTAAAAAGCCAAAAGAAAGCCAAAAAGCCAAACTGATTTTCTGACGCCAAACCTGTTTTTAAAAAGCCAAATTTGTCAAATTTGGCTTTAAAAAAGCCAATCTGGTCACCCTGCACTAGACTAGTAATCTTTCAAACACGCTGACCCATAAACTCAGCGTTCATCTAATTAGTATCGGACAAGGCCCACTTATAAATTATAATTTATGCGAGGACTAGCGGTCACAAGTTGATTAGAACTGGAATCTATATTACCCCCGCGTCTCTAGCCAGGACTGGTGGTAAGTGAAATAAGTAGTTAAAATTAGATTGCTACTATAGTGAGTCTGCCCGTACCAAGTTTTGACAGTCGACACAGAGTTTGTCTGCCGACTGTGTAAATACCAGATCATCTGATTTCTTACGGAAGGTAGGAAGTGCTAAGTTAACGTTAGTTGCATTTCCTTTACAGGACGTTTGCAGTAAACATCAGCATTTTTTGCTGTTGTGATCTCTTGGCAAGTTTAAGTTCAGTAGTTTGCCATTGTTATCACAAGCCAAACGACTGTCGGGTTGGTCTAATTCAGGGGTGGCCAATACGAGGTCCGCGGGCCGCATGCGACCCGCCGGTAGTCACGTTACGGCCCGCGGAGTGGGAAACGACGATGTGGTCGAAGCTGTAGCACGCTTGCTTGTTTACTTTAAGTTAACCAAAAAAATTAGGTGCTTGGCCCGGCAGGAAATATTATTTCTGAAATTTGGCCCGCCTGCTGAAAAGGTTTGGCCACCCCTTGTCTAATTATTATAATAATTTTAGGAGTACACCTCTGCTGTAAACAGCAATAAACAGCCTCAACAGCTGGAAACAAGCTGAGCCATCTAGCAGTAAACATAGTCACACAAATTCTTTAAAGTTTCTGTTCTGACAGTGTGTATAGATGTTTATAGAAAAGTGATTGAATATCTTCAAGACAATACATTCAACGTCAATCTGCATTAAATCTGCAGATTAAATCCGTGTTGGATGCAATTGTGTAGAACATGAGCAGATCACCCAACACCTACTAATGGCTTCCTTCAAATGCGAGAACACATTTCTACCTTCTCTTCTGTTAACGCCTCCAAAATTCACATTGGCATTGTCACCAGCAAAAGCAACACATTTGGAGTACAAATCATGTTTTTGGAGTGTTCTCAAAATATACTGTGATATAGTTTCTGAGGTTTCATTTGGTGCGTTGTCTAACTTGAGAATCTTAATTTGGATTCCACCTGCTTTCCAGTCAATGTACTGAACAACGATCGGAAATATTTTCTGCGAACCGTGATTGCTAGAATCTGTCAAAAGACCAAAACATGAAATACCACTTAAAGGTTTAGCCAATTCATCAACAGTGTGTGTGTGTGTGTGTGTGTGTGTGTGTGTGTGTGTGTGTGTGTGTGTGTGTGTGTGTGTTGGGGGGGGGGAGGGGGTGGGTGGGGTGGGCGCCAATCACCTGGTTTATTACCGCTTCAGTCTTTGTTTTTGCACAAGCAATATTGTTAGCAATTTCTGAATCTTCAAATAATGTGTGCATCAAACCAGCTGTGCAGGTCATCGAATTGTAAGACTGATGATGACAAACTGTATGAAATGCCAACGTTGCTTCCGCCGCATGCGCTTTCAGCACCACATTTGAGTACTTAGGCTGAAAAAAAAGACGTCAGTGTGCTAGATGACGCGGACACTTTGATTAGGTTTCAATGTCTCTCACTGTCAACATGGCACTCCAAGTCAGTAGTTCCTTTGTTGGCAACGGACAAGTAACTATCGCAAATCGTACACTTTGCCTCATTCCCGTTGCGTCCTTCAGCGAAGCATGGAAACTTACTTTTCATAGATTTCGTGAATTTGTATTTTCTCTTTGTAGAAGTCAATTTTATAAACATAGACGGCAAAAATTACAAATTTAATAAACAACAATTTTAAGTGGCGTCTCTGCTACTGGAACCGAAAATAACATTAACATTTTGACCGTAGAGACTACAGCATTGTTAGTGTTGCCCAATAGAGCAACAGTTAGATACATATTATACAAATAATTGGTGTTTCAATTTGGTATAAATAGGAAAATTAAATAAATATTTTTAGACAATGGGTTTTAATAAAGAATATAAACACACGGTAGAGTGTAGATACATTGTAAGTTGTAACAACAATACATAAAAAATGATAACATAAAATATTTTAAAAGCCGGACATTTTAAAGGTTTTTAGCTTTGCCTACCGGACGGAGGACATTAGGCTATAAAGGGGACATGTCCTCTCTTTGCCAGATGTCTGGCAAACCTACCCATCACCATATTTTCAGAACTTCACCCCCCCCCCCCCCCCCCCCCCCCGTCGATCCCCTCCTTTCGTATATCCAACCTAATAATTTGCCCCGTGCTCTCCTTCACCATATTTTCAGAATGTCATCCTCCTCCCCCCTTTCGTATTTCCTACCTAAAAATCCCCCCTCTCCTCGCCCCACCTCTACACAGTATACGTAATAATGGAAGTTATATTTAATAGCACATACTAAAACAAAGTCGAGACGTCCACATAAAACGTGATTTGTGGGTCTACTTACTATATAAAATGAATTTTAGAAGGGTGAGACGTACAGAACCGTAAAGTATGAAGGGAAAAAACAATATCAAGTAATCGGTTCTTGTATTAACACGATCTTGAAATAATCTTAATTCCCCCCGGTTGAGAACCACTGGACTAGTACAATACAAGCAACTGTAAACACGCTAGTTCAATACAAGCAACTGTAAACACACTAGTACAATACAAGCAACTGTAAACACACTAGTACAATACTAGCAACTGTAAACACACTAGTACAATACAAGCAGCTGTAAACACACTAGTACAATACAAGCAGCTGTAAACACACTAGTACAATACAAGCAACTGTAAACACACTAGTACAATACAAGCAACTGTAAACACACTAGTACAATACAAGCAACTGTAAACACACTAGTACAATACAAGCAACTGTAAACACACCAGTACAATACTAGCAACTGTAAACACACTAGTACAATACAAGCAACTGTAAACAGACTAGTACAATACAAGCAACTGTAAACACACCAGTACAATACAAGCAACTGTAAACACACTAGTACAATACTAGCAACTGTAAAGACACTAGTACAATACAAGCAACTGTAAACACACTAGTACAATACAAGCAACTGTAAACACACCAGTACAATACAAGCAACTGCAAACACACTAGTACAATACAAGCAACTGTAAACACACTAGTACAATACAAGCAACTGTAAACAGACTAGTACAATACAAGCAACTGTAAACAGACTGGTACAATACAAGCAACTGTAAACATACTAGTACAATACAAGCAACTGTAAACACACTAGTACAATACAAGCAACTATAAATAGACTAGTACAATACAAGCAACTGTAAACAGACTGGTACAATACAAGCAACTGGTTTTGTATGGCTATATTGGCATTGGCCGGCTATGTGGAGAATGGGTTACAATGCAATTTGTAATCCTGCATGCCACTTTCATAACACAGCTGAAGCGATTTATAAGCAGACCGCCTTGCATTAGTTTCCAAACGATGGTATGAGTGCCGACTCATTCTCCTTATGACTCTCCCATATAACACTATAGTCATGGCTCTCCCATATACCACTAAAGTTATGGCTCTCCCATATACCACTATAGTCGTGGCTCTCCCACATATACCATTATAGTCATGCCTCTCCCATATACCACTAAAGTCATGGCTCTCCCATATACCACAATAGTCATGGCTCTACCATATACCATTAATACTATAGTCATTACTCTCCCATATACCACTATAGTCATGGCTCTCCCATATACCACTAATACTATAGTCATGGCTCTCCCGTATACCACTAATACTATAGTCATGGCTCTCCCATATACCACTAATACTATAGTCATGGCTCTCCCATATACCACTAAAGTCATGACTCTCCCATATACCACTAAAGTCATGACTCTCCCATATACCACTATAGTCATGACTCTCCCATATACCACTATAGTCATGACTATCCCATATACTACAATAGTCATGACTCTCCTATATACCACTAATACTATAACCATGACTCTTCCATATACCCTTATAGTAATGACTCTCCCATATACCACTATATTCATTACTCTCCCATATACACTATATTCACGACTCTCCCATATACACTATATTCACGACTCTCCCATATACACTATAGTCATGATTCTCCCATGTACCACTAATACTATAGTTATGACTCTCCCATACACCACTAATACTATAGTTATGATTCTTTAGTGTCAGTCTGTATTTTTCTTAATGGGAACATAGGAATCTTTATTGGTGTTGCCGAGTGTTTGCACTAAGCTAAGATTTGCTTTATGTGATCTGTGGAAGTATGAAAATACAAAGGAATTGTTTCACAGTATAAAGATAATGGTTCCTGAACTCAATCAATCAGTCTGTCAATCTGTCTCCCTGTCTGTCAAAGAATCAAATGAATAGATTAATCCACTCAGTCAGTCTTTTGATTAATAAGAGGTTGTTCGCCATATTGTTCACGCTTAATTTAAATACGTGTCCTCTATATTTCAGGAGAGAAGACACCAACAGTTACTGTCATGATGGTGTCTTCTTGCTGTCTGCTGCTGCTTGTTGCGTCGTCTGCCTGGGCCTCAGACCCAATTGTCAGGTCACCAGCAGGAACGTTCCTTGGCTCCACACTAACGGCCTGGAATGGCCAGGTCTACAACGCATTTCGAGGTATCCCCTACGCCAAACCCCCAGTCAAATATCTGAGATTTCAACCTCCTGTTGCCATAGATCATATTGGTAAGTGTACATCTGTTATAGAACATACTTCAGTGGGTCACAAAGAGTTAAATGTCCAGCCTGCCAACGTGAATGGGAACACCACAGTTGGTAGCCATTTTTAATATTTTCATCTGTGTAGCTGTCAGCGTCTCTGACAAAGTGGTAGCAAATATGATTCATAATCCCGTACACCATTTTTTAAATAATCCCGTATACCATTTTTTAAATAATCCTGTATACCATTTTTTAAATAATCCTGTATACCATTTTTTAAATAATCCTGTATACCATTTTTTAAATAATCCTGTATACCATTTTTTAAATAATCCCGTATACCATTTTTTAAATAATCCCGTATACCAGCCGCAGGTGATTTGGAAGCAGACCGCCTTGTGTTGAATTTTAACAGTGGTATGTACGACGGTTGTTCAGTATGGCATGGCAAACTACTCAACATAAATTTGCTGAGTAAATCACCAACATCAAAATGATGCTTGGGTTGATTGCAATTCATTTAAAGGACATGCAACTTTTAACTGCATAGAAGCCCTTTTTATAATGACTATTTTTACAACAGGTTTTTTCTTACAACCTTCCCACGTTAAAAACTTGTCTTCTTTACATTAACAAAAATTTTGTCAAACCTAATCAGTCTTTGTTTTGAATGTTGACAATAACAGTAGCCATCTTACAAGATTTTAGTTTGATGAGTCATGTAATGAATACAACCTATCTCAAAATCAGTAATAATCAGTGATGATCAGTATTCAGTGATAATCAGAGATGGTTATGAATAATTGTATGCAACATTCAAGTTTGGCGAATCAGCCATGTGCACAAGTGGATTGGCGCCGCAGAAAGCGGATCACATACTCAAAGACTGCCCCAAATACAATATATCTAGTCTTCTGACCTAGATAAACTACATTGGAAGATAAACTCTATGGGCTACTGAGTGAACTAAAAAAGCCAATGAAGTTAATACAAGAAACAACACTGCAGATATAGACAAATTTCAAGCGAACGAAATAAGAAGAGAAAATTGTATTGACTTGAACAGTTTTTATTTCTTGTTTGGTTTAAAGTTCTTTATTTCAGGAGATAGCCGGGAGTGAAGCGTAACTTTATTCTTTCTTTCTCACTTCTTTTCTATCCTTGGATGAAGAAGACTATCAGAACTCATTGTTTTTTCTACTTTTATATATACACATACTGGCTTGATTTGGCAGGTGAGTTTCAGCACGTTATTGTGAACTAGGCAAACCATTTTTGAACAAGGTGGTGGAGGAGAGTGAAAATAAGGGATTATTATTAAAAATTAGCTCAAATGAATAAAAGTAGTTTCCAAGAAAGTATATATTCTAATTGTACCTATTTATAGTAGAGGTTACCTCTGCTAGCCTACGAGACACCCTTGGGCAAGGTGGAGTACCCGTTTATCCCCATCCCTGATCAAGGTCACGTGAAGCCATGGGAGAAGGTGGTGGATGAAGCTTTTCTTTGAGCACATTCTTTATGTCGGCTCCATGGTGAAGGAGTTACGGATGCAGTTCATAATCCTGCATACCGCGTTCGAAACACAGCTGCGGGCGATTTCGCAGCAGACCGTCTTGCATTGATTTTTATAAAATGGTTTGAGTGCTGGTCATTCAGAAAGCAGTGGCAAACTACTGAATGTAAACATGCCAAGAAATCACTATCAGCCAAAAAATGCTGGTGTCGACTGCAACGTCCTGTAGTGGATATGCAACTAACTTAACATTCTTTAACAAAAAGCAGTGTCTTAATATGAAAGCCAGGTTAGCATAAATGCAAGCATGCTTGCTTTATTTTACTGTGTCTCAATATGAAGGCCAGGTTGGCATAAATTGCCATACTGTTATTCCTTCCATTGGCAGGTGGAATAAACATTGACTTATATAAAACTCGTTAAGCACTCACCTTGATACAGTCACAATGGGTGACGAATAGACTGACGCGACGCCAATTCGAAGTGAAACAGACTCACACTTTTATTTCGTGTCGAGTGGGAAAAGCAACAGTGGGTAATTATCGCATATGTAATTAAACTGTCCCTGAATGCGGGAGGCGGCGTTTAACACTAACAATGTTACGAAACATCCCTACTTTCTCTCAGTGTTTACTTTGAGGCGTAACCTTGCTATTTCTCTGTTCTGAGTTGCAGCACGTCTAGGTTTTGGGTTCTGCCTTGCATATCCTTTGCCAATCGATCTTTCCTTCTGAATTCTATTTGCCGGAGCTCGGAATCAGTCGTATACGGCGCTTCACACACGGCTCTTTGGAAGACACGTCCTCTCCTTTCGAATCACACACAGAGAAAGTCCTTTGTTGTCCTGTGACGTTGTGTATGTTTCCAAGGGTTTCTCATTTTCCTGTTTGTCCATTTTCGTGCATAACTGGAAAACCCCATTTATGACTTTAGTGGCGTGTGCCGTCATATGGCATAATGCCCCCTCCCAGATAAAAAAATGATTTATCATTTTTTCCCTATGGATATATGTAGTGCAATCATATGCATTAACAACGTTAATAACGAAATCTGGAAAATTCCTGGTTTATCCCCTTATATACTCTCAAAAAAAATATTAATGTCATATGACGGGCACGCCCACCTGTCCAACCCTCCTTTGGACGTCGTGTGGCTGATCATGGGAAATCAGTCCAACTAATACACATATTAGTCCCTACCTTGTCTTAATAGACAAGTGTGTCCTCACTCTAGGTACTACCATGAGTTTCGGACGAGAGTAATAATGGGTTTCCCAGTAATCCATGTTTGTCGTTGTAGCTGTTCCTCCATATATTCCATGTATATTCATAATATCTGTCGGTAGGGTAGACGACATAGCGATCCATGTCTTGAGACTTTATCGAACCATTTGGTATGTTAGACTGTCCAATACTTGTGTGGATATCTTGGGACATCTACCGATTCTGTATATTTATAGCTCTTAATAGATCAATTGGCAAAATAATCCGCTTTAATAACATTAGTTCAGCTGCAAACCTTGCTTATCCAACTATTTACTTAATATCATAAAATAATTGCTTCAATGTTTCTCAATTAACAAGTGAAATAATAATTATCAATATACACATTCGAAATTAATGACTTATTTACGTAACACATTAATATAACAAAATTGACTCAAACTAAATAACTAAATAATTCTAATTAATTATTTAACAGTGTTCGAATGTTTCAGGTCTCTTTTTTTTCATTCAATTGGAATTAACTAATAAAATTACACAACCCAATCCAAAATACTTGACTGTTCGCAGTTTTCAACGTAAGATAATGACGGTCGAATCATCCATCAAATACGTAGAACATATTATTGGACCATTGCATCTGTGATGATGCCTCTGCCAATTAATGTAAATTAATAACATATGTATCTATATGAATACACTCTATATTCGTAACAGTACTAAATTAAAGTTACCGATTGTATCAACATCGTTTACCAATTAGGTGCTATTTAATTGAATTTTATTACATTTCCTAATATTTCATAAATAACAGATATAATAAACTATAACTGAATAATTATAACATATATCAGTCTTACTATATATACTATAATCGACTGAGAATGTCTCATATAACATGATTGACTGATTAAAATCTTGCAGACAGAGAGTTGTAAAGAATCATACCTATTAAAGATTCAAGACCTCTAAAAAAATTAAATCAGGAATATAATATTCAACAAGACTAAATATTTAAATCAAATAATTTATTAATTTCTCTAATAAAGATATAGTTAAGAACAATTATTCGACGAATAGAGAACCGAAATATTACACAACTGAGTGTAGAGATATTAGATAGTATGAACACCTCTGAAAAGTATATATTTATATCAGTGACATCTGCCATAACTAAGTAATAAGACCTAAGACCCTAATGTGTCTGTAGTGTATTATGTTTTGATATGAACCTAACACTTTCATCCCATTTTATTTTTCTTTTATTTACTTCTTTCAATCTTCGTTTTATTCACTTTCTTTTTCTCTCTCTCTCTTTCTTCCTATTTTCTTTCTTACATACTTATGGTGTTTCTGTACTGTATGAATGTTAATATTTGTATTTTTCAACCTTGCTGACTTGAACCCTGTCATGATTTTCACTCGTATGTATAATGACAATAAAGTATATTTGATTAATTTGCAGCAGAAGTAAATAAAGCACGCATTAAACAATGCATTTTGTTTATTGTACTTTTGTTTGTTATTATTAACTTGTGTGTAAATTTTCTTGAGTGATTTAATAACTGTATTTTTATTCATAATATCCTCAATATATGCTTTTGTTTGTGTGAATGTGTTCGTGACTATGGATGTAACCTGAGATAAGGTTAATTTAAGCCATATCAAAATGTTTGTAATAAATATGGTTACAATATCCCATGTCGTCTTTTTTTTGTAACCATTGTGTTTAACTTTTGTTCTCTTCTTGTGTGCCACCCTGTTGTTATTAACAGTATGTTGAACTTTTAATGAATGTCTAATTACTTCTTCTTGTGATACATGGGTTTGTGATTCCGTGAGTATCACATCAAGTTTGCGTTCTCTAGTTTGAACGTAATCTTTGACATCAGCTGATGTTACCAATTATCAACCCAGTACATGGGTTTGGTAGTACTGCTGCGCAGACTTTACCTTCATAATATGGGCATTTTATGCTGACCCATGCGGTTTTGTACATTTCTATTGTACCCCCAAATGTTCTGCACTCAATACTTTTACCTGTATAATCACTTTCTTTTATGAGTTTGTGATTAACACCTGTAATATCCGACCCTGTGTCTCTAAAACAGTTTGTTGGTAAACCATTAACCCACGCTTGGTGTATCATCAGAGTACCTTGACGAGTGCAAGCTGCGTTCGCTTCATGAATATGCCTCTTGTGGGCTGATGTGAGGTCATCATCATTATTATGACCTTCCTTACCTGTTCTGTTATTGTATGACTCTATAATGGCCGCGTGTGTGTCCTCTAGATCATCTGAATCGCTACTATTACTAGACAACACATATGCATTACTTGCCTCTTTCCACGTATTCTTCATCGGACAAGACCTGCTAGTGTGTCCGTACGCCCGACACGAGAAACATTTGATGCTTCTCTTGAATGAGTCATATTTACTTCTTTTCCTCGCTGTGATATCACGAAGATAATCTGTATATACAGGGTGTCGATCACACATTTCCAAATGTCCATGTGACAATTTGCAGTATTGACATCTGGATATGTGTCCTTTTCTTGGTCTGTCTCCTTCTCTGTTAGAGTACTGGTATGGACTATTTCTATTTTTATTACCACTAAATTTTCTAAACTTGCCATTACTTTTTTGGAATCTAGCACTTGCTCCTATTACCAGTTTTGGCTGTGCACAATTTGCGAATATGTCTCGATGTGCATTGGAATATGATTCTCCCCTCGTTTCCATTTCTTTAAGATCTTTGCATTTATTCTCAACTAGAAATATAGACATGGCCTCTGGTACTGCCGATAGTAGTCTATCTCTAATTATTAAGTCTCGAATTTTATTGTAATCAGACCCAATATCGGCGGCTTTAGTCCATTTATCAAAAGATGAGGTTAACTCAGAAACAAAGTCAAGGAAAGTTTGGTTAGATTTGGGAGTGAGTGGTTTAAATTTATTACGTAAGCCCGACTCATCTAAACTGAAGTGCGCCAAAACACGATCTCTCATGTATCTGTAGTTAGTACGTAAGTCCTCAGGTATTAACTCGATTACTTTTAAAGGCTCCAATGCAAGATGCCCTGTGGAAGAGAATCGGTACGTCTTGTTCCGGTACCTTGTAGTACTTTACGAGCACTTCAAAATTAGTAATCCAAGAACTGACCGAATCGCCTTGTTGAAAGTTGCGAAAAAGACCTTGATACTTCTTCACTGGATCATTCTGTTTTGCACGACTTTTTGCTCGTTCAATCTCAGCTTCATGTTCCATCTTCAAAGTCTTGACTTTCAAATTACCCTCAACTTCTTTGTCCTTCCAGAGTGATTCTGTTGCCAGCTTTCTCCCTATCAAAAGCCAGTTGTTTCTCCATAATTTCTGCCTCTGCGGCTATTTTGTTTGCCTTCATCTCTGCTTCTGCGGCTATTTGCTTTTCTTTCAATTGCATTTCCATAATTAGCTTCTCTCTTTCAAGAGCCATTTCGTTTTCTTCAGCTGCCATCTTTTCACGTTCCAGAGCTATCTCTTTTTCTCTAGCTGCTATCTCATTTTGCTTGATAGCCATCTCTCGTTCCTTTAGTTCCTTTTCCATAGCCAACTTTTCTTGTCGTTCTTCTCGTTCCCGAGCAACTTGAAGTTGTTTTGCTTCCTTTTCAGCTGTTAGCTTTTCCAATCGTTCCTCCTTCTCACGTGCGGCTTGAAGTCGTTTCTCTTCTTTTTGCTGTAATTGATAGTCGCTGAACTCTTGTTTCGCGCACGCTCTAAGTTCTGCTCCAGTCAATCCCGTCTTCTCACCCATTACCATGTAATCCTGAAGTGTAGACATCTTGACCTACCTGTTTCATAATCTAGCTGTAATAAAATATCGAAGTGGAAAAAGAGGACAAGAATATCGACAAAGTTGTAATAATGTTGTTCGAGAACAGAGTCGATAGTATATCTCGTGGTATCAACTTCGACCAAAATATCAAGTTAATTCACACAAATTATGTAAAGTTGACGGCTACCAAAGAATTTAGTATAAATAATTATATTAAACGTAAATGTGATAAATGTAAACCACAGGAAATTAATATGGAAAAATATGTTCAATATAAAGAATATATGACATCAGACAATCAACAATACAAAAGACGATTGACGTAATACGAAAATACATATTTTCCTTTATACAAGACAAAATTAATATTCCTGAAATTTAAGTGACAATACAATAACCACTTTGTATACTACTCACAATTACGATACTAACAATGTGTGTTATCACACGCAAGATCAATATAAATGACTTCGTATTGACCTGACGATAGTTAACACAAACGATTTCTAAAGTAATCAAGCGTGCTTAACCACTTTAGAATTACCTATTCCAACCGCCCACACTGTTAGCTTATAATTGCTTTTGTCAACCTTTATAATCAGCACCTTATTAATATACAACTGATGTTGGACAATCGATAACGATAATTAATACTGGCCTTAACGCTTTCGAAAATCCATCCAGTGTCGCGTGAATGTATATTAATTGGACTGGTTAGAATGTTCAAAGTTGACGTAACTGGTGTTTGCTGCCCACTAGTTTGACATGATATTCATGTGAACGTATGAGTAGAACAATTGAAATGTGTCTCCGTGTTAGTTGCTCCTGTTTGCATTTAACGATAGTGTAATAAACTTACACTAATACTCTGAACCAACATGGTCCGTGGCCGACTTCAGAGAAGTGCTTAGTCGGCTGTGGTATGAACGATGAACCTTGAATAACTGGAACCGACGCTGACCAACCACGTGACTTACTATGTATGGCGGTGAACAGCGTAATGAACAAGATCCATGGTTAGAGATATTTCTTTGAAAATGGCCATCATTACTTCATGTGTAAACGCTGGTGATAAACTTGAAGCGGCGTGAGGGAACTTTATTCGATGAGTATCAGTGTCTTGAAGAGATTATTTTGAGGGAGGCAAGGGTGTGAAAAGTACAGCCCGATGTGTGCAGTCCATCTCTAGATTTCCTCCAACATACATGTCCCACGTGTAAATAATATGTCCTATTTCCGTATAATAATGATGCAGAGTTGGTGGGTATGTACACCATATACAAATAAATATTTTGTGACTGGGTGTTTGTTGTCTTCCTGACCAGTGTATACGACGTAGTAAATGGTGACAGTGCCTAGTTAATAATGTTCTCTGTTGGCACTTCCAGAAACCAATGCTGCCATATCATAAATCCGGCGTATTCATAAACTGTTGCACGCTACTAAGCAATTAGTATGTCAATTAACTGTCTGTGCTGGCGTGTACGATCAGGTAATGTTAGTGAAATGTAGTGTGTAACGTTGATGTTCTTCATAATGTAATCAGTGTCTTCAAATTCCTTGTTTGTATTATAAGAATGCCCGTGAAATTCTTGTGTTGAAGTATAAAACCATCCAACACGTAATCAAAATGTTCAGTATTGTGACGTGTATTGTGTTAAAAATACGTATTTATTCAGCGGTTGAAGATGCTGCAATAACGGTTGTAGATATGTTTCATCTTCCTTGTATTGTAGATCTAAATTATAGTGCAGTGTCCCGATAACGGCCTACTTTCATTGCAAATTTGTAAAAACTATCGAGTGTATACTCTATTTGTTCGTTTGCAAACTGTATATTCCAACTAAGTTCTTTACTTCCATATAATTCTCATAATATCTTCTGTTAATCTTTAATTTATACTATGTAATAATGTTCTCTCTTCTGTAATTCGAGAATTATTTTGCAAAGTTTGTCATTTCCTGCTATGTGTTCATTATGCGCACCAGTGTGCGTTTTGCTTTTCCGTTTCTGATGTGTAGGTGCGAAATGAATAACTTTGGTTGTGTTTTTTCCTAACGTTCAGCATAGTGATTGTTCGTTATAAATACTTTCTTTCACACAATTTATATATATAATTTCATACCTTTCTTTCTCCGTTTGCTTCTAATATTTGGTATTATGAATAAATCGTTTGCGATGTTTCAACAATTTATTCTGGAGGCCGACATTTTGTTCTGCAACTTTTGACGTTCTTCCGATGCGACTCCGTGTGTTTCACTGTATTCTGGCGAGCAATTCATGCTCCATTCGTGCGCATTTCTTGTTTACTAGCAACTTTCGCGGGAAATGTTTGTTGACAATTGGATCTTAAAGACCGGCGAGCTTCCCATCTTTATGCCATACTGTTATTCCTTCCATTGGCAGGTGGAATGAACATTGACTTATATAAAACTAGTTAAGCACTCACCTTGAACAATCACAATGGGTGACGAATAGACTGACGCGATGCCAATTCGAAGTGAAACAGACTCACACCTTCATTTCGTGTCGAATGGGAAAAGCAACAGTGGATAATTATTGCATATGTTATTAAACTGTCCCTGAATGCGGGAGGCGGCGTTTAACACTAACAATGTTACGAAACATCCCTACTTTCTCCCAGTGTTTACGTTGAGGCGTAACCTTGCTATTTCTATGTTCTGAGTTGCAGCACGTCTAGGTTTTGGGTTCTGCCTTGCATATGATTTGCCAATCGATCATTCCTTCTGAATTCTATTTGCCGGAGCTCGGAATCAGTCGCATACGGCGCTTCACACACGGCTCTTTGGAAGACACGTCCTCTCCTTTCGAATCAAACACAGAGAAAGTCCTTTGTTGTCCTGTGACGTTGTTTATGTTTCCAAGGGTTTCTCATTTTCCTGTTTGTCCATTTTCGTGCATAACTGGAAAACCCCATTTATGACTTTGGTGGCGTGTGCCGTCATATGGCATAAATGCTAGTATACTTGCTTTATTTTACCGTGTCTCTGTATGAAAGCCAGGTTAGCATAAATGCTGGCAGGCTGGCATGGAAGATATCTTTTATTTTACTATTTTACTACACACCCAACATGGCTGTAGGTATGGAAGGTGTCTTTTATTTTACTATTTTACCATACACCCAACATAACTGTAGACATGGAAGGTGTGTTTTATTTTACTATTTTACCATATACTCAACATGACTGTAGGTATGGAAAGTGTCTTTTATTTTACTAATTGACCATACACCCACATGGCTGTAGACATGGAAGGTGTGTTTTATTTTACTATTTTACCGGACACCCAACATGGCTGTAGGCATGGGCACTTGATTTATTTTACTATGTCTCAATATATGGCTCAAGTACTTTCTGGTCTAGAATTTACTACAACATTAATTGCTTTATATTCAGTTCCTGTAGTTGTGCTTTAACTCATTCTTTTTTTTTTTCATTTGCTTGCTTTGAACTCAAACGTAGTCCACACATGTGCTACTACTGGGCAGTGCCCTGGACTGCTGTTTGTGTGTGGATTAGCTTTCCCTATTACCAGTGTCCCTCACCATCAGGCCAACCCGCTCCAACTTCTGAGGTACTCAGGTAAATTTAGTCCAATTGAATAGTGTAGGGATTGAACCCGCTGCCTCACCATTAGTGCACTAGAAGTTTAAGAACAAGGTATCCTATCCATTCAGCCATGCTGACCTCCGCTTTAACTACTTCTAAACCGAGAGTATTATTATTTTAAAATGCCAATTTCCTCATATAAAGAGATTTCATTACCTTATCCTTCTTCTATTATATTTGTGGCAACTGGTCTAGGATCAAAGTTTTAACACGTGGACAGTTAGAGCATTGTTTTGCTGATCCAGCAGTTTCTGCATATTGTCTTTGTATTGGTGTTACCTTTCCTCTGGAGTAAACTAGGCAGGCCGAGAGAGGGATCATGCTGCATGGACAATACCTAGTCTCTACAACTCAGCCCAGGCTTGTTCTATGAAGAGGTATAATTCCATCCTCTGGTCCCTGCCATGGGTTGTAGTTATTATATCTTTTTTGAATAACAATGTTAGCAGCTTTCTCCGCTAACTCCGAATACTCTCGTCACGTGACGCGACGAGAATTAGCAGTGGTTCGAATCGCAAAAGTGACTTATGAGAGTATGGAGCCAGTCGCTCAGAAAGTCGTGGCGTGCTGATGAGCGTAATCTAGCCTAGGAATCAACATACAGCTGAAAGATGCTGGTGTTGACCGCAATATCCTGAAACAGGATGGAAACGCGGGAAAAAAAAAAAAAAAAAAAAAAAAAAAAAAAATGTAAAAACTATCGTCTGTCATGAAGCAAGATGCCAGTAATAGTAGGTGTTATTTTTGTTCGCTCACTCTGAACATAAGATGCCAGTAATAGTAGGTGTTATTTTTGTTCGCTCACTCTGAACATAAGATGCCAGTAATAGTAGGTGTTATTTTTGTTCGCTCACTTTGAACATAAGATGCCAGTAATAGTAGGTGTTATTTTTGTTCACTCACTCTGAACATAAGATGCCAGTAATAGTAGGTGTTATTTTTGTTCGCTCACCCTGAACATAAGATGCCAGTAATAGTAGGTGTTCTTTTTGGTCGCTCACTCTGAACATAAGATGCCAGTAATAGTAGGTGTTATTGTTGTTCGCTCACTCTGAACATAAGATGCCTGTAATAGTAGGTGTTCTTTTTGTTCGCTAACTCTGAACATAAGATGCCTGTAATAGTAGGTGTTCTTTTTGTTCGCTCACTCTGAACATAAGATGCCTGTAATAGTAGGTGTTCTTTTTGTTCGCTAACTCTGAACATAAGATGCCAGTAATAGTAGGTGTTCTTTTTGTTCGCTAACTCTGAACATAAGATGCTTGTAATAGTAGGTGTTCTTTTTGTTCGCTAACTCTGAACATAAGATGCCAGTAATAGTAGGTGTTCTTTTTGTTCGCTCACTCTGAACATAAGATGCCTGTAATAGTAGGTGTTCTTTTTGTTCGCTAACTCTGAACATAAGATGCCAGTAATAGTAGGTGTTCTTTTTGTTCGCTCACTCTGAACATAAGATGCCTGTAATAGTAGGTGTTCTTTTTGTTCGCTAATTCTGAACATAAGATGCCTGTAATAGTAGGTGTTCTTTTTGTTCGCTAACTCTGAACATAAGATGCCAGTAATAGGTGTTCTTTTTGTTCGCTAACTCTGAACATAAGATGCCTGTAATAGTAGGTGTTCTTTTTGTTCGCTAACTCTGAACATAAGATGCCAGTAATAGGTGTTCTTTTTGTTCTCTAACTCTGAACATAAGATGCCTGTAATAGTAGGTGTTCTTTTTGTTCACTCACTCTGAACATAAGATGCCAGTAATAGTAGGTGTTCTTTTTGTTCGCTAACTCTGAACATAAGCGCAGTTGACACTTGGGCTACTACTTTGATGTTTGCATGTAGATTAGCTTTTCCTTTTACCAGTGTCCCTCGCCATTAGTTGAACCTACTCCGACTTCTGAGGTACTTGTAATTTATGTCCCCAAGTCAAGAACAAGAAGTCAACATTTTAGTCCAACTGATCAGTGTAGGGATTGAACCCACTATCTTAGTATCAGCATACCGGAAGTTTAAGAGCAACAGCTTTTATCCATTCAGCTATGTTGACCTCTAGTTGAAGTGCTATATTTATATCTGTCAATCATTCTATTATTGTTATTTGTCATGATCTTTTGTTGTCCTGATATCCCCAGATGGTGTGTACGAGGCCACACGCTTCAAGCCCCATTGTGTACAGATAAATATCTTACCCAACACATTTGACCTTGGCCAGGAGGATTGTCTGTACTTGAATGTTTTCACACCACGATGTTCCGACCGAAATGATGGCGATTTAAAGAAGGTCTTAATTGCTCTGTATTTGTTGGTTATGTAAATAATGCACAGTTAGTTGATGTCACTTGTATCTGTTAATAACTCTAATATTCGCTGTTATGTTTCTGTTGTTGTGAGGATATGAAGGGGCAGAAATAAGTCTTTAAGCATGGGATGTTTCTTGAGTGAGTGACACCTTGCAGTCTTGACAGACCAAAGTATGTGAGTTGGAATGTGGCCAATATTCCATCACAATGCCTGGGCAGAGCTTCAGAGAAACATGTGGTGCCCAAACGACATGTTCCCTCTCTCGGCCTAATCTTGTGTATTCCAGAGGAATGGGTAACCAATACGTCTGGCACAAGGTAGGCTGCAGACGCTGGCGGCACAGCGTCAAACCTCCGAGACCTCGCCACCACGAGCAGATGGCGAGTGATGGCCAGACCCTGGAATCCAAGGGACCCGGCTTAGAGGCGTTCAGCCAAGTCCCACAGGTGAGGGTCTCTTGAGTACACTGCTAAAAACCTTAACTAACATTATGAGAAGAATGTACACAAAATGGAGGCTGTAGAATGTAATAATTGTCACTTTTAGTAGTAAGAATGTCCACAAAATGGAGGCTGTGTAATGTAATAGTTGCCACTTTTAGTAATAAGAATGTCCACAAAATGGAGGCTGTGTAATGCAATAGTTGCCACTTATAGTATTAAGAATGTCCACTAAATGGAGGTTGTGCAATGCAATAGTTGTCACTTATAGTATTAAGAATGTTCACAAAATGGAGGCAGTATAATGTAATAGTTGCCACTTATAGTATTAAGAATGTCCACAAAATGGAGGCAGTATAATGCAATAGTTGCCACTTTTAATAATAAGAATGTTCACAAAATGGAGGCTGTGTAGTGCAATAGTTGCCATTTTTAGTATTAAGAATGTCCACAAAATGGAGGCTGTGTAATGCAATAAATGCCACTTTAGTATTAAGAATGTCCACAAAATGGAGGCAGTATAATGCAATAATTGCCACTTTTAATAATAAGAATGTCCACAAAATGGAGGCTGTGTAATGCAATAATTGCCACTTTTAGTAATAAGAATGTCCACAAAATGGAGGCTGTGTAATGCAATAGTTGCCATTTTTAGTAATAAGAATGTCCACAAAATGGAGGCTGTGTAATGCAATAAATGCCACTTTAGTATTAAGAATGTCCACAAAATGGAGGCAGTATAATGCAATAGTTGCCACTTTTAATAATAAGAATGTCCACAAAATGGAGGCTGTGTAATGCAATAGTTGCCACTATTAGTAATAAGAATGTACAAAAAATTGAGACTTTGGAATGTAATAATTGTCAGTTTTAGTAATAAGAATGTACACAAAATGGAGGCTGTAGAATGTAATAATTGCCACTTTTAGTAATATGAAATGAGGGGAACCGTGGCTGAGAGTCTGCCTAAGGCACAGGGGGTTCCAGTTTCGATCCCAGCACAGAGCTTGACCACGTGACATGATGGAGACAAGAACACTGAGCTGATCCACAACTCTGGTGATCGTGTGAGATGGAGAAACATGATTGTCTACACTTATCGGCATGGCACATGATGATGATGATGATAAGATGTTGGTTTGTTTACTTTTTCTATAAAATTTATCCAGTTTTATTCAGCAATCCAGAAATGCAAATCTCATTCATACTTTTCAGGTGTTTGTTTTTGTCCATGGAGGCGCTAACATAAATGGATTTACTGAGATTTACGTGCCTGGGACATTGGTAACAGAACAAGATGTCATAGTTGTCACGGTGGCCTACCGCCTGAGTTACCTGGGACTTCTCAGCACCTTGACCCCAAGCTGTGAGGGCAACCTCCACCTGAAAGACCAGCTGCTGTCTTTGGCTTGGGTTCAGGAGAACATTCTAGATTTTGGAGGAGATCCTGCTGCTGTAACAGTAAGAGCATATAATTATTTTTAAAAATTTTTAAATTTTTATTTAACTTTTTAAAAATTAAAAAAAAAATGTTATTTAATTTTTTTAAAATTTTTTTTTTTTTATTAATTAAGCATAATTATACAACATTACAATCTGGCATGGAAGCGTAGGCAATGAACAAGCAATTAGAAAGTTGAATAGAGGCCCTGGAATATGGATATACAGAAGAATATGCCGTATTTCATGGAAATAAAAACAATCACATACAGAGGTGCTAGAAAAACTCAGAATGACAAGAAAGTTGATGAAAGAAATAAAAAAGAGGCAAATGAAATATGTCTGCCACATTGAAAGACATAAGACTCTTATAAAAACCATACTGGAGAGTAAGGTTGAGGGCAAGTGAGCAAGCGGTAGACAACGATACATGTGGGACAATAACAATGAGAGATGGACTCGTTACTAGGCCATTACGCATATTTCGTTGCTAGTTAAAGATGGAATTCTGATAACTGTAATAATGTAGATGTAACCACCATTAGTGAACTTTCTCCATGCCATTGTCTTTCCTATCTGACAGTACAGTGTTGGATAGTAGGCCTACATACTGCACTGTTTATATATGCCAGACTAAAGCCAGCAAGGTTGGTCTAAACCTCAGACATGTGAATATGAGAATTCTGGCTTATGAGATCAAAAATTTAAGGGAGAATTCTGGCTTATGAGGTCAGAAATGTTTGTGAAAATTCTGGCTTATGAGGTCAAAAATAATGGTATCAACTTCAGTTTAGAGCTAGAACAAAAACAACATGAGGCATCTGATCATCAGAAGCAGTACACCCTTCAATGAATGTTTCAGCTTCTTTATCTTCTTGAACAGGAGTAGGGGAGGGGGAGCACATGTGTCATGATTCCCAAGTGTCTTTCTTCTATTGTGTCTATCCTGTAAGTCAGCTTAAAGTCACATAGTTTACACTGATAGTATCATCCAAGAGGAGCATCTGGCCACGTGGCTAAAATGCTGGGCTCCCATTCATGAGACATGGGTTTGAATCCTCAATAAGGTGATGGATTTCTTTTTCTGTCAGGGGCTAAAAGCAAACTCTAGCCTGCGCAGTTCGTGGTGACTGCACTAACCAGGTGGCCTTAATTCCTCAGGCTCAAGACATCCCTGTCCTACTACTGGCAGTAATGACGGTTTTGACAGTTTCATCCAACTTTGTCACTGCAGTGTTTGCCATCCTCTCCACCACCATCCTGCCCTCATGAGTGATATTTTTGAGAAATAGAAAAAAAAAATGAATGCATTGTGAAAGAATTATCTAGAATTATTCTATTGGTTCGATTCAATTCTTCCTTTACCCCTACCCCGTTCTACCTCAAGGAGAAGTTATAGTAGGGTGCATCACCGGCTCAGAATGATAGTCCTGTGATTGAGTCAGCCACAAAAGCAGCTGCCCACGGTTTTATCCTCACAGGATGTATTAATCCGAAGGTGACTGTTGTCCATACAGAGTAATGGATTACAATAGGAGTTTACAGTATATAATGGAACAATCAGCTAGCTATTATCACGAATTGTGGGTACAGGGTGTCAGGCATTGGTAGCACCTTTGGTAACGATGACTCTCATGTACTTTTCAGGACCCATCCCCCACTGGTCCAAGTCCTGACACCCAGCTCACGCCTGTGGCTCCTAGTAGCTGTCAGCATGCGACAGCGGCCACCCCCCGGGCAACAGCTGTGAGAGGCTGGCTAAACCAGGCGTGGGTAGCCGATTTGGTGTCAAACCAAGCGGTGAACTAGGGTATGCCTACCCAGCATGTGAAGACATGATCCGGCAGACTGCGCGGAAGAAATCATTCCTGATTCAATGGGCAAGACGGCGTTTACCTGCAAAGCGTAGTGGAATGTAATGAGCACGGCAAGGCATGTAGAGCGCCCTGGTCATCCACTGCACCTGTATTTGTCTCCAGTCGTCTTGCCACGTGATTCAGATGGATTCAGTCGAGAGAGTGAGGTCGACGAATTGCACAACTCTTCCTCACTTTAATCCAATTCATCACGCAAGTCATTCTTCATCCAACGTCATATATCACCTTCAAGCCCTGTGGCGATGGGCGAGCGGCGAAGCGGCAGGCGTGGGTACGCTGGCAGCCGTAGTCGCAGACCTGCACACAGGCGGCTCAGGCCATATGGTCGTCTTCTACTGACCGGAGCAGCAGTGGGATTTGGCAGCCCCTGAGCAACTAAGCAGCCCTCTATAGGAACACATTGCTCACCTCCATAGCATGAGGAAAGGGCTAGAAAAGGTGCCCTAAACATCGTCTGCTCCATCACTACCTAACCAGCTAGCCGCGGTTGGTGGGTACCCTAAACTGCGGTCGACATACAAACAAAGAAAAAACAGGTAAAGCTAAAAGAGAAAACCATATTCCCTTAACAATCGGAACTTGGAATGTACGCACCCTACTTGACAGAGATGGCGCGTCGGGTCCAGAGAGATTAACAGCACTGATTGATAGAGAGCTGGGCAGGTACAACATCGACATTGCAGCCTTGAGCGAGACACGACTTGCAGAAGAAGGCCAAATCTGTGAAATAGGTGCCGGCTACACATTTTTCTGGAGTGGAAGGAAAAGCGAGGAAAGATGCCAATCCGGTGTGGGATTTGCCATCATGTCGGCCCTGGTTGGCAAACTAGCTGGATTTCCAAAAGCTATAAACGACAGGCTCATGACCCCTGCTGAATGGAAGGAAGCATGCAACCATTGTGAGTGTCTACGCACCAACAATGACCAATGAAGATGATGTCAAGAACAAGTTCTATGAGGACCTGCACAATGTATTAACATCTGTTCCCAAAGGAGACAAACTTATACTCCTTCGGGATTTAAATGCCAGAGTAGGCACGGACACCACCTCTTGGAGTGGCATTATTGGAAAGCACGGAGTCGGAAATTGTAACAGCAATGGATTCCTCCTTCTTCAGACATGTGCCAAACACTATCTCCTGATTACCAACACAATTTTCCGTCTCCCCATGAGAAACAGGACATCGTGGATGCACCCTCGATCGAAACACTGGCACCTCATTGACTATGTCATCGTCAGGAGGAGTGACAGACAAGATGTTCGGGTGACAAAATCCATGTGTGATGCCGAATGTTGGACAGACCATCGTCTCATTATCTCGAAAATAAACATACACATCAAACCACCACGGGGTCCTCTAAGGGTGAAAATGCCAAAAAAAAAAAAAAAAAAAAAAAAAAAAAAATAAATGTCACCCGCCTAAATAGCAAGAAAATGCAGCTGTCGTTTGAAAATATGCTGGCAGACCGCCTCAAGCCCAATGCTGCAGCTAAACAGGATACAGAAACAGAGTGGAGGAGCCCTAAAGGACATAATTTACAACACTGCTATGGAAATACTGGGTCCAACACCCCCCCCCCCCCCCCCCCCCCTAAAGCATAAAGAATGGTTTGATGAAAATTTCGAAGACATCAACCAATTGCTGGCCGAGAAACATCTTCTTCTCAAGGCACATTTGAATGACCCGAAGTCAACATAAAAAAAGATGCCTTCAAGAACATTCAGAGAGTAGTGCAGCAGAAACTTCGGCACATGCGGGACTCCTGGCTGAGCAGCAAAGCTGATGAAATTCAAGGCTTTGCTGACAGACATGATATGAAAAACTTCTACGACTCACTGAAAGCGGTCTATGGTCCTACATCTTCAGGCACGGTTCCCCTCCTCAGCGCAGATGGGGGAACATTGGTCACCGATAAGAAAGAAATCCTTCAGCGCTGGGCAGAACATTTCAGCAACATCTTAAATGCAACTTCCTTCTTCGATGATGAAACCATCAACTGCCTTCCTACAGTTCCCATCAATGATACACTTGATGACCTGCCAACCATAGTGGAAGTAAACAAAGCCATCCAGCAACTCTCCCGCGGCAAGGCACCTGGTCCGGACTCCATCCCGGCAGAGATATACAAGGCAGGTGAGGCGGTCCTAACAGAGCAGCTTCACCAAGTCTTTACAAACATATGGGTGAACGAGACCATGCCACAAGATTTCAAGGACGCATCGATAGTCCACCTTTACAAACGAAAAGGAAACCGCCAATCCTGTGACAACCACCGAGGCATCTCCTTGCTTTCAATAGCAGGGAAGATACTCGCCAGAATTCTTTTCAACCGCCTCACGGCCCATCTCGATCAAGGCCTTCTTCCTGTGAGTCAATGTGGCTTCAGAAAAGAACGTGGAACTGTTAACATGATTTTCGCTGCAAGGCAGCTGCAAGAGAAATGTCAGGAAGAGAACTGCGAAATGTTCTCCACTTTCATTGACCTTACCAAGGCTTTTGATACAGTCAGTAGAGAAGGACTGTGGAAGATTATGGCAAAACATGGCTGTCCACGAAAGTTTGTCCAAATAGTGCGGCTATTTCATGATGGCATGCAGGCAAGAGTACAGGAAAATGGTGAACTGTCTGAGCCCTTTCCTGTCACCAATGGAGTGAAACAAGGATGTGTCCTGGCACCAACACTGTTCAGCCTCATGTTTTCAGCTATGTTGACGAATGCCTTCGAGAACAACGACATTGGAATAGACATCAACTACCGCATGGATGGAAAGTTATTCAATCTCAGAAGGCTGAAAGCTAAAACCAAAATTAACAGCGACACCGTCAGAGAGCTCCTGTTTGCTGATGATTGCGCTCTATACTGCCAACTCAGAGGCGGACATGCAACATAATGTTTCAGCTTTCTCACATGCCTGTGCCAACTTTGGGCTCAATATCAATTTGGAGAAGACTGTAGTTATGTTCCAGCCAGCTCCATGGAATAATCACACTGTGCCGAATATCAAAGTGAATGGTCATAGACTAAGTGTTGTGGACAAATTCACCTATCTTGGTAGCACAGTGTCACAAGCTGCCACAATTGATGATGAAGTGAATGCAAGAATCTCCAAGGCCAGCGCAGCCTTTGGCAGACTGTACAAGAATGTATGGGACAGAAATGGAATAAGCCTGCAAACAAAGCTGAAAGTCTACAAAGCAGTTGTATTATCCACACTGCTATATGCTTGTGAAACCTGGACTGTTTATCAGCGACACGCTAGGAAATTAAACCACTTCCACACAGTCTGCCTTAGGAAGTTACTGAAGATTAAATGGCAAGACAAGATCCCAGACACTGAAGTTCTAGAAAGAGCGTCCATGCCCAGTATCCACACTCTACTAATGAAGAATCAGATTCGCTGGGCTGGTCACTTGACTCCCATGCCAGATCACAGGCTCCCTAAACGAATATTTTACGGCGAGTTGCGTTGTAGTAAACGCTCCCAAGGCAGCCAGAGGAAACGCTTTAAAGACACTCTGAAAATCTCACTGAATGCTTTTGGAATTCATCATGACACCTGGGAGACTGCAGCCAGAGACCGAAATTCGTGGCGTACATCATTACGCAAGGGTGCAGTCACTTGTGAGGCAACCAGGACTGCAAGAGCTGTGAAGAAAAGACAGAAAAGAAAAACCACTGCAGGAAATCCTCCTCCAGAAACGTCAAGCATTCTTTGTCCACATTGTCAAAGAACATTTCGAGCCAAAATAGGCCTTATCAGCCATATTAGAACTCACGCCTCCATACTTTCAACCCCACTGGATGAAATGAATGGTCATCATCATTCTTGATGGACAAACAACATCATGAAGTAGACCCCAGACATTTATGACATCATTCAGGTTCACTAGTTCGCTGTCAGCTTCATTATATTATAGATCATATTAGGTATATCGTTAATTTAGTTTAATTATATTTTACTCCAGTGGCACATTTAATTCTTCTTTGTCTTGTTATCTCTTAGATCGGAGGTGAGTCTGCAGGTGCATTTGATACCTCTCTACTAGCCCTAGTGCCTCAGTCACGAGACTTGTTCGCTAGAGCGTATTGCCAGAGTGGAGCTACAGGGACAAAAAACACAGCCTTGATCACAAACCCACGACCTGAAGCCATCAAACTAATTAGGAAGTTGGGTTGCCTCAGAGATGAGCAGCCGGATCCTGTTGCAGATTCAGAGTTCGAGAAGTTGGTCGGCTGTCTGAAACAGCTGCCTGCTGAACTGTTTGCGATGAATGGAACAACAGATATTCCGAATTTACAGTCAGTTTTATCTCATGATCTATTCCCTAAAAGTGTAGAAGAACTCTTCTCTGATGAGAAATACCTTAAATCTATCAACTTCTTTGACCGGAATTATCTTGTGGGTCTGAATGAAAACGAAGGTGCCACGTTTGAAATAATCAATAAACATTTTCTGTCTGCATTACCAGAGGAAGTGGCCAGGTCTGTGACACCTCAGGTCATGTTCTATAAAACAATAGAAATGTTTGTGACACCAGTATTTGGGCCTGTCAGTCGGGAAGTTATTCAGGAAATTGCAGAGTACTACGAGAATAACTATCAGATAAACCCTCTGGCTGATTTCACCGGTGATGCTATCTTCCACATCTCGACTTTACAGTACGTGACTGCCGCAGCTGCTGGACGTTCTTCACAGGACAGTGGAGTCGAGTTTTTCCTCAATTATTATTTTATTTTGACACTCGTTCACTTTAAACTCAAGCGTAGTCCATACTACTTCTAGTAGCACTAGACTAATGTTTACGTTTCCCTATTACCACTGTCCCTTGCCATCAGACAAATCTACCCCTATTGAAGAATTACCTGTAATTTATATCCCCAATCTCAAGGAAGAGAAGTCAACATTTTAGTCCAACTGACCAGTATAGGGGTTGAACCAGCTACCTCGGCATCAGCACATCAGAAGTTTAAGAATGAGTGTTCTTATCCATTATTCCATGCTGACCTCCATGTATATATTGTGTGTGCAGGATGTCGCAGTCAGCCCCATCCCCAGGTTGACTGCCTGGGCAATTTTACGTTCAGTAGTTTGTCATTAGAGCAGACCAGGCCTTAAGCCTTGGCTGGCAGCTGGTCTAGGATCGAAGCTCTGACGGGCAGACAGTTAGAGCATTGCTTTGCTGATCTGGCAGCTTCTGCAGCTTGTCTTGTTCCAAATGTATTGGTGTTATCTTTTCTCTGGAGTGAACTAGGCAGGCTGAGAGAGGGATCATGCTGCAGTGGCAACGCATGGTATCTATATTTTAGCCCAGGGTTTGTAGAAGGATATTCTCATTGCGACAAATGCAAGAAAAATGCTGTGAACAGAATCAGCCACTATTTATTGCTTTAATCGACCTCACAAAGGCATTTGATTTGGTCAGTCGTCAGGGCACTAAAGAAGATTGGCTGCCAACCAACGCTTCTGTCCATTGTGGAATCGTTCCATACAGGCATGAAGGGTATAATTAAGTTTGATGGTGCAACTTCAGAAGAGTTTGAAATCAAGAGTGGAGTTAAGCAAGGTTGTGTGCTAGCTCCTACCATCTTTGGAATATACTTTTCCCTTCTACTGAAATATGCCTTTCGTGATCAGGATGGTGGTATATACATTCACTCACGCTCAGATGGCGGACTCTACGATGCTCAGAGATTGAAGGCCAAGACCAAAATTTGGAGGGTACTGATGAGAGAGTTGCTTTTTGCAGAAGATGTTGCAATTACGACACACTCTGAGGAAGAATTACGTCTACTATCTGCATTATCCAATGCATGTTCTAAATTTTGTTTAACAATTAGCAAAAATAAGACACAGATTACGTCACAAGGTGCACATGGGGTACCATCAAACTAGAGATAGTAGACCATTTTACATATCTAGGATCATAGGTAAATAGCATATTATCCCTAGATCAGGAAATCAACATCAGGATTGGTAAGACAGCAACAACAATGAACTGGTTAAGAAAAAAAGAGTATGGGAGAACAGGAAACTTACTGCCAAAACAAAGGTCCTTGTCTATCAAGCCTGTGTCCTTAGTACTCTTCTTTATGGCAGTGAAGCCTGGACAACTTACCCACATCAAGAGAAACGTTTAAACAGCTTTCATATGCGGTGTCTGCAAAGAATACATGGTATTAAGTGGCAAGACAAAATCACAAATACTGAAGTATTGGAAAGATCAGGTTGTGTGACAGTATATTCCATGCTCAGTCTTCGTAGACTTAGATGGATAAGACATCTTAGGAGGATGGATGATGGTAGAATACCAAAGGACATCTTTTTTGGTGAATTACAGATGGGTAAGAGATCTCAGGGTCATCCTCTTCTATGATACAAAGATGTGTGTAAGCGGTGCCATGTGTCGCAAGACTGATAATACAGTAATCGGGAAGTAGAAAAGGATAGTGCACATTGAACGCACAAAAGCTGACTTGGTGATGGAAAGCGTCACAAAGAAACAGACGGGGACCACCAGGATGATGGAAAGAAGACTGTTATGATGAGGACAAGATCTAGTGAAGCGAAGGAAGAGAATGCATATAATCCAGGAGAGGAAGAAGGAAAGAAGGAGAAGAGAAGGATTGTAATATGAATATGATTCAGCACTGAGTATAGACAGACGTGAATAATCAAGTCTGAAGGTTCTATGAGATGTAATTAGTAGGTAAGAATATTGTTACGAATTGATTGCAAGATGACACGCGACATGTTTGTATTAATTGTAGGCTTGGTGAGTAAGGGAGTGTGAGTAGGGATGACAGACTGTGTGATGGCACTATTATGCCTGCAGGTCATCTGTTTCACGAGATGCCAGAAATAAATCCTCTGCTAAAGATTAAGACATTCTGTCAGTGTTATATGTATTATAGTTAAACAGTTCGTTACAAAGATCCAGTTCTTGTATTTGAGAAGGATACTAGACAATTGAGGCCAAACTTGCCAATGGAGAACAATAAAGATATAGAAGAATAGTGTAGTTACTCCGTGGCAAGCGGGACATGGTTGATACAGGCATTGATAATGCACATTGAGAGCAAGTCGCCGCTGAACGTGTTGCATGGAGGGCAAATATCAGAAATGGAATAAAGACAAAGTAGAAAATTATTGCAGATAAGTCACACACCGAGCGTGTGAGACGTAAGATGGTGCGTGATGGAGAAAATGACCATGTGTTCACATGCATCCACTGTGGACGAACATTTACAGCGCGAATTGGCCTTAACAGTCACATTCGCTACCGCCATAGGTTGTAGTTATTATGTCTTTTTAAAGCACAATGTAACAAACTGTCGTCTGTCAAGACGGAAAGGTGACAATCAGTTTGCCATTGCTTTCTGAACCAGAAGTCAAGATTGAAGTCCAAACTGATGCTTGTAGGATAGGAAATAATCCGACTACCTCGTCATCAGTGCACCGGAAGTTTCAGAGTTAGAGTGCTCTTATTCCTTCAGCTTCCTGTGTGTGTAGAGAGTGAGTGAGAGAGAGAGAGAGAGACTGAGAGAGAGAGAGAGAGAGATTGAGAGAGAGAGATTGAGAGAGAGAGAGAGAGAGAGAGAGAGAGAGAGAGAGAGAGAGAGAGAGAGAGAGAGAGAGAGAGTTGCATCACTAATTTTTAAGTTTCAAAATGTATATGTACAATTTTTCTCCATTTTCTTTACAATTTTGCGACAATGCTCACGACAATCGTCACTGTATGTGTGTGTAAAGTGTGGGAGTTTGATCATAATAGTAGGTTGGGGGATGGGGGATGTGTGTGTGGGTGGATTCGTGATGTGTGTGGGTGGGCTCAGGATGTGTGGGTGGGCGGGGTGGGATTGTGTGGGTGGGTAGGGGATTTGTGTGTGGGTACGTGCGGGATGTATGGGTTGGCGAGGAGATGTATGTGTGTGGGTGGGGATGTGTGTTTGGCTAGGTGGTTGTGGGTGAGTGGGTGGAGGAGGATATGTTGGGGGATGATTGATGGTGGGTTATGGGATGGGTGGGGGTTATATGTGTGGGTGGGGATATGTGGTGGGTGGGAGATGTGTGCAGGTGGGGGTGGTTGTGGGTTTGGGTATGTGCGTGTGGGTGAGGGATGTGTATGGGTGTGGGATGTTTGGGTGGATTGGTGGGGAGTGTGTGTGTGGGTGAATGTGTGTGGGGGATGTGTGTGGATTGGGGGAGGAGTGCGTGATGGGTGTGGGTGATGGAATTGGGGATGTGTGTGTGGGTGGGGGATATGTCTGGCTGGGTTGGGGTGTGTGTGGCTGGATGGAGGATGTCTGTGTGGGTAGTGAGGGTGATTGTAGTTGGGGGATGTGTGGATGGATAGGAGATGTGTGGGGAGATGTGTGTGTGTGGTGAGGGATGTGTCTTTGGGATGTGTGTGGGTGTGGTATTGTTTGGGAGGGGAGCTGGATGTGGATAAAGGATGTGTGTGTGGGTGGGTGGGGTGTGGTTGGGTGTGCGGGTGGGTGAAGGATGTGTGTGAGGGTGGGGGATGTGTTTTTAATATGTGGTATTGTGTGGGAGGGGAGCTGGATGTGGATAAAGGATGTGTGTGTGGGTGGGTGGGGTGTGGTTGGGTGTGCGGGTGGGTGAAGGATGTGTGTGAGGGTGGGGGATGTGTGTTTAGATGGGTGGTTGGTGTGTGTGCGTTTGGGTGGGTAGATAGGAGATGTATGTTTTGATGGGTGGGTGAGGGATGTGTGGGTGTTAGTGGTTGAGGGATAAGTACGTGTGTCTAGGGATGTGTGAGGGGATGAGTGTATTGGTTAGCGATGTGTGTGGATGGGAGGTGTGTGTTTGTGAATGGGGGATGTGTTGGTGGGTGGGGATGTGTGTGAGGGGTGGGGAGTGTTTGGTTGGGGAGATTGTGCGTGGGTGGGGATGTGTGTGTATATGGTTAGGGGTGTGTGGTTAAGGGATGTGTGGCTGGGGGATGGGTGGGTGGAGGATGTATGGTTGGGTAGAGGATGTGTGGGTGGGTGACTGTATATGGGTAAGGGTGTGTGGTTAAGGGATGTTTGATTGGGAAATGGGTGGGTAGAGGATGTGTGGCTGGGTAGAGGATATGTGGATGGGTGAGTGTGTGTAGGTTAGGAGATGGTGGGGGATGTTTGTAGGGGTGGACTCGGGATGTGTGAGTGGGCTGGGGGAGATGGGAGATTATGTGGGTGGGTGCTGAATTTGTGTGTGGGTAGGTGCGGAATATGTGAGTTGACGGGGATATGTGTGAGAGCGTGCGGTATGTGTGGCTGAGGAATGTGTGTTTGGCTGGGTTGTTAGAGGTGTATGGGTGGAGGAGGATATGTGGGTGAGTGATTATTGGTGGGTAATTGGACGGGTAGAGGATATGTGAGTGGGTGGGGGATGTGTGTAGGTGGGTGGATGTGTGTGGGTGGGGGATGTGTGTGTTGGGGAATGTATGTGTGCTTGGGGTGTGGGTGGATGGGATGTGTGGTGGGTGAGAGGTGTGTGTGGGTGGGGAGATGTGTAGGTGTAGGGATGTGGTGGATGGGTGGGGGAATGTATGTGTGTGTGTGGGTTATGTGTGTGGTTGGGTGGGGGAGTTGGAGTGAATGGGGGATGTGTGGGTGGGTGGTGGATGTGTCTCATAACATAGTAATATGCATTGTTTATGTTTACAAAATTCATGTGAGAATGTTTTTTCCTATGCACTGTTGATGAAAGAAAGATGAGTGATTGGAAGGGCCGAATGTAAGACGCGCCTGCGTGCCCAATTTGTTACCCTTTGAAAATAAAGTCTGTTCGTTCGTTCAGCCATGTCGAAGCCTTTATATATGCATGTGTGTGTGTGACTGGTAGTGTGTATGTGTGAGGTTAGTGTGTGTGTGTGTGTGTCTGGTATTGTGTGGTTACGTGTGTGTGTGTGGTTAGTGTGTGTGTGTGTCTGGTATTGTGTGGTTACGTGTGTGTGTGGTTAGTGTGTGTGTGTTTAGTGTGTGTGTGGTTAGTGTGTGTGTGTGGTTAGTGTGTGTGTGTGTGTTTAGTGTGTGTGTGTGTTAGTGTGCGTGTGACTGGTAGTGTGTGTGTGGTTAATGTGTGTGTGTGGTTAGTGTGTGTGTGTGTGGTAGTGTAAGTGTGGTTAGGGTGTGTCTGGTAGTGTGTGTGTGGTTAATGTGTGTGTCTGGTAGTGTGTGTGTGTCTGGTAGTGTGTGTGTGTGTGTGTGATTGGTTAGTGTGTGTGTGGATACTGTGTGTGTCTGGTAGTGTTTGTGTGTGGTAAGTGTGTGTGTGGTTAGTGTGTGTGGTTAGTGTGTGTGTGTGGTTGGTGTGTGTGTGTGTCGTTAGTATGTGTGTGTGGTTGTTGTGTGTGTGTGGTTAGTGTGTGTATGTGTGTGTTTAGTGTGTGTGTGTGGTTAGTGTGTGTGTGTGATTAGTGTGTGTATGTGTGTGGTTAGTGTGTGTGTGTGGCGTGTGTGTGTGTGTTTAGTGTGTGTGTGTGTGTGGTAGTGTGTGTGTGTGGTTAGTGGTGTGTGTGTGTGGTAGTGTGTGTGAGTGGTGGTGCGTGTGTGTCTGTGGTTAGTCTGTGTGAGTGGTTAGTGTGTGTGTGTGGTTAGAGGGTGTGTCTGGTAGTGTGTGTGTGTGTGTGTGTGTTTGGTTATAGTGTGTGTGTTTGTGGTTAATGTATGTGTCTGGTAGTGTGTGTGTGTGTTTGTCTGGTAGTGTGTGTGTGGTTAGTGTGTGCGTGTGTGTCTGGTAGGGCGTGTGTGTTAGTGTGTGGTTAATGTGTGTGTCTGATAGTGTATATGTGTGTGGTAGTGTGTGGTAAATGTGTGTGTCTGGTAGTGTGTGTGTGTGTGGTAGTGTGTGGTTAAGTTGTGTGTCTGGCAGGGTGTGTGTCTGGTAGTGTGTGTGTGTGTGTCTGTTAGTGTGTGTGTGTGTGTGGTAATGTGTGTGTGGTAGTGTGTGTGTGGTAGTGTGTGTGCCTCTGGTAGTGTCTGTGGTATTGTGTGTGTGTTAGTGTGTGTGTTAGTGTGTGTGTGGTAGTGTGTGTGTGTTAGCGTGTGTGGTAGTGTGTGTGCGCATTTGTGTGGTAGTGTATGAGTTAGTGTGTGTGTGTGTTAGTGTGTGTGTGGTAGTGTGTGTGTGTTAGTGTGTGTGTGGTAGTGTGTGTGTGTTAGTGTGTTAGTGTGTGTATGTGGTAGTGTGTGTTAGTGTGTGTGGTAGTGTGTTAGTGTGTGTGTGTGTGTGTGCGATTAGTGTGTGTGTCTGATAGTGTGTGTGTGTGTGTGTGTAGTAGTGTGTGTGTGGTTAGTGTGTCTGTCTTGTAGTGTGTGTGGTTAGTGTGTGTGTCTCGTAGTGTGTGTGGTTATTGTGTGTGTCTGGTAGTGTGTGTGTTTAGTCGTTTAGTCGTTTAGTCGTTGGATCAACATCACGGCACTCGGTTTAACCCATAAGTGCTCCGTTTCCCTCCTAACTCAAACCTGAGTCTGGAGAAACTCAGCTCAATGCACGAACTCCGTTGCATCGGCAAGGATCCTGAAAATACTTTGGGGAGATTTTTAACTCGAAATGTTGCCCGGGCAGCGCCGTAGGCTACTCTGTTTCGATTTCCAACTGCCAAGGGATGTTTTACGTTCGCAACAATACACACGAGCGATCGATCTCACTACCCAGAGACCAGGGGAAATTTTATTACTGGGAGTCCAGGTGGATTTTTTAAAATAAATCCCTGCCCTCACCGTGGCTTGAACCCGGGACCTCCAGCACTCGAGGCGAACACCATACCTCGAGTCTACTCAGCCCCCCCCCCCCCCAGTGTGTGTGTTTGGTTAGTGTGCGTATCTGGTAGTGCGTGCTAGTGTGTGTGTGGTAGTGTGTGTGTCTGGTAGTGAGTTAGTGTGTGTTTGGTAGTGTGTGTTAGCTTGTGTGGTAGTGTGTGTATGCGTGTGTGTGGTAGTGTGTGTTAGTGTGTGTATGTGGTAGTGTGTGTTAGTGTGTGTGTTGAAGTGTGTGTGCCTGGTAGTGTGTGTGTGTGTGGCTAGTGTGTGTGTCTGGTAGTGTGTGTTAGTATGTGTGCTAGTGTGTGTGTGATAGTGTGTGTGTTAGTGTGTGTATGCGGTAGTGTGAATTAGTGTGGTTAGTGCGTGTGTGGTAGTGTGTGTGTGTTAGTGTGTGTGTGTGTGCATTAGTGTGTGTGTAGTAGTGTGTTAGTGTGTGTGGTAGTATGTGTATGTGTGTATATGTATGTGTGTATGTTAGTGTTTGTGTGTGTGTGTGTGTGGTAGGCGCTTTAATGATGTTGATAGGGAACTGCACTGATAATGTTATAAGCTCAGTCGGATGCAAGTTTGATGCCTGGGCTCATCGCCTGCTAAGTGAGGGAAAGATTGGCCACCGATTCCTTCGTGTATTGGGGCTTGAGAAAATGTGACAACTCTCTCACATCACGGGGCCACGGCAGCAAACTGCTGCAAGACCCACACAAAATGTGTGTGTGTGTGTGTGTGTGTGTGCATGTGCACGTGTGTGAGAGAATGAGTGATTGAGGGAAAGAGAGATATGTGATGTGAATTATTTTACAAGGATATAGAATGAGTGTGAGTGAGAGAGAAAGAACGAACGAATGAACAAACTTTATTTTCAAAGGTAACAAATTGGACACTCAGGTCCGTCTTACATTCAGCCCTTCCAACCACTCATCTTTTATTTATTTTATTTAGAGAGAAAGAGAGTGATGTGATGTGAATTATTATAAAAGGATAAAGAGTAAGTGAGAGAGAGAGAGAGAGAGAGAGAGAGAGAGAGAGAGAGAGAGAGAGAGAGAGAGAGAGAGAGAGAGAGAGAGAGAGAGAGATATGTGATGTGATGTGAAGTGAGAGAGAGAGAGAAAGAGAGATGTGATGTGAAGTGAGAGACACACAGAGAGAGAGAGAGAGAGAGAGAGAGAGAGAGAGAGAGAGAGAGAGAGAGAGAGAGAGAGATATGTGATGTCTTGTATTATAAAAGAATACACACCTAAGAAAATTATTTTAAGAATTGACCAACTCAAGATTACAGCTGAAGGTACAGACCAAGCATGCGGAACACTGACATCAACATTAATCTATAACTGCGCTTCAATCTACAGGTGTACTTATTTCAATTTCTTCATTCACCGGAATATGTCCTTGACGATTACGAAGGGTTGCTACACGGCATGGATATCTTATACTTGTTTGACCTTGATATAGACACTGTGGTAAAGATTATACCGTTGAAGGTCAGAATTATATTTTAGAATATTAATGTTTTTTGTTTTTTTACTTAACATTACATTTGTGTGAGGTGATATTTTTACAAGAATGCTTAGAACTTCTTCAACAGATCTTGAAAAATTATTAGAACTCATTTCACATATCTTGAAAGATGTTTGCTCATTGTCCACGCTCCAAATCTATACAAAATCACAGGTTCTATGTAGCACCTCAACACTCTTTTTCACATTGCAAATTGCATATTTTTTATTGGTCAGTATGTTTTCCATCTTGCAAAAGGCTACCTTCACCATAGTGATTCTTGTTCTAATTTCTTCAAGGCATCTCCCATCAGATGTTATTACTGTTCTGAGATAATTGTACCTATTCACTTCTTTAAGAATATTCCCATTTACTTTTATATTACACTAGCTGACCCGGCCCGGCTTCGCCCAGGCCCTGGAGGGGATCTATCTATCTATCAGTCTGTCTGTCTGCTTGTTTGTCTGTCTGTCTGGCTGACCCGGCCCGGCTTCACCCAGTCCCTGGTGGGGAGCATCTCATTTAATTCATATAAGTAGTCATATAAGTTCTCCCGTTCCCGACTATCTGTCTGTCTGTCTATCTGTCTGTCTGACCCGGCCCGGCTTCACCCAGTCCCTGGTGGGGAGCATCTCATTTAATTCATATACGTAGTCATATAAGCTCTCCCGTTCCCGACTATCTGTTTGTCTGTCTGTCTGTCCCTGCCCGGCTTCACCCAGTCCCTGGTGGGGAGCATCTCATTTAATTCATATACGTAGTCATATAAGCTCTCCCGTTCCCGACTGTCTGTCTATCTGTCTGACCCGGCCCGACTATACCCAGTCCCTGGTGGGACTATCTCTATCTATCTATCTATCTATCTATCTATCTATGTGGAGCATCTCATTTAATTCATTGTCAATCAATTCATTTAAACTCAGGGGACGTAACTTAAGATATAACAATTATACTAAAAGTTATATCCCTTTTTGTCATATATTTTTACATTTTCTTATGTTCAGTCATGTAATTACAAAATTAAATTTTAGGAAGGTAATAGCTGATAGCTGATAGATAAAACTATCACAGTTGGTTGCACAGGAATGAAAGGAAAACGTGTAGAAAATTTCATCTCAATCGGTTGGACCGTTCGCGAACGCATGAAGGACGGACATACATACATACATACATACATACATACATACATACATACATACATACATACACACACACAAAGATTTATATATATATAGATTGTGGTATTTCCTTCTTCCTAGTGATGACCATAATCTGTGTCTTCTTACAATGTAATTCTAACCCAAGTTGTTCACTGTGTGCAACAACTGCATCTACGAAATGTTGCAGATCCTGCTGATTGTCTGCAATCAATACTGTATCATCCCATATTTATGTTATGCATGTGTCATCCTCCAATGATAATTCCTTTCATATCTTCTACATTTCTGAAAATATGTTCACTGTACAGGAAAAAAAAAGATCTGGAGACATTACACATCCCTGTCTCACACCTCTCTTAATAGGCTGATATTACCTAACTACATTATTAACCTTACACTCTGTTTTTCCAATACATTATTTCTTTACAAGTTAAGGTTACCCATCAATTTGTAGGGCGAGTTGTCAATACAACTATTAAAACGCCACGTAACTTCGGTCTGATAAGCATTGTTAAGGACACAGGAGACAGAGTGATCTCTTTAGCAAATCAGAGAAGTAGTGTATGGTAGAATACATGAGTTACTAATGCCATTAGGTAGTTTACCAAGTTACTGTCCACCAAACTACAGACCCTAACTTTAGATGAGTCGATGACAGAATTAGATTAAATCTAATTGACCAATAACAAGCCAGATCAGGAGGGGAGAGGGGAATCCTGTCATCACCTCACCTAAAGATAGAATTAAAGGGCTGCAACTCTAGCCCAAGAGAGACAACCGAGTTGCCTCTGACTAAGAAAAGTCCAGAACCTTATCGAAGGTCAACCCTCGAGTTCATGGGTCCGTGGACACTAATGTGGCCCGCCTGAAGCGGGGTCCACGAGGAACTCGAACAGGGTTACCGCCCGTCGAATAGCGACACGCGGAAAACCATCAGAGGACAAATGGACTGAGACCAGGCAACAAGTGTCTGCCTGAGAGGGACTCGTTAGCTCTTGTATAGAGATAGAACATAGGCTAGATAGTGTGCTAGTTTGTTATATGAAATGTTTGATGTTCTATAATCTGTGATATGATGATGATGTAAAGCGCGGGCTGTTTAACCCACTGCGCCAACTGTAGATTGCCACAATAAATCGGCTATATCATAGCGAACGTATTTATTGTTTGTATTAATTAACACCTGTGTGAACCCATTAAGTTACCTAGACAAAGTAAGACGTCAACAACTACGGTGCTAAGAGGTAAAGTGTAGTTCTGACTTCGTTACGGCCAAAGAAGACAAATAGTGAAAAGAGAGAGAACCTCACACCGCCTCAACCGACAAAAAAAAAGATGATAGTAATTAGATAAGAAGATATACGAGATCTCAGACAGAGGCAGAAATTAATTTATAGATGTTCACACAGGAAACACCATGTTTGAGCCCAAGCGATGAATTAAGGTGTTAGATTGTGGTAGAAATAGTGGTTGTAAAAACTAAAAGAGACTAAACAAACAAATTAAAGACAGTACAAAAATAGCTCTTTATTTATCAACAACTACAAATTTTGGTGACAATTTGTGTTCAAACACATTGAATAAAGCATTCAACAAGGGATGTTCAATTAGTGATTACAGATACAACAGACAACTGCATATATCAAACATCAACCAGGTGGGTACCCCTAACCAATCAAGACCACTTAAGACAACAGGGTACACCAAGTACCACAACACAGGTGCTTCCAAGCAATAGCTGGTTAGACTGACACAATAAAGAACCTTGACACAAGCAACACTGCACAGACAATAAGGCACTACAAAAACATAGGTTACACAACATAAACCCCAAGACACGACATAAACAAAGAGTTGTGACACAATTTACTATCCCACGAAGAACCCAGGCCTGCTGACACTAACTAGTCAGCCGCTCCTGTAACAATGGAAAACACAATCTATGATTATCATGGTAAAGACAACATATTAAACACATGAAGCAATGAGCACATGCAATATAACATTTGAATTAACCCATAGATCATAACTGCCCCACATCTAATTATCCATTTCGCTATTCTGAGGTAACCCTTGATGTCTGTCATGGTCATTCTTTGCTACCTCCTTCTTCAAGATGACTGCATCTCTAAATGTTAAATAAAATAATCAATGTTGCATCATCAGATCACCCACTTTGTCTCCTCCAGTTGTGCCACTGCTGTCATGAGATTACACTTGATATTGCTAGGACGAAACACCTTCTAATGCAACAATCTCAATCTGCTCCACCTTCCCCTACAGCTCAACATTCACTTACCCCAGACATCACAAGCAAATGCAACATCTCGACACTGATTTGGCTAACAAACATCAGACACTACAAGCAATCACAACATCTCAACACTGATTCAGTTAACACACACCAGAATGACATCTGTGTGCTGACAAATTGGGTTACCTTCCCTGCCTACCAAAATAGCTACATTTACCAAGGAACCCATAATCAGTTCCCTGTTCACACCTTACAGAGTATTTTATACATTAATTTGTACCAAGTCACCGGTAACACAGGACAACACAATATTCCCTATAAACCACATGTTCATAGAACACTATCAATGTTCAGTCCATGATAGAGCCACAATCAAACACCACCTATTATATCCTCAGTTCTCTACGTACTGTTACGCACACCGGCAACTGTTTTTCTAACACACCGTACTCTTTTTCCTAATATAAAACATATATTGACAGGTTGTACTCCTGTGCTCCACATCAGATAGTACACTTTACTCCTATGCAACAATACACAACATTATGGACTCCGCCACCATCAGACATACAGTTGCCTCAACATAGGGACTTCACTTGACAACTACCCCAACAATGTCCAAGTTTGCATGAAGGGTACCAGCACTAATATGATATAGGACACACTGCTCCTGCAATGTCCATGTTTTGATAAAGGATATCAACAACAATATGACATCACACACATTACCGCATGATATTATAAATTAATAACCAACAGGTAAAACATGTTTAACTATGAAAAACAAAGGAAACAGGAATAACCATATTTGTAGAATGTGCAAATGCAACACTTGCACATGGGTGAATCACAACATTCACAGAAAGTTAAAGATAAACATGTATTACACAGGAACTCAATTGAGGAACTCTCTAATACCCTTAAGACAGTTCATAAAATAAATACACCATAGTAACAAGTAAGAGTGCATCATCCATATGAGACAGGATCAAAGCATAACCATGTTCATGGGCAGAAACAGAATATCAGCACTAATATAACAACCAGTGTACTATATATATTATGTCATAATTACACACTAATGACCAATAAGTGTTATTCAAGGCCCAACACAATCAGTGTAATATTATTTGTGAGTGGACAGCAAATGTACAGTTGTGCGCTCTTTTCCCCACCATTCTTCCTACGATACACCGGTTATAAATTTTGCCATCTTACGCTTCATGTCACACGACAAATACATATTAATATCTCTGCGAAGGGTGGTACGCAGTACTAAATCACATCCTCTCCACCATGCGACAACCGCCATGCTTAACTTAGGACAGAATCTCAGTCACTGATTCCATCAACAACTTGATACACCTACACAAACATTACTGCATTCTGGTAACAGATGTGATACCAGACTTCACTTACTGCTGAACACCCAATTCCTGTACTATGTTGAATATTGTTGAACTGCCAAATTGTGTATAAACATTAAAGGGCACTGAAGTGATTCATTCAGGCTATTCTAGTTAACTGTGTACCTACTAAAAGTACATAGCATCAATGTATTCATTTCTCCCCAATTACTATTTATGTGGCCTAACTACATATATTAACCATTAACCCATCATTGCCACATATAACATGTAAGTACCCTTCCCTGCTTTACACATGTTATAAATATTACACATATATTATGGTTATTTTCCCCTGCTTTGGAGTGTTCATACCCAACACTTGACCAAACATCCAATGTGATGCTCACCATAATCACAGAATAATCCTGTAAACATATCTTGCTGCTGTATACACATACACATATGATTCTCACCACTCTGTTGTTAAGTAACCTTCATTTCTAGCAACCTCACAAGCACTTACTCCCTTCCATGCCAACATGGCCTGCATGGCACCATGTGGCATTATTTCAGTCTTTACTATAAACTAATTTATGACCCCACACATTGTATATTTTGGTGAATCTCCCACATATCTATTTAGCCAGTAACACATTAATGCCATAGGATAACCATGTAAAATAATTCCCAACAAAATAATCTTGTGCCAGCATGGCTGGCATGACATGACATCAGTCTCTATGATACTTAACAACCATCAATGACCTATTCTACATATTTCACATCACCATTGTCTGATTGCTGACATCTCTATGTGTTACATGTTATTTTCATAAAGCTTTAGGGATACTAAATCCTTCTGTAGAACAGCTCATTTCAATAGCACTTATTCATATTATCTATTTATATTTCTTTGTTCCTACCATCTCGCCTAACAATTTTGTTCACCCATGCAAACACTTTCAAATTGGTAAACTGGCGTGTGCTGCGATTTAACAAATATTTATTAAATTAAACATTTTAAACTTACGGCTTTCTCTTCTGACATATGTTGTTCACTGATGAACAGATGGGAAACCCCACATATCTCGTCTCAAGGCGGGCTGGCCACAAAACTATTAACACAGAGCCCAAGCGCCTTCCTTCACATGGTCTAGCTAGCTGCTACAAGGGAAAATGGCCTCAGGTCTTTGTTTCAAGTGGCGTTTCCGGCGTGGCCAGGTTTTTAACTCGAGATAGACCAAACCAAAATTCGTTGGTCTGGCGCTATCACATATCCAACCCCTTACTTTTTTGACGTCCCGTCAAAAGGAATGGACTATCATATCTCCTCTTGTCATAGGAGGAAGAATATCAAGGACAAGAAGATGTTATTTCCTATACTTAAGTGCTCAAAGACAAAGAAGCGCAACACTGACTTTTAATGGGCCAGAGAAGAAAAGGACAATAAGAAGAAGTAGAGAGAGCACTGTATATATTCTCCTCAGTTAACAAGAAAAGGGATAGTATTAGACAGAAGATTCCAGGAGTTCTTAGAGCGGGGGATATACTGTTGTACACCCCAGACAGAAGATTATACTGCTGGACTGTAACAGGATCAATGAGTTTACACAACAAACTACAGACTAAACAAAACAAATTAAGAACAAAATTAGGCTTTTATTGACAGAACTGCATGATTCAGTGACAAACAGGCATCCTGACATGTCACACAACTGACAAATACAGAAATGGGAACCTATGTTCCCACAGTAATCACTGCTGCCTAACATCGCTATGCACATGACTAGGTACCCATCTCCACAAACCAACGAGGACATCACAACAAAGAAACCTCAATGTAAACAACAACATAACAGCAGGTATGGACTCTCTATTGTTATCATCTCAGGACTCATGGACAGTCAGTACATACAGAAATGGGAATCTGAAATCCCACAGTTAGAGATAACTGCTGCCTAGCACTGACTACAGAGGCGGTCTCTAAATGACAGTGAGACCTCAATCATGTTCAGTTGAGTCGAAGGGCACCCTCAATACCCACACAAGACACCCGCACCACATAAGTCGACTGGGACCAGACACAGCGAAAAACCATAACATAACGAATAACAAAACTATAACCCTAACAGCAGAGATATAATGACATAAACAGGTATACAAATGGGGATATGAAAGGGAGTGTGAGTGGCCTACGACATTAACCAGAGCTGGGGCTCAAGTTTGCTCTACAACCACAACCATGGCCAGGGGTCACTACCTGCAATGCATGACATGGTACAACATCTAATTAATAATCATCAAAGAATCATTATTTGCATCAACACATGGACTTCACAGGACAACCACTACAGCAATGGTGTATGCAAACAGTGTCCTTGTGGCACAAACATAAACATGGACTGTGTAAGTTCACACCAACCACATGATACTTCAACTGGACAATATAACAGTGTGAAGGACTAACAAAGACTGTTGGCTTCATATAAATAAAGTTTATTTTCTCTGATGACAAGTTCTATCAACATGGCGTCCTTCCAGTTCCAGGCCATGATCTTGACTGCCCCCTGACAACCAAATACGCCACGACTTGAGCATCTCTCTTCCCATTCTCCCCCGATGCTCAATCGTGCCGTAGCCTTTTCCCACCTACTACTCTACTTCTGTTACACCTCCCCATGTTAATTAAAGAATTTTCCTTATAAAGGAAAAAATCTTTACTCCTAATCCCCTCACTCTATTCCCTCTTTTTCCTTACCTCTCACAGTTCCTCTAATCCTCCCCAAACCAACTCCAACTTACGTAACCATTCTATTCTTTAACTACTTTCCCGTGCTATATATCAACCCACTTCTTCTTCGTTTCTGGCCCTTCAAACAAACATAACATATTTACATATTCTTAATAACCTTTAAATCTCAACTTTATACAATACATCATAACACGTCTTCTTAAATACTCCTTCTTTTCTTCATAAGCAATCTGCTTAAAATTTCAAACGCTAACACCAACTCCTTATTTTTATCACCAACACTACTAATTCCCCCACTTTCAACTAACCTGAAATCACTTTCACACGATAGGAAGACAAAGAATCGGTGGCCACCGGTAATTTAAAAGAAGCAGTAGAACTCTTCTTACAAAAACTACACTTAGCTAAATCACACACACCTTTACCAAACCATACTCCTTTACCCCCCTATGTCATTTGAGACTTTATGTAATAAAGTCTAAAATAATTATATCTCCTACAGTACCACTCATTATGGTAAACGTTTACGCTGCTATCTACAGCATCAAAAACAACATCATTATTCACTTCCAATTGTCTATATATTACAGACACTACTACTTTTATGTCTCTGAACCTTACTTCAACCTCTCATTGTAATGTCAACCACAAAACAATATCCCGAGGACACAATTAAAAAGGTCTATTATCCCTTAAGACCTCCTCCAACATTATACACATCACCTCACATAACTAATCTTCTCCTATACCTCACTCAGAATTCTCTCGCCGAAAATTTCAACGACCCCTTACTGTCCATTTATTATGGGCATATCTATTAAAAGCTTCACTTATGCCGTTATCGACAGCAACAATTTACTACCCCCAACTTCTGTCTGTGACTGCTTGCAATCAACTTTATCTCAGTCCATATATCACGGACCCATAAAAACCCCTTGTCAATATGTCTCCACTATGTTCATTTCTTACTATTTTTCTGCTATCCACAGTGTCTAATCCCTCTTCAGATTTAAACATGGATTCAATTCATGTTTTTGCTATTTGTCTGGGGTAACCCGTTACCCACTTCTTCTTCTATAACCCCGCAATCCTGTGTACATCATGGCTCTTCTGACCCCATGGAAACTTTCTCCTCATTTACCCCACTGCTATATTAATCTTTTCTTCCCCCATATGGCTTCTAATCCATATATTTCCAATCAATGCTGACTTTAGTGTAACTCTAAACTTTCCCATAACTATCCCCGTATATGTTTCCACTACTTCATAACCATATCAACCTCATTATGCTGATTATCACAGCCATATAATATACACATTATTCTACAAAGATGATGTGTCTCTCTACTAGTCCTCAGTAGTTTATTACTCTTTTCTGAACGAAGGGTCCTAATTAAAGCCCCATGTATTGTCTTTATTCTAGACAAAACCCTGTAATTTAAACATAACTTAATTAACTACTATTTAACATACAAAACAGCGAAATAAAATCACAACAGGATATCATACCCCCCCCCCCCAAATTTTTATAACATCATTTATGTTTCCCCTCATGTCAATTAAAGGTATGATGGTGATGAAGATGGTGATGACGATGGTGATGATGATTAACATAATACAACATACATCCTAATCTATTGTTACCTAATACTACTGGTCTCTTTTACGGACCAGTAGTTTGTATGCACAATTCTAAGAACACAATAATCCTATTCTAAAATAATAACAATCATTTTACAGGACCAAATCAAGCAAAAAAAAACATATTATATATGAGGCATTAAAACTCAGACTCCATAAAACAATTGTCTTCTCGCTAAAGAGAAGGTTTTCAAAAAAATACAACTCCCTTCAAATTACTACGTACAGTGGCCCATCAACCTTGGCCTCCCATACGAACTAACGTAACACATATCTATTTATACAAATCATTCCAGTATTTTTATGACCGAGAAAACAAAACACTTCACTGCTACATATGTATATCTGTTAACTACAGACTAACTTCTTTAATTTAGAACAATATTTGTTCTCCCCACAAAAAAAACCAGTAATCAACAATGACCGTACTATCATTGATTCTCTCCCCTCACAATTTTCTATCTTTTACAAAACTAAGTCCTAACACATCATAACATCTGGAATATCATCTTAAACAAGCACTGTAAACTACAGGTCAACTCATTTTATCTATTACTAATGTGGCGACTATTCTAATGTCATCTCAATGTACCATCCGTCATCTATCTACTAACTAACCTGTGGCTCGGCACACCAATTGTTTCCCTTGGATTTATACCAAATATCACTACCACTTCTTAATCATTACCGTTAGCTACGGTATCTCCACCCTACTACGTCAACCAAAAATTTTTGTCTATTTACTATAGACCTTCACCAACACATCTACTTACTGTACCAATAACTAATTCTACTTTTAAGTTTCTCGTCTATCCGACGCAATTACTTAACGTATCATTACTTTCTAACATCTCACCACGACTACTCTAAGCTATCCTCAAGTCCTTCCTAGCACTCTTGCATCGTGACGATAATCAAACCGGTCACCCTCCTCGGAACACGTTCTCCAACATTCATTTAACTAACCTTGTTTACCTCCGTATCTTTCACTCTTCTTCTTTCAGAACTGCAACCCACGCCACTTATAACTGACAGCAGACCTCACTTTTCTCGTTTCTCAGTATTAGGCATTCCTGCTTCGACATTTCCCTGTCAAGAATACTAAACATGTTTTATGAAACGTCATTCAGAATGTTAACTCTCTTTTCGTCAACCTGTCATACAACTTCCATAATTTCTTTCCAACGTCAGATATTCTAACGAAAAGACATCACAATTCTCTAATCACGTTCTTTCTATCTCTCAACTTTCGCATACTCTATGTTCCCCGTTTTATCAAGTTCACTTATCAACCACTCTTCACATATTCACACGGACAGTGATACATAACCTCGCTCTCATCTCACGACTATTCTCGCATCGCGACAACCTAACGTGTCCATACCATTACTTAAAAAGAAACAATTTAGACGCACATTCCAGCAATCACTCACCACTATCTAAGCGTATCGATCTCCTCCACACACATTGACACAAGATATATCAGCGCAACTATTACATTTTATCTATGTACTTTACTTAGGCGATGTCACCTATGAACAACGCATAACCAAACGAATTACTCCACAGGACTTTCACAATTCACTGCTTTCTTATTTCTACTTTTCTCAATCATTCACTCCTGTACGAAGATCAGACCCTTACATTATCTCTCGTAACTTATATCTCTTTTACAGCACTATCAACTATCTCTCAAACAAACTTCATTCCGCATTCTATATTTCTCCACACAACAACTTTCTCAGACTTAATCAGCTCTACTTTCTCCACAAGCACGACGTAACTCGTATTCTTCAATCATCAACTTCTACAGTCTTTTACTCTTAATATTCTCGCGTTCAACATGACTATTTTACTCACAGGATACTCAATTCCTCCTCAATCTATATCTCCTCACCAGACTTTCTCGGTTCAGCTGTCATACAATACTATTCTTTCTTCTCAAACCAACAACGAAACTATCTCAGACATCATGTCATAGCTCTGAGTCAAACCATTTATCTCTCACCCTCTACTAATTCTGTGCTGAATCTACTCTACTTTAATCACATCAGTTATACATCAGTCAACCTGATTAACTCTCCATTTTTTCCATTCCGGACAAAGGAGTATTTTTACCTAGTTTACTCTCCCTACATCGTAAGCAAACAGAAGATATCCTGTATTACGTATCCACGTAGAATATCATTTGCCGTAACTCTCTATCCTCAACAACACCATCGCCTACCCTGTATATGATGCTATACCAAAAAATTCATCTGCCTATTTTAGACAGCTCATATATCTATACGCTCAAACCGCAGTTCTTCTCATAAGCCAAAATTATTTCACTTTCCTTCCTCACCCAAGGAATTTTAACAGTTATAGAGTGTGTCCAAGTTAAATACTTCATTGTCTCTCACTACATTAGTACGTCTCTCCCTAATTATGTCATCTTCGGTATCTGTTGTTAACCTGTTAAAGTACTCAGGTCTTAAGGTCATAAGGTCTTCTATTTTACTTAAGTCACTTTCTGTCGTTGAGTAAATTCCCGCTATCTGTCTACTATTTCTTCTTCTTAAATGCTTTCTTCTTATTTCCTTTATTTGCGTCGGTCTGCTCACTGTTTCCTGTATACCTTACGTAACGTTTGCACCTTCCCCATCTCGTCTTCAGATGACACACTAATAATAGTTCCTTCATCAGACTCATAGCCTACTGCAAACACGTCGACCCTATTCCCATAGTCATCTTTAGAACGTCTGACTTTCTTTCTCTTTCTCGGTATTCGTCCCTTAGCCTTCCCTACTTTCTTGTCATATAAACTGGTATCTATTTCTAAAGAGTCACTAACCAAAACTCTGTCCGTCTGTCTACCAGCAACTATACCGTATGAGGGAACATCACGCTTCGATTCAGGATCTGTACGTAGTGCAATTCTCTCATTCTCCGAATCATCAGTATTAATATCTGTTTCAGCATCACTATAATATGCGGCGGTAGGAATATCTTCTCCGTAACCTGAACTCTGACAGTTAATATTCCTACACCATTTGGGGATTAGTTTCATGTCTATACCTGAGGAACTTGACATGGCAGTACCTCTATTAACTATCATACTACTATTCCTTTCTTCAATACTTTTCCTCATTGGCTTCCTTTCGTCCTTGGTTCTCGTATGTCTATCTTTCTTACCTTCAACCTTGTCTCCCTTAGTCAAATGAGTTGGTTTTGATTGAGTTTCTATTAAGTCAGTTTGACTTCCCTTTGTTATCTTGCTGACTGGTTGTACCTGGACCTTTTTCTCTAGTGTATCTACCTGAGTCTGCGTACTATTTTCTATCGTATTACCTGCCTGCGTCTGTGTCTCTCGGTTTATTTTCTTTACTAATACCGTCGTCTTCTTTTCCTGTTCAATCCTAATATTGGCAAGTACTTTAGGAGTCGTTGAATTCTTATCTTTGTGTTCCACTCTGTCCTTCGATCCTGACTTCAAATATTGTCTTTGTCTCTTTTCAAACCAGTCGTTACGTCTTTTTCTAGCGGTTGCACTGTGAGAGGGCCAGTCCCATGATTTCCTTGAAAGGTTTCTCTCACTCCCATTTTTGTATTTATAACAGCTATACCAGTCCAACCTTTCACTATTACGTCTGTTCTTCTCATCGTCTTTTACTCTATATATATCAGGCCTTGATTCGTCATAACGATATTGTCTTCTGTGTTTATTAAGCAACGGCTGTCTCTTGTTATTCTTTCCTACTCCATTACAGTCTATAATTCTATAAGGGTCTTGTCTAGTCGTTCTGTTCTTCAACGTTTCCACAAAATTCTCTACTTCAGTAATTGACACCTTTAATTCCCCTAACCATGTAGTAATACGTTGTAAATTCCACATACAAGTAATTCATATTAACTTCCTTTGAAACTTCTATTAACCTGAAACAATATTTCTACTTCTTCTTCTGCATATTCCTTGGTACCTGGAGAAAAAAAAACTCGTCTTGAACTCAGCCGAAATTATGCCTGTTTCTCCACTGTGCTGTGATGGGTCCGCTATGCTGAAATATTTCTATGTAGATCACTAAATCAATTCCTACCCCCGTCAAAACTTGTGCTAAGGTGTCTTGTTCCGCCATGCTGAAATATTATTATATAGAGCAAGCAAACAACTTCACATTTGTTATTTACTAATCTAAGAAACACAAATCACTTATACCGTAAGAACAGTTCAATAAGTTAATAGGTGTACAAATTACCCTACTCTTGTTTCTCGATCCACACAAGATGTATTCTCCTAGGTTCGCCGTCAGGTTAAATTCAACGCTGTATTAGTTGAAACTAATCGCGCCCTTCAGGTAGTTCGTTCCTTCTTCTAAGGTAGGTTCTCTTCTTGGGATGCCTCAGTACAGTACTTCAACCCTTGGTTGGGTCCCTTCTGAGATGGAGTACATCAATCGACGTCTTGAGAACGACTCATACGTAATAGAGCAAAAAAGGATTAACGAGCGGCTCTCATTTGTAGTAGAGCCCTGAGATAGTCTGACACGTCAACAAAACATTGGGCAATCCATGAAGTAATGAGGTATTTATTTGCTGTCTCGATTGTCTTTTACCAACGTTCTTTTTTTCCAGTTGTTAGCGCTCAGAACAAAACCTATTAACATTGAGGCTGAACTTGATTGTCTTATTGAAAAGTTCTTGCTCACCTGAAACAACGATCAGACTGGATTGCCCTTTAGCCAAACTCTTGCTTGCTCAAGACACGATCAAACTGGGCCGACTTTCAGCACACTCCTGCTCGCTTGAGATATCGATTTACTGACTTGAGCTTCAGCACACTCCTGACACGTTCGCCAGAGTAATGGACAAGAGGAGTCGTTAGGATGGTGTTTACAGTTGATGCTCGCCGCTGCAACCTGTTATGGCAAGTAGGTCTTCAGCCTTTTTCTGACGCCAATTAAATTTTGATATCAAGTCTTGAAAAATACTTACAGACAACCACCCCTGGTCGGGCTTTTGGTTGCTGTACTTCTCACAGATAACTTATTGGCCATTTTTCCAACTGCGCTTTTCTTTTATGTTCAATACTTGTTTAGAAGCGTGCCGCAATTCTGTTTTTGGCGATCGACACAAACGGACCAAGGATCTTGATAGTTTTTGAGCTACTTCGATGTATTATCCAGTAGACATCGTTTTTAGACTCCGTGATCTTACTCATTAGACAGCATTTTGAGACTCCGCGTTGTTACTCAGTAGACAGCATTTTGAGACTTCGCGTTGTTACTCAGTAGACAGCATTTTGAGACTTCGCGTTATACCAGGTTCGAATCCTGGTCACGGCACCATAATTAGTCCTATAACAGTGTGAAGGACTAACAAAGACTGTTGGCTTCATATAAATAAAGTTTATTTTCTCTGATGACAAGTTCTATCAACATGGCGTCCTTCCAGTTCCAGGCCATGATCTTGACTGCCCCCTGACAACCAACTACGTCACGACTTGAGCATCTCTCTTCCCATTCTCCCCCGATGCTCAATCGTGCCGTAGCCTTTTCCCACCTACTACTCTACTTCTGTTACAACAACAATGATATGGATAGGTTATAGGACATACTCCACATAAAATATAAACAGAGAACACACGCTCTACAGCATCCTTCGGAGTGATTGGGCCCACAATTAATGCAACAGCCACCACCATATCATGGGACAATCTTAATGTGAGGGCGGATCATCCCTCGTCACAATGCTCGCAGCCCTTCCTGCTGCTTCTCATCTAACTCAGTATTTACTTCTTGAATACTCTCAGTTCAGGTAGGTCATTACCTACAGATCTCTGACACAACACAACTTCTCATCCCCAACACCACAGGCTGGGAATACCACTCATAAATGCCAATGTTACACAGCAACACTCATCAACTAGTCAAAATCAACACCGAACACAACTCAGCTACACCGGTGTACAACGACTCTAACAGGACAACACCATTTGAACATGTACATACAGGACATAAATACAGTTCAATGCACCAACAGCAATCCAGCAGACATAGGATATGCAATTCAACATGACATCAGCAGGACACACACCTTTGTACTGATGACAACTGGACAACATCAATAGACCAGAAGTACAGTTCTACACATAACACCAGCAACAATCAGGACACAGGCTATAACATAAGTCACCGCCAACAACTCAGACATATAACACCACATAAAACCATCACAATCACCAAATGATCGCTCTCACCATAGCCACCACAATCACAATCCCAATCATCTTAGCTGACATCACTACATGGTCACCCTCCCCATGACAAAGCTCACTCAATAATACCCCAGATTCATAATGGGTGCCTTATTCAGCACTCCTTGCTGGTCATGAGACTATTCTTACTAAGTTCACATGTGTCCAACCTGAGCAACACAGATCATTATCCCCATGAACACTATTATAATCATAAACCACCCTATCATGTGTAGTGTTCAACCTGGCACCTTCATCACTACACCCAGTCATGAATAATTATTACCATAGCTCCATTTATCTAGAAGAACATAACATACATTGTCATCAAGAACCATATATCTATTACTTTCACCGTGCCACTCTACACCTTCGTACGCCAGCAATCACTATATTTTTGGCGTTCTTGAGTCATGATAAGTCATCTGGCTTCAAACAATATAACATAATGGAGGCGTCTCTCATGCCCTGGCACCCTTTACTTTCCATTACATGTGAGATATCTCAATACCTCGGTACATTATAATATAAAGACACCGGCCTTCCCCTTTGTTGTGGGAAGTTAAATCATAAACACATCTGTACCATGTTTCCAGCTCAACTTCATGTTCCTCATTATAGACCAGACTGGTATAACCACCCAATGATGTACTTTGCCTCCCTCTTGCTGACTGTACAGTCCACCTGGAACAGCCCTAGTTACCCCAGGCCATTCAATCTACTGTTATCTTCAACCTCACCATGCTACTATAATAATGGCATTATATTATATATATCCTGCACACCTAATCTGGCCACCTTCATACAGGAATACCACCCAAATAGAATTAATCATAACCTAATATTTTATTCAACAATGCTCCATATTTTCCTCTTTACTGTTGTAAACAGCCCCGACCATTATTTCATTATTTTCTCTTTTATGCTAGTGCTTCATATTTTCCTCTTGTCAGATCACAGACTTTATAGAAACATAGATCCTCCTCTACTCTGGACTATGATACTACATATTTTTAATACTGTATTGAATCGTGGCTATATCAAATTCCCTAGAACTACACAACACAGTATCGTATCGATACTTGATTACTTCCAATTCGTACTGCGCTGTCTGCTATATTAAATCTAAAAACCTACAAATATACACACCATCGTATGAGTACATCCTTTCTCCTGAATCGTCACTGAATACCCTTGGTACTAGTTTTCTTAATACACCCCTGCCAGTCTGCAGAGTAGCACTTTTACAATCATTAATTGAAGCAAACCCATGTTGTTGTCATCCTGCTGGTCATCGCCATTTTACATGAAGATAACTCTACTAATTTTAGTCACTCAGGAACAGAAGAGTTCCTCATTCTAGGTAAAACTATAAACCGACCTACACCAAATTGTACCTCAAACCGGTGGATGTTAAGTTTGGAGCTTCCAGTTGGGAACTAGCAAAGGCACCACTATCCTATCTTTAATTAAGCTATCTAAATAAATTTAACTCACCAAGAGTGGGCTTACAAATTGCCAGTCATTTTGATGGATTTCCTCGGTCCTCGTGTGTGGGCCACACAAGCCAGTCATGGTTAAATCTAGAGGCATTTGTGACTCCCTGCTCTGGTCCAGTGACTGGGGAGGGCTGGTTAAAGCCTCCCTATTCTATACTACTGCGATCTACATAATCGCTCCTTCGGCCACGGTTGTCTGGTTTGGAGAGACCGGGAAACTGACACGCGCCTCTATTTATCCTCGCTTCCAGAGCGGCTTCCCATCGTACCCCAGGACACTGCAAGGGATGCTGGTATTGGTAACATCATCATCATCATGTATCGCGCCAGACGATTACATTTGTATTTCTTTGTGTATATTGACTTTCTTTAATTTTATATGTATTTTGCTTATGATTAATCTATGGTCGCTGTAGCACTCTGCACTTGGTATAGTTTTGGCGACTTATATGGCATTTTGAAACCTTCTGCTGATGAGAATGTAATCAATCTGATTTCTGATCTTATGATTAAGAATCCTCCATGTCTATAATTTTCTTGGGTGATGCTGATACCAGGTGTTTCCAATAATCATATTATTCTCTTTGCACACTGTGCAAACTGTGCAAGTCTGCAACCTCTTTCATTCTGTTCCCCTAGTCCATAATTGCCTACTATGCATCCGTCCTGTTGATTTCCAACTTTGGCATTCAAGTCACCCATTATGATATTTAATTCTGACTTCTTGTATTTCTTGAAGACATTTTCCAAATCGTTATAAAGTTCATCGGTGCTGTCATCACTGCTGTTGGTGCATAAACTTGTATGACGTTGACATCAAAAGGTCTTCTACTCAACTTCACAAGTAACACTCTATCTGATACAGTCCAATAACCTTTGATCGATTTTGATCTCTCTATATCCATTATAATTGCTACCTCTCGCTGTTTTTTCCTGTCCACTAGAATGGATTATGCTATGTTCCTCATATGTTATAATGCCCATTCCTTTCTATCTGCTCTTACATATACCTAACATGTTAATTCTTCTTCTTCTTTCGTTCACTTAACGTGTTAATATTCAGTCTGTGTTGGTGGGTGGGGATGTGTGTATGGGTGGGGAGATGTATGTGCGTGAGTGTATGTGTGGGGAGATGTGTAGTTAAGGGATGTGTGATTGAGGGATTGGAGATCGGGGGGGGGGGATGGCGGGCGGATGGGTGGGTGGAGGGTGTGGGGAAGGGTGGGTGTGTGTAGTTTGTGGAGTGGGGGATGTGTGTGTGTGTGTGGGTGCGGGATGTTTGGGTAGGGGGAGATTGTGTGGGTGGGGGATGTGTGTAATTGAGGGATGAGTGGGTGGGTTTGGGTTTTGTGTGTGGATAGGTGCGGGATGTGTGAGTTGGCGAGAATGTGTAGATGGGGGATGTGTGTTTGGCTGGATGGTTGGTGTGTGTGGGTGGGTGGTGGAGGATATGTGGGTGGGTGAGTGTTGGTAGGTTATGGAATGGGTGGAGGATGTATGTGTGGGTGGGGGATGTGTGAGTGGGTGATGGGGGGTGGGTGCATGCATGTGTACCTGGGTTTGTGTGTGGGTGGGTGGGGGATGTGTGTTTAGGGATGGTTTTGCGTGGGAGATGTGTGTTTGTGTGTGGGTGTGGAGATGGTGTAGGTAGGAAGGTATAGGTGGCGGATGGGTGTATGGATGGGATAATGTATGTGTCTGGGGGTATGTGTGTGGTTGGGTGGTGGATGTGTGTGTGGGGGATGCGCGGATGGATAAGGATGGGTGGGTGGGGGATTTGTCTCATAACACGGTAACATGCATTGTTTATGTTTACAACATTTATTTGACAATGTTTATTTCCTATGTGAATGCACTATGCACTGATGAACGAAAGATGAGTGATTGGAAGGGCCGAATGTAAGACGGGCCTGCGTGCCAAATTTGTTACCCTTTGAAAATAAAGTATGTTCATTCGTTCGTTCTTCTTATTTCATTCTTAATATTATCAAATGCACAATCTCCACACATAGTTCTTACATTCCAAGTTCCCACTTTAAATGTTGATATTCATTTGCACTCAGTCCATGCTGACAGTCTGGAGTCATCTGGTGCACATGACTACCCCTACCGGATGAGGCTGCTCCTATGGAGCACCCAATACACCGTTTCTCTGTTTTTCTATGAGAATGAAAAACATGATTTTCGTGGTATCTGTACAGAAAGTATAACTGAGCTACCGTTTGACAATAGATGGTACTACCTGAATGTTGGGCGGTGCATACCAAATCCGGCACCCCACATGGTGCCAATGGTTTCGAGCTGAGAAGCACACTTGGGAGGGTACAAGCCTTATCCTGGTACCAGGAAATGCAACCTAAAGATAAAATGTCATGGCAGGGCTAACCAGACCCTAAGCCTTGGTTGGCGGCTGGTCTAGGATGGAAGCTCCGACAGGCGGACAGTTCAAGCATTGCTTTGCTGATCTGGTAGCTTCTGCGGCTTGTCTTGTTCCAGACGTATTGGTGTTACCTTTCCTCTGGAGTGGAATAGGCAGGCCGAGAGAGGGATCATGTTGCATTGGCAACACATGGTCTCTATATTTTAGCCCAGGCTTTGTGCAAGGGAGAGGTATAACATCATCCCTGGTCATCGTGCCTTTTTGAAGCAAAATGTAACAAACTATTGTCTGTCAAGACGGCAAGGTGCCAAGGAGGGCACAGAAAGTAGTTTGCCATTGGTTACCTTCTTAGCAGTGACCATACTGGTCAATGACCATAGCCATTCTCTCTCTCCCCCTCCCCCCCCCCCCCCAAAAAAAAAAAGAGATCGTCTGCCTACCATCGTGAAGTTGGAGACCATAACCCACAACTGTTGATTGCTCTTCAACTTCATCCACTATGGCTTCACGTAACCCTAATCGGGGGGGGGGGGGGGGGGGGGCCTAAGCTTGTACTTAAAAGATGATTAGACAGATCTTGAAAGATAATGAGAAGTCCTTCAACAGATCATAAAAGATGATTAGAAAGATCTTGAAAGATAATTAGAAGTCCTTCAACAGATCATAAAAGATGGTTAGAACTCCTACAATAGACAATGAAAGAAACCAAAGTTAATTTGGTTTGAAAAGATCCACTTCATCACACATGTATTCCTGCATAAGATCTCCAGTCTCCTCACTAGATATCACAAGGACAATCTCAAATCAGCGCACAAACTCTTGGGACTGGTGAAAATCCAAATGGGGCTTAGAGGTATGGCATTCATGTCAACTGGTGTGATTCATGTGTCGATGGCATGGATTTTTACAAAATAAAAAAATTGATCCTGAGGTAGTGGATCAGACATCTAGCCTTTTCAGATAAGGGCAAAACACTAGGAGGAGCTGTGTGCACTGTGCTGTGTGCACTGTGCTGTGTGCACTGTGCTGTGTGCACTGTGCTGTATGCACTGTGCTGTATGCACTGTGCTGTGTGCACTGCTGTGTACACTGTGCTAACACTGGAAATCCTGTGGCTGTTGGAAATAAGAAAGAGGAAGCCAAAAAGACTACTGCTCAGGTTTGATTTCAAAATTAGAAAGCCATAACAATCAGAATGATGAAAACCATCTAGAATGAAAGGAGCCTTTCAGAACAGAATGAAAGAAACTGATCTGCAAAGAGAAGTGCTTGCTTCTCTCAAAAGTAAACAATCCGCATTCTTTTGATATCTCATGGGAAATAAACATAACTATTGCAGCAACATGAAAACTGGAGATGAAGAAAGACATTGAAAAATACAGAGAGAAGACGTTAAACATGTCAGAAGTAGGCAGTTTGCATACTTTTGACATGTCATGAGAAGTAAACAAAAAATTTTGCAAGAACAGAACAGCAAAGTTGGAGAGGAAGAGAGACAGGGAGACACACAGAGAAGATCTTAGACGTATCAAAAGTAGACACACATTTTGTACATGTCTTGAGAAGTAAACAAAACATAGTAATGTTGTAATAAAAGGAAATCTGGAGAGGAATAGAGACAGGAAAACACACAGAGATAGTTTCATTGTTTCATGGAGAGACATTGGGCATCAAAACTGATTAGCAATATAGGAGACACACATGAAGATATCAGAACTGACTAGCAACACAGAGACTCACATAAAAACTCTTTTGAGTTTATTAGGTGCAAATAAAAACACAATTGTGCAAGGTATGTTCATACTCCAGACAATAACTAGCAGTGCCATGGTTGGATAGCTCTTCTGAGGGTGAAAATATAAAAAGTAGGACCGGCCAACGGACAGTAGGATATTCAAGCCAACTCCGCCTTCGAATGATGCACATGCTAAATGTAAGACCACAAGATTTCAGGCCAACAGAGCTCTGTACATAAATAAATTCGCAAGTATTGATCGGCACTTCTAGAAGTAGAGGAAATAGTAGAGATTATAGGCCACACTAGAAAACATAAACTTCTTCTATGAGTGACAGTCGATACTAGTTAATTTGTTTCTGTAATGTTTTTGCAGCCTCATGGGGATTAATATTGTTCAGAGAAATTGAACAGAAATATCAACTGGGGAACCATTTGAGGCCACTCTGGCAGTTCATAAATAAGCATGCATGTATTGTTAGATGCTCATAGAAATAGAAGAAAGATGTAGGGATTAGAGGACACACTAGACAACTCTAAATGACAACAGCACCTCGCTGCAGGAACAAGTGTACTTTGATGCATGAACAACTAGACACCCCTAAACTCCTTTTCTAAGGGTGCAGATACTTTACTTTACTGGCTCAGATGATAATTTGTTGCATTGAGCTTCCAAAATAGGCGTAATAACCTCTCCATAGCACAGAGCCAGGACTGAATTGTAGAGACCATGTGTTGCCCATGCAGCATGATCCCTCACTTGGCCTGCCTAGTTTACTCCAGAGGAAAGGTAACACCCATACATCTGGAACATGACAAGCTGCAGAAGCTACTGGATCAGCAAAGCAATGCTCAAACTGTTTGCCTGTCAGAGCGTCATTCCTAGACCAGTTGCTGACCAAGACTTAGGCCCTGATCTGTCCTGCCATGACTTTTAATCTTTAGGTTGCATTTCCTGGCACCAGTATAAGTCTTGTTCCCTCCCAATTGCTCTCCTCTGCTCGAAGCCGTTGACACAATGTGGGGTGTCGGATTTGGTGAGCGCCGCCTAAAATTCAGCGCTAACATAAAGCAGGTAGTACTGTCTACTGTCATAAGGTAGCTCAAACATATCTGCCTAAGACCGGACACCATCAGGTGCAGATAGTAGCAAGTATATGCCAGCAATGGTTTACAACTCACAGCTTTGTTTCCTGATACCAAACATTCTACATTCACAGGTGGACACCAGAAAATGGACTAAAGACGATGATTTGCTCAGACAGAAGTTCATCAGACTTGTTGGTGATTTTATCAATACAGGGTTTGTAATTGTTCTGTTCACTGTATTTACCATTCTATGCTGGAGTGCAGAGGTACATTACACTATTATTTTGGTTTTATTACGCATATTTATTGTAGTTGAGTTGTGTCATGGCAGGGAAGGGAGTCAACACGCGAAATGATACATGCCGCTGGAGATCGCAAGATGTGAACAATCATGATTGCTTATGTCAGGCGGCAAGGCACTTGATGATAATGATGATGATGATGATTGTAGTTTGCAGTATTAGTAACAGAGATATGTCTCACACACAGGGTCAAACAGTAGGCTTCCTAAGTGTGAAGTGGTTGTAACATGTCGGTTAATTCTGTGGGAGTACCTTCCACATTAAGAGATATGATTGTTTGCAAGGATACCACACTCCAATCAGATACTACTTCAGGGGAGTTGACTCAGTAAGCTTTGGTGGATTGACTCAGTTGTATGTGGATTATGTCAAATAACATTCATGACAATAGCAGGAACACATATATGGCATGCAGTCACAAGTTGAATCTCCATTCTCACAACATACCACACAACATCATGGAGATGCCAAAGGAGATGTCAACTTACCCAGTCTGACAACATGAAACATCTTCACCAGCCTCTTACTGGATCAGAGCAGTCCTGAAGCCTGGACTTCTGTACAAACATAAGTTGGATTCTCTTTGTCTCGTGTCCACACCTTCTTAATTCTGGACTTGGTGCCCTTCTGTGAGATGTCCGTGTTCTCGTTCACCTACTGGGACCTGTTACAATAATAGCCTTTATGGCTCAGGTCAGAGGGAGAGTTTTGAAGGAAGATTATGGTGCTTTTGCGTTGACCACAAGTAGCCTGACTATGGAAGTCATGGCAGTAAGTCAAGCAATAACATGGCTCAAAACACAGACATTCACTTGAGTGTGTTTCCTTAGTGACTCAATGAGTATGCTCAGGAAGATAGAGATGGGGTGGATCGGGAGAAAGTGATTGCTGTCTCTGGAGTAGTCTTGGCATGCAAAGATTAGTTTAATTTTCGTGCCAGGGTATGTGTGTGTACAAGGAAATGAGCAGGCTGACAGGCTTGGAGGTAAGGCTACTGTGGAAGACGGTCAAGTCATGGACCAGGCTGATATTCTTAAAGCGCTACGAGAAGGCAAGTCGTTTGCGAGAAGCAAGTGATGACTGCGAATCTACAACCATGGTCAGGCTGTGAGAACAGCAAGTTAAAAGAGGGGTGGAGAAACAAGAACACTATGCGGGAAGCCAAAGAAGATACATAAACTAACACAGAACTGGTGTCGTTAGCCGCTACACACTGCAGGATTTACTGAGGAGGGGATCCCAGCAATTATGGACTGAATGTTTTGATTTGCAATGAGGATGATCTGCCGACTAACTAACTAACTAACTAACTAACTAACTAACTAACTAACTAACTAACTAACTAACTAACTAACTTAACTTAACTTAACTTAACTTACCTTACCTTACCTTACCTTACCTTAACCTAACCTAACCTAACCTAACCAAACCAAACCAAACCTAACTTCACCTAACCTAACCTAACTTAACCTAACCTAACTTAACTTAACTTAACTTAACTTAACTTAACTTAACTTAACTTAACTTAACTAAACTAAACTAACTAACTAACTAACAATAATAACCCTAGTAACACTGACATACATTCACATAGCTCAACTCTCGCAACATTTAAAACAATGTCCTGAGGCATGAACTGGCATGCGTCTGGGATGTGACAGGGCCATCATATTTGGCAGGCCTGAATGCACAGAGGAATAGGTGGCCAGTCTTTTCCTCACTTTCGAGACAAGACCGGCATCAAACGCTCACCTGGGCGAGCTGTTTACATTGTCAGCACGGCTGCCTATCAACTATGTTAACTCTCATCTCACCGAGATCATGACATTAACAGTTCGTATCTATTATGTAAACGTCTCATCTCACTAAGCTCATAACATATCAGCATGGCTGCATATCAGCTACATTAACTCCCATAATACTGAGCTCATGACACTATCAGCACAACTCTCTCTACATTAACTCTTATCTGGCCAAGCTCATGACATTATCAGCATGGCTGCCTTTCAACTACGTTAACTCTCATCTCACCTAAATCATGACGTAATCAGCACAGCTGCCTATTAACTATGTTAACTCTCATCTCACCGAGCTCATAACATTATCAGCACAGCTCCCTATCAGCTGTGTTAACTCTCATCTCACTAAGCTCATGACATTATCAACATGGCTGCCTATCAGCTACGTTAACTCTCATCTCACTAAGCTCATGACATTATTAGCATGGCTGCCTATCAGCTGTGTTAACTCTCATCTCACTAAGCTCATGACATTATCAGCATGGCTGCCTATCAACTACATTAACTCTCATCTGGCCAAGCTCATAAAATTATCAGCACAGCTGCCTATCAATTACATTAACTCTCATCTGGTCGAGCTCGTAAGATTATCAGCACGGCTGCCTATCATATGTATATCATATGTATATATCATATCCTAAAACACTATCTTGACCAGCAGTGACAGCTATTGACAGTATCAGACTGGCCTCTATCTCCTAGAACATTGTTTTGCTGTTCAGAACTACATTCTGGGAGATATGACAGTCGGTATGATACTGTCATCTCTCATTGCGCTCCCCCACCCGAAGCCGTTGGCACAATGTGGGGTGACGGGTTTGGTAAGCGCTGCCCAACATTCGGCGCTAACAGAAAACAGGTAGTACCGTCTACTCTCATACGGTAGCTCAGTCATATCTGACTAACACCTGATACTGAATCCCTTAAGACACAACTCTGATTATCGCAACAGGGAACTTACACTTAATTGGGACTGAATGACACAGAGCTAGAAAGAATACAGTAGAAAATAAGTAAATATAAGAGGATACACTAGGCAACTGAGAAATCTGAAAGTTACACACATATCTGATTCAAACACAAACACTAAACAACTACAGGCAACTAAAGTCTGTCTAACGTTAACTCTGTTTTGTTGCACATTCCAGGAATCCAGGACAGTCTCTGAATTCTGAGCTGCCTTCAGGCTGGCCTGGATTTGACCAGGAACAGCAGCAGTACCTGGAATTTGGGCTCAATCTAAAAGTGAAGAATCATTTGATCAGAGAAAGAGTTCAGCTGTGGTCGGAACAAATCCCTAAGTGGATTCAAGATTACCCTTTACTTAAGTCGAACTCGGATAAGTAGAATTTCGCTTATGTCGACGTTACTGGCTTAGTCCCGGCCATTAACCTTCTTTATCATTGTATAAAAAGTCCTGATAAGTCGAATTAGGTTAACTCGGATTTTCGGATTAGTCGAACATAAAAATGAGTACCGACTATATAAGTGTTCATGTTTAAGTCGAACTGTTCATTTCACACCAAAAGATTGTTTCACGAAAGAATTACTTTTAGTCAGCCCGGAAAACAACAATCTCGCACATATGATATCTCGCTATATGTCAATGACGGCTAGTGGACGAAAGCTTACTATTTTAACTTTAGAAAGAAAGATTGAGCTGTTGGAAGAGGTTGAACACAGTGGGAAGATGAAAGTTAATATAGCTAGAGAATTTGGTATTCCAACGTCGACACTTTTCGGCATTTTAAAGCATAAAGACCGCTACAGAAAATTGTTTTTCGATGCTGCCCTTTTAAAATGGTTCACTGCGATTAGATCGGCAAATGTACCAATAAATGGACCTTTACTTATTGCAAAAGCAGAACAATTTGCACGTCTTGGAGGTAAGACAGACTGGAATTGTAGTGCTGACTGGTTGGATCGTTTCACAAACCGACATACTTTTTCTTTAATTAATTTGGAAATTTTCATATGACTTTAATGTTCCGTTTTCTAAAATTATTAAACATGTCTGATACTTATACTGTATTGCTGTTTATTTGTTCAGTAACTGTATTTTCTAAGTGGTACAATCAGTTTACTCAATGCTACTGCATGGTATTAGTGTAAATGTGTGCAGTCTGGATAAGAAGAATTTCTGATAAGTAGAACAAATTCCTTCGACCCCTGTGAGTTCTATTTATCCAGACTCCACTGTATTACAATTACTTAAATCAAATAGCTCAATTATATTACTTTAAATAATGCCCCTTGAACTAAATGTTATGTTTTTATGTCTGCTCTTTAAAAACAACACAATATCAGCATTTAGCATCAACATGTATGCTGCTTGTGAAATAAGCTCTTCTATGAAAAGTCATAAAAAATGGCGCCACAAATTGCTAATCAAGACTCAATATTCATTACTGGAAATACTCATAGATGAGAGAATCAGGATACAGATGAGAGAATCGGCTTCATTGTGCCGGCTTTACCTCATCATACTCGATCTCTCTCCACAGAACAATAAACTGCCGAAAGCATTGGACAAAACACGAACTCCGAAGCTCCCGTGATGACCCCGGCGGGTCTATGGAAAATGTGCACTCCTGATCTGAATGATGCAGTCCACGATGAAGCCTGGAGGACGGCTTCACTCCTTCTCTCTCTCTCTCTCTCTCTCTCTCTCTCTCTCTCTCTCTCTCTCTCTCTCTCTCTCTCTCTCTCTCTCTCTCTCTCTCTCTCACACACACAAAGTTAGTTGTATATCATTTACAGGACGTCGCAGTCAACCCCAGCATTTTTTGGTAGTTTCGCGATTTCTTAGCAAGTTTACGTACAGTAGTCTCCCATTGCTTTCTGAACGACCAGTTCTCATATCATTGTAAGAAAACCAACACAAGGCGGACGCCACATAGCATGTGCCCACATCTCGCCATACAGAAGATGGAAGGAAATCTCAAACCAAACGGTGCACGAAAACCATGAGATACGAATATCTGTCACACCAACGCCAGCGTGACAACAAAAACATACGTTGTACGACGATCAAGGTGAACGGTCGTGTATTGGAATTGGAAAACAACTTGATGTGGCTATTCCGTCGTTGGGAGGCTGGCAGTAGACTCACTCCAAGCTAAGAACAGCTAGCAACATATATGGAGAACGCCATGGATTTGCGAACGATGGGAAAACTCTAGACAGACAGATTCGGAGGAAGATGACATCAAGGACGACCTGAATGAACAGAGGGAAATGGAAGTGTTACTGAGCGAAGATGAGGCAAATGCAGGACAGATTAGAGTACATAAGGTCAGTGCACGCTAAATTAGTTGCTCACCCGGTAATAACGGGACGCTAATTGTTCACTACAAAATGCATGACTATTCTGTTAACTCCGGAATAAAACGGTGTTAGATTTTCCTGAGCTTTGACATTTTACTTCTTTCCACGCTCATCAGTGAATTCATAAAGTTATCGTTACACCGTTTCTTTTGATGAGCCATTTCCTTGTCGTGAGTTCAATTATATGATATTTTCCATGGCATGACACAGACAGTAGGACTTACGATGTGGCACACATGGGTGCATACGCTCCGGGATTGCTAATCGATGAACAACTGCCCCGCCTCTAGCCACAAAAGTTGCGTCAAAGTTTGCACATCAAGAAAAGTTAACTACGCACCTATAGCCATTTGCACGCACCGTTCCATACATACCGGAAACCGCAGCGCTGGACTCCAGAACAAACGTTGCAGTGGTGAAACATTTTGTATATTTGAAGTTTACTCAAGAAACATTACTTAGGTCGTAATGTCGTTCACAAACAACTACAACGTAAAGTAGGAGGAACAGTGAGCGTTCTTCACAGATTGTAGGAATCATTACCACCAAAAGACGACTGTGGTCGTGTTGTCGTCACAAAGGAGGGAGTACCGTTATCTTCTACAGGAACGTGCCTCTTCTCTGTTCATTGCCAAACACACAGTAATCGGACATTATTTAACACTCTTCAGCTAACGCTATTGTGGACAGTGGTGGCACACTTGTGTTTTTGTCGGATGAACTGATACTATTACTAGACCTGTCCTTCAGCCATGCTCTTTCGTTTAGCAGCATCGACACATAGCAGGTAAGGCAATCATAGCACGATTACAGTACGAGGATTGTGAACTCCAACGTACACGAGCAGAATCTATCTTCGAGTGATACGATCTAGCCAAACGTCAACACATTTTGATTGTCCCTCGTACTCGATTGGACATTGGCTATACGTATCTGACAACAAGCAACAGGATGAAGTATTACACATGTCACCAACATACAGGCTGAGGCAGCTCAAAGTTCAGCGATAAATCTACGCTTTAAATTAAGTGACACCGCCGTTGATAGTGTGAACCGTCCGATTCAAAGGGCTCTGTGCCTTGGTGTCACAATTGTATAATGATTACACATAGTCAGCTCACCACTGCCTCAGCAACACCAGCACATACAGGGACAGCATTACTCGATTTCAAGTACGATTACATATCAATCACTAATCCACCACCGGTGTCTAACAGATAGATACCACATACATACTTCAACGCCGCTGTAAATTATCTACGGTGCACACCAACAGTAGAACATAAGGCCAGTATAAGTTTTAATTTGTTGATCGTTACGTTCATTGTTGTTGATTAGGTTCATTCGTGAGATACTAAATAGTTAGCGATGACCAATTTCGCATTAAATTAACACCGGGTGGTTGGGTGGTTGCTCTTCTTGGGATAGTTAAGATCACTTCCTAACTTAAGAAGACGTTGTGTACTTACAATCGTCAGGTCGATACGAAGTAATTTGTATCGGTCTCACGTGTTGTCAGTACTAATTTTAGTAGTGTTACAGTAGAGTAGTAGTGTTGTATGTTGTTTACCTGAAAATCGATAGTCAGTATCATTGTCTTTTATGAGTATAAATATGTGTTTACGTTACTCGTCAATTGTTTTCTCTCGTAATTGTTAACTGTCTAGTGTTATTATATTCTTTATACTACATATATTTTTGCGTACTATTTTCTGTTATTTACATAGAGTAACAGTTAGGACATTTCTAGTGCAATAAGTTTGCTGAATTTCTTTTATTATTTAATTCTACATTATTGTTGAGTTTGAAGTTGTCATTTTGTTCAACATTTGTTCTTTGATATATTGTCTACTCTATTTTGAACATACTTGCATAACGTCGATTCCTTTGCACTTTTTGCACTCCTCTATCTGATTTCAGCTAGAGTAGTGATAGCTCAGGTAAGACAACATGTCGACAAGACAAGGTGAGGAGTCATCCAGCTTGACAGGTATAGAACTGTTGCAGATATAATCAATTTCTGGCTCAACAAGAGAGAGCAGAAAGATTAACAGCGGTAAATGAAGCAGAAGAACTGTATATATATGACAATGACACTATGATCACCCATGAAGGTAACCTTGAATTCCACCAAGCATGGGTCAATGGTATGCCAACAAACTGTTTTAGGGACATGACTACAGATATTGTGGGAGTGAACCACAAGCTAGTGAGAAATAGATATTGCACAGGTGACAGCATTAGGTGCAGATCATTTGGAGGCACCGTAAAAAAATACAAAACCGCATGGGTCTCAGTAAAATCTCCATTTTATACGGGGAAAGTATGTGCAGCGGTCTGACCAAATCCATGCGCTGGGTTGATAATAGGTAACATTCCTGATGCCTTAGATTACGTTCAAGAGATAACGATCGAAACCAGTTGTGCCAAAGCACTCGAAAGAACCCAAGTACACGTAACGCAAGAAGAAGAAGAAAATATGCAATTGAAACAGGTTACATCAACTGTTGACGAACACGATGTAACACAAAAGAGTGATAACACAACAGAAAAGAACTGTGTACACCATTATATTCACGAGGTAAACAGACCCGAACACAAGAAAATAGATTCTTCATTAAATAAGTTTATTTCGGTGAGTATAAGTGATGATCAAAAGCAAATCAGGCGAGATTATATGTCTTTAAATGACATCTCTCTGAAACATTCCAAAAAGAAAACAAAAGTTACACGCACTAGTAACAAACAACAGATACGGTCCATTAAACAGTCAAACTGGGATCTTATAACCATATTTGTTATTCAGATCATAACCTTGCTTAAAACGACTTTGTCACAGGGTAAATGTATCGTCATGAACAAGTACTCACGAACAAAGATATATGTTATTTGTACCAGTACAAACATGTACGCACAGGTCAAGAAACATAGTACTAACGGGTTCATACAAATAAAAATGAATATCACAAACATACACACAGAAGTCAGAAAGTGTATCACACACGTACACACAGAAGTCAAGAAGCATATCACAAACATGCACACAGAAGTCAAGAAGTGTATCACAAACGTACACACAAAAGTCAAGAAGTATGTCACAAACATGTACTCACCATCAAGGAAATATATTGCTGGCGGCATTACAATTATGCACTCACAAATCAAGAGAATATACACACAAACCAGAAAGAAACTTACAAACTGGTTAACAGAAACTAAGAAATACATCACAAACATTTATGCGCAAGTCAAAGGCGGATGTAGTAAACTTTAGCATACAAACAAAAATATACATTACGAATTTGATAAGTAAATGCAAAGAACATTACAGAAAGCAAACTACACGTATCTTTGCTTACGGTATTTACTTGCCTTATTTCTGGTACAGATTTACCAAACATACTTCATTACAGCGTATGCATTACATAAAATACACAAGAGTGAAAAATATAACATTGTTCCAGTCAACAAAGTTAATGTGTACATATATTAGGCATACGTGCTGAAAAGAGATTCTATAGATATGAAACAAAGAAAGAAAGAAAATGAATAAAAGGAAGAATAAAAGAAAGAGAAAAAATAAAAATAAAATGGGATGAATGGGAATGTTAGGTTATCATATCAACACATAGTGCACTACAGACACATTAGAGTTTTACAAAATAAGTTGTTCCAGATGTCACTGATATGAAGCTATACTTTTCAAAATTGTTCACACTATCTCATAGTTCTACAGTTCATCGGTTCTCTATTTTGCAGACAATTGTTGTTAATTATATCTATATTAGAGAACATTAATAAGTCTATGATGATTATTTGGTTTGAATATTTATTCTTGGTGAATCAGAATATTATATTATATTTATGGTTTATTTTCTTGGAAATCTTGAATTTATGATTCTAGTCAATGAGAATATTCTTAAAGATCTTCTTAGTCGATTGTAAATAGATAGGTTTTTTCCACACTTGCTTTTCACTTTGTTTCTTAATGTTTATCTGTATTCGTTCATAGAGTGTTTAGAAGATATTTTATATATATATATTACGGATGCACCTAATTAAATAGCAATGTACATAGCAACCAACAAGTTATATTACATTAGTATATTACATATTGGTATTCAGATAGATACATATGTGGACTATTTATTTCTTCATTGTTGGCAGATACATGATGAAGTGATGACGTGACTTGTGTTGCGACATTTTGGAACTATCATACGTCAATTACTGGGATGACGGAACTTTTACTTTGCGTGTCCATACTTCAATTACGGAGATGAAGATCCGATCGATCACGAACATTCAATAATCATCGCGAATTCAAATGTTGAGGAATATGGATTAAGTATTTTGCTTAAATTACGATTTGTGTAGTTATATTAATTAGAGTGACACGATTTGAACAGTGAACTAACAATAATATGGTAATTTTAGTATATGGGATATGAACATTATAATTTGTGTAGTTTCATGTACACATGTAGAGAATTAGTTAATTGCAATAGTTTAGTTATTATATTGGAAACGTTACGTTAGTTAATTATATTAGTTAATTAGTTAATAACTGTTATAATTATATTGTTATAATGGGTTCTATTACATTCATTAGAAGGCGACGCCACATATGTCGAGCCATTTCATTGAGTTGCACAAAAGTAAATGCGGTCGATGGTCATGGAGAAAATCTCTAAAGTTATAAGATTGCACTGTATACAGCAATGGCGTCCACCTCACCTACATATATATTCTATGCAAGAAACACCCAGTGGATATATAAGCCAGCGACAGTATTGAGCGTCAACTGGTACTGACTACTTGGTACCTGTTGTTACCCACGTCCCCAAGTCCGGGTTTTGACCTAGAGTGAGGACACTTGTCTTTTTGGACATGTAGGGACTAATTGTATAATTAGTTAGACCATCCTCCCCATGGGCTGGCTACACGACGTTCACCGTGGGATTGTGAACTGGAGGGCGTGCCCGTCATATATTTTTTTTGAGGGGGTATTAATAGGGGCCACAACTCAGCACTAGATACGACTCATGATGTCGGCACTGCTATTGGGCATGGTCTAATAATCACGAGGTGTATATATGTATAAATGTTTAAATGATTTTATCATTTAAATGTGGGGTGGGGGTGGGGGGGGGGGGGGCTGATGCCACATAGCAAGTGCCCACATCACGCCATACAGAAGATGGAAGGAAATCTCAAACCAAACGGTGCACGAAAACCATGAGATACGAATATCCGTCACACCAACGCCAGCGTGACAACGAAAACATACTTTGTACGACGATCAAAGTGAACGGGCGTGTATTGGATTTGGAGAACAACTTGATGTGGCTATTCGATCGTTGGGAGGCTGGCAGTGGACTCACTCCAAGCTAAGACTGTGGCGAAGTGGTCAAGCCGTTTGACTCGTGCTCCGAAGGTTGTGGGTTCGATTCCGGGCCGCACCCTTCGGTTTACGAGTTGAATGTTTCGGAGACTCCTGTGGGTCGTCGCTAAAAGCTACGGAGTTCGTGCTTTGTGCGACGCTTTCCGCGCTGCGGAAAGAGACCGAGCCATATGGGATAAACACCCGTTGCGATGAAGTCGACCCTGTCGACTTTTAAGCGACTTTTTAAGAACAGCTAGCAACATATATGGAGAACGCCATGGATTTGCGAACGATGGGCAAACTCTAGACAGACAGATTCGGAGGAAGATGACATCAAGGACGACCTGAATGAACAGAAGGAAATGGACGTGTTACTGAGCGACGATAAGGCAAATGCAGGACAGATTAGAGTACATAAGGTCAGTGCACGCTAAATTAGTTGCCCTCCCGGTAATAACGGGACGCTAATTCAATTGTTCACTACAAAATGTATGACGATTCTGTTAACTCCGGAATAAAACGGTGTTAGATTTTCATGAGCTTCGACATTTTACTTCGTTCCACGTTCATCAGTGAATTCATGAAGTTATCGTTACACCGTTTCTTTTGATGAGCCATTTCCTTGTCGTGAGTTCAATTATATGATATTTTCCATGGCATGGCACAGACAGGAGGACTTACGGTCATGGCAGCGAACTACTTCCAAATCGCCCGCTGCTGAGGTATGAACGCAGTATGCGGGATTACGAATTGCGTTCTTTACCCCATAGCCACAGCACCGTGTTTAACCTTTAACCTGTTTATTAATAGATTGTTGTTGTTTTCGTCATCGGTCCAACCGCGTCTACGCTCCCGATCTTCACCCAACGGCTGATTTATTTATTTATTTATTTAGGAACCGACATCACAGCATTCGGGGCATTCCCATAAGCGCTCTGTCCTCATCCTCAGCAGCCAGCGAAGAGTTCCAACACCGATAGTACCAGTAGCAATCTGATTATATGTCCGTCTCGCCTTTCCTCTGAGCGTCGAGCGTCGGCCAGATCCCCTCGTCACTCCTCGCTGCCTCATTCTTGCCAGACCATTGTGATCCTCTTGCTCCTCCGAGGTGTACACGTGCTCCCACATCCCACAAGGCCGCAACCACGGCTGCCTTGTCATGCATCAATACTCCACCAAGTCTTGCAGAGTCAGCCAATGGTTGAGGCACACGCAAATGTTCATCACCTGTTGCTGTTTCAGATAACCTGTTTCTTTTATCTGGATTTAATGAAGTCACATTTTGTGCACATCTGTGACATGTAAACTGTAAGCGGTGATGTTTCACAGTCTTGTAAATATATGTATAAACAAGTCGGGAGCCTAGGTGGCGTGTGGCTAGACACTCTCCCCTTGGTCAAGGTTTCGATCCGCAGCCGTACAGATTCGTATTTTTAAATTGACTTGGGTTCCCATGTCGACCCAGTCTAAAATGTGTACCAAGTACTGTCTTGGGAAGTAAAGTGGTGTGAATATGCTGTTTATTATCTGTCGTTTTGCGGACATGGGTATGTTTGGATGTTTCAGTACGGGTGATAGTTGATATGTAAGTGCACTAGCTTTTTGACATCTGATTTCAATTTCTCTGTCCAATCTGCCATCGTCTGTGATCATACTTCCAAGGTATTTGAATTCTTTAACTTGTTTCAGAGTTGTGTTATTTATCTGCATACTTAGTGGGCCTGGCGATCTGCTAACTTGCATTACTTCGGTTTTGGATGTGTTTATACTCATATTGTATCTGCTGCACGTTGAACTCAGATTAGTAATATGATTTTGTAGTCTGCCCTCATCGCTGTAAAACAGGAACTGATCGTCTGCAAATAGAAGTTCATTTATTCCCTGAGGGTCAGTTGTTTCATCTGGAGTAAAGAGTTCTAAATTTTCTGAATCTGTTCTGTCGAGACTTGCTTCTTTGGAAATTCTGTCCATGTAGATATTGAATAGCAGGGGAGAGAGCACACATCCCTGCTTCACTCCTGTATTGACTGTGAACATATCTGATATGCCTTCTTGTGTTCTTACTGCACTTCGGCTCGAGTGGTACATGGCTATGATGTTTTCTAGCAGTTGCCCTTGTATCCCATAATCTTCAAGGATGGTCCATAATTTGTTTCTGTCTACTCTATCGAAAGCCTTTTCCTGATCTACAAACACAATATTCTGCTGGTCACTATATTCGATAGTTTTTTTTTCACATATTTGTCTAAGTGTAAATAGTGCATCAGTGCAACTTTTACTTTTCCGAAAACCGAATTGTGCTTTGCTTAACTGTTGTTCAACTATTGGTCTAGCTCTTTGTTCCAATAGTTTTGCATACATTTTCCCTATATGGTTTAGGAGTGATATACTACTGTATGTACATCTGTAACGGCTGAATAATTCTTTTTTGGGAAGTTTGCATCCAGTAGTTTGCCATTGCTTTCTGAACGACCGGTTCCCATACCATTGTCGTAAAAGACAAGCGCAATGCGGTCTGCTGCCATATCGCCACGGAGCTGGCTGGTTGTGACAGTGCACAGGGATACGCGTTCTTATTTAAAGGTGATTGTTGACCAACAGCAGTTCTCCTTTATCAGGAGAAGCCTTTACTCACGCAGGATGTTAATTTGAGGGTGGTTGTGGTCTTTTAAAGGCCAAAGAAAAATAATTTACTGACAATATTGAGACACCACCTTGCCATTAAAAGAATAAAACAATTAATGTAATATCAAGGAAAAATAAAAAGATGGATTCTAACATTTTCCCACCTGTAAAATAAAGCCATTACTTTTACATAATCTTAGAAGCTGACTTAAAATTATTATCTCATCTTTTATATTGTATTCATCCGTTGGTTATTTCTACAAGATCTTTATAAATATTAAGGCAAATATTACAATTACTTAAATCAAAGAGCACATATATGTTATTTTGAAATATAAGGGAAAATTCTTAACCAAGTTGATAATGTTAGTTACCTAGGGGCATTTATAACATCAGATGGAAGATGTACAACATAGATTAAGAGCAGAACAGGGCAATCAAAGGCCGCATTTCAGAAAATGAAGAGTATCTTGTGCAATAGGTCACTATCACTGAGTGTAAGAAAGAGAGTGCTGAAATGCTATGTAGAACCAGTTTTGTTGTATGGCAGTGAATCTTGGAATGTAAATTAACAAATTAAGAAGAAATTAGAAGCAACAGAGATGTGGTTCCTGAGACGAATGTTGCGAATTCCTTGGACTGCCAGAGTAACTAACAACGTCTGCCTGAAACAGGCTAATGAAACTAGAACACTATATACAACAATAAGAAAGAGACAAACAGCTTTCTTTAGTCATGTAATGAGAAGAGAGGCATTGGAGAACATCGTGACAACTGGAAAGATCGAGGGGAAGAGAGGCAGAGGCAGACCAAGAGAAATGATGCTGGATGGATTGAGACGGTGGCACGGAGGAATATCAGCAGCAGAGTTGATCCAGAAAACCAAAGACCGAGATCAGTGGAGAGCCATGAACGCCTACGCCAGCTGACAGGGCACTTGATGATGATGATGATGATGATGATGATGTTACTTTGAGTAATGTCCCTTGAAATAAGTTTTATGTTGTTTTGTCTGATCTCTAAAAACAACAACATTTCAGCATAAAGCATCAACATGTATTCATTCATTCATTCATTCATTCATTCATTCATTCAGTAGCATGTCCTTTGCAGAATCTCGCTCCCATAACAACCTTCTGGAAAACCTCTCGATCATAATCAAGATGTCCCGCGTCTGATACACCCATCTGGAGATCATCCGCCACATCCTGCACCCATCTTCTCTTTGGCCTTCCTCTTCCTCTCTTCCCAGGCATATACCCCTCCATTATTGTTCTCTCCAAACTTTCGTGACGTTTCAAGTGACCAAAATATTTCAATTTTCTTTGTTTTATCGTCTTTAATAGCCAACCTTCTTCAATATTCAGCTCTTGAAGTATGGATGCATTTGTTCTTTTCTTTACCCAAGATATTCTTAGAACTCGTCTACAACATTTATATTCAAAGGCATTTATGCGCTGTTCAGCTTGTTTAGTAAGTGTCCAGGTCTCACAGGCGTATGTTGCAGTGGGAAAGATGCATGCTCTTAAAAATCTAATTTTTGTAGTTATGTCTGTCCAATTCCATAATTTATTCAGTTGTTTTAGTCTTTGAAGAGAAATTGATAGTCGTCGTTTAATTTCTTTCATTGTGTCACCGTTGTTGGTAATCAGTGTCCCAAGATATAAAAAATTTTCCACCACCTCCAATTGTTCCTCATTAACATATATTTCTTTCTCCATATTGGTTTTATCTGTATGCATTATCTTTGTTCTTGCTATGTTAAGATATAAGTTGTGATTTTCACTATTCAATTATGTAGAGGCTATTAGGTTTTCTATACCAGTCTGTGTTGTGGATAGCAATACTGTATCATCCAGCATACCGAATCTCTGGCATGTCATAACCACCGATATTTAGGGCATCATATAGCTCCCTGTGTATATCATCTCTTACATTTCTCATTATATTTTCGGCGTACAGGTTAAACAAATAGGGGGACAGCACACATCCCTGACGGACTCCTTGCTTGAAGTCAAACCAATCTGATGTCTTGCCATCTATTCTAACCGCTGCTTGTTGGTCAGATAGAGCATTCTTATGAGTTGTATTACATGTGGTGGAAAGCCCATATTCCTCATGATTTCCCAAAGCTTCTGATGCTGTACACAGTCAAATGCCTTTGAACAATCCACAAAACATGAGAATAGGTTTACATTAAATTCTCTGCACTTCTCTATTATGAAACGCATATTGATTGATTGATTGATTTAGGAATCTACATCACAACATTCGGGGCATTCCCATAAGTGCTCCGTCCCCATTCTCAGCAGCCAGCGAAGAGTTCCAACACTAATAGTACCAGTAGCAATCTGATTATAAGTCCGTCTCGCCTTTCCTTTGAGCGTTGAGCGTCGGCCAGATCCCTTCGTCACTCCTCGTTGTCTCATTCTTGCCAGACCATGGTAATCCATTTGCTCCTCCGAGGTGTGCACGTGCTCCCACAAGGCCGCAACCACGTCTGCCTTGTCATGTATCAATACTCCACCAAGTTCTGCAGAGCCAGCCAATCTGTCCGCCTGTTCATTTCCCAGCACACCGGCATGCCCCGGAGAAAAGATCCAGGCGATGCTTGTCACCCGTGACCTCCGAAGCGAAGCAAGCCACTTTGCATATTGAGAATGGTTGTTTCCACCTTGTCGTGGTGGGGGAGCTTTGGTTTCTCAATTACCCTGAGAGCTATGCCGGCGGTAGCGTAGCTACCAGCAGGGCCTCCCAAGCTGGACAGGTCAATGGGTAGAGAACAGACAAAGAGAAACACCCTGGTCCTCCATGTTGGGGGTTGAAGCGTGGGGATAACATCCCCACCTTTGTAAAACCTATTATGTTACGAAACAGATACATAAGCCTAGAATTCGGACTGACTTATTTGGACAACGACCTCGGAACGTTAAAGGACTCTTGAGATTTGGAACATGGAATGCACGGATACTATATCGAGCTGGAGCGGCTGAATAAATAACCCGGGAGCTGGTTGAATATCAAATGGATATTACAGCAATTCAAGCAATAAGGTGGCCAGGAGAGGGTACTTTAGAGCAAAATGGAATGATTGCAATATATGGAGGAAACACCCAAAATAAACATGAATTAGGAACAGGTTTTGTCATAAAAAAGAGCTATGGGGGAACGTTCTCAACTTTAAAGCTGCTAATGACAGAATTAGTAAATTACGAATAAAAGGTAAATGGAAAAATATAACGATGATTAATGTACATGCACCTACTAAAGAGAAAGAAGATGACGTTAACGGAGACTTTTATAATGATTTGGAAGATGTCATAGAAGAAACCCCCAAACAGGACATCCTGATTGTGCTGGGAGACTTCAATGCAAAAAGAGGTAGAGAGCAAACTCATAAAAAAGTGGCCGGTATGGAAAGCCTACATACAACTTCAAATGATAATGGATGGAGATTCATCAACGTGGCAGAAGCCAAAGGACTGCAAATTAGCAGTGGTTCCAAATGTTGCTGTGTGTAGCCGGGGCGCAGTGTTGGGGTGAGCGCCCAACATTGCTTAAATACCCCAATGGCTCGTGAATACATAACCTCTGCTGCAAAAGTCCAACTCCTGGCCTTCACGAGGCGGAACTGTTTTAACTAACAGGAGAAGAGGCGACGGCGAGTTTCTGGCGCCGAAAAGTAACCAGTATTATCTAGATGTATATGCACGTACATGCATGCGCAGACACGTGTGTGCGCGAGTATACATCTACACTCGAGTGAGACCACAGTCTGCTCTAGCAAAGAAAGGTGCTGAAGACGGAGGCAACCAGCCAGGAGGCGCACCACAGAAATCAGGATGCCACGCAATCACGCAAAATGGAATATGTCGACTACTGCTAAATGTTATGGTGCTCGCTCTGCTTTGGACCCACAGACAGGTGCAGTGCCGGGCCCTATGTCTCGAAAGGGTCCAACCACAACTACTGGAGGTCCTTCTCAGATGTCATGTGGAGCCAGGGGACATGAGAATAGGACGGCTGGCCATACTAAACAAAGTCTTAAAATAATGCACTGGAATGCGGATGGAGTCAGCAACAACAACAAAAATAGAATTAGAAAACATCTTGGACCAAGAAAAAGTAAGCATATGTTGCTTGCAAGAAACTCATCTCAACGAAAATATAGCCTTCAAAATCAGAGGCTACCAGCGTTACCGATCTGACCAAAAGGACAGGCGAAAAGGTGGGATACTGACCCTTGTAAAAAAAATAGCATCATTGCTTCCCAAATCGAAGTCAACATGGAAGGGGCTGAGTATCAGACACTTAAACTTAAGACAGGTAATACAGACCTACATCTGATCAATTACTACTGTCCAAGTGACCGCCCACGTGCACTGGACACACTACCATTAAAAGAAAAAATGATTGTGTGTGGCGATTTCAACAGCCACTCGCAGAGCTGGGGCTATGATCACATGGACCAGAGAGGAGAGAGACTGGGAGACTGGCAGGATGAGAATAGATTCATCTTGATTAACAAGCCGTCCGACCCAAATACTTTCTACTCGAGATCATGGCACACTACAACAACACCTGACCCGGCTTTTCATTCACCAGACCTGGAGTGGAACATTACACGAATTGTTGGGAAACAACTTGGTGGCAGTGACCATCGGCCAGTCTTTCTAACCGTAGAAAATTAGCTTGTAAGTGAAAGCAGCACCTTCTCGAGGTGGAACTACAAGAAAGCAGAATGGGCCATGTACAAGCATCGCACCAGCATACTGGTTAGAAACCTGAACACTGAGAAAGACATAAATAAAGTAGTTGAAGAGTTTGGGAAATGCATACAACAAGCAGCGCGAGAAACAGATCTAAGAGGAGCCAGTAAACAATATAAACACTACTGAGGATGATCTGTCGACTAACTAACTAACCCTACTGGAGTAGTGAACTGGAACAGTTGCATAACGATGTGGAAGTGTGTAGAAAGCAAGCAGAGGCCACACCCAGCCAAGAGCACCACAATAAATTCCAGCACGCAAAAGCCAAATTTCAAAGGGCCAAGCTGCAGGCTAGACGGAAAAGTTGGCATGAGAAAACGGAGTCTCTGAACTTTGAAAAAGACACAAGAAAATTGTGATAAAACGATGAGGGCACAGGGAGAAACTCAAAAATTGAACTACATAAAGATGGAAACATCCTAACAAGAAAGCAAGCAGCTGACCATTTTGCGGACTCATTCACACAAGATAACAATATCAAAATTAGTCCAGAGAAACAAGAGATTCGAGAGAAACGACAACATACAGGACAGAAGGAAATAGTACATGAGGTTCTGGAGGCACTCATCACAATCAGCAAACTGGAGCTAGCCATATTAAAACTGAAAATGAGAAAGTCATCAGTAGCTGATGGTATCTCCAATTAAATGATCAGAACCTAGGAGCAGAGGCCAAAGCAAAGCTGTTTGCAGATCTTCAATAACAGCTGGACCTTAGGCAGTGTTCCACAAGCCTGGAGAGAAGCAATCATGATACCCCTCCTAAAATCAGGGAAGGTTCCATTGCCTCTAGCTACAGACAAATTAGCCTCACCAGCTGTCTCTGCAAAACACTGAAGCGCATCATCAATCACAGACTGCAGTGGTACATTGAAAGTAAAAACATCCTTGTGCCACAGCAGGCTGGCTTTAGGCAGTGCTACTCTACGGAAGATCAGACAACCTACCTCTCTCAAGAAATTGAGGATGCATTCCAAGAGAAGAAGCTGGTGCTTACGCCATGGATAGATTTGAAGAAAGCCTTTGACAAAGTCTAGAAAGAAGGCCTGATGAATAAACTGAGAAACTGCAAAGTCAATGGAAGAATGTACAAATGGGTGAAAGCATACTTGCACAACAGAAGAGGCCGAGTACAGATAGACGGACTCAAAAGCAAGAACGCACTACTGCGTCACGGTGTGCCCCAGGGTGGAGTCTTGTCCCCCACACTTTTTCTAATCTTCATCAATGATTTCGTTGCTAATCTACCGTATGGAATTAAAGCGGCAATGTAAGCCGATGACCTGGTTCTATGGAGCACAAATGAACATGCATCAGTGGCCACCAGATTGCTACAAAGAGCTGTAGATACATTTGTTGCATGGGCAAATAGATAGTGTGTCAGCATAAACACTGACAAGTGCAGCACCACCCTATTTACCCTCTCTCCAAAACAAAAGACAGGGATCATCCAGATAAATGGAACACCTCTAAGAGAAGATAAAGAACCAACATATCTTGGAGCAACATTTGATGGCAGGCTGACATGGAGTGGGCACATCAACAAAGCAGTAGTAAAAGCCAGAAGGAAAATAGCCATCCTGAGAAAGCTAAGTGGAACCACATGGGGAGCCAGTGGGAAAATACTTAGTAAAGTCTACCAACAGAGCATACGATCACACCTGGAATATGAGTCAACTGCGTGGTGTTCAGCATCAAAAACCATACTACAAAATCTGGACAAGGTGAAAAATCAAGAACTTAGAGTCACCACGGGAGGGATGAGATGAGATCAACCCCTATAGTTGAAATGGAGAAGATGGGGAGGACGCAAGCACTGACTGAGCGCAGAGATTCGAAAACGCTAATACAAGCAGAAAAGTTCCTCAGCTTGCCAAGCCACCCTATGAAGAACATATTTGAAAACCTAGCTATGGGGCGGTTGAAAAGAAGTAGTTTTATCCACCAAGCCAAACGAAACTGCAGAGAAACCACCGAGCTGCCCAGAGTTGGTATCCCCCTAACAACTATTCCTGAGCGAACTCCATGGAAAGATAAGTATAGACTATCATTACAAATCCAGACAAAAGTGAGAGGAATATTTGACAAGAAAAAACAGAACAGTGTGCAGCGCAGAACAACCACTCTAAGCTTCCTTGATGAAGAATACCCACAGGACCTCTGGATCCGAGTCTACACAGATGGGTCAGCACAAAATGCTGTTCTAAATGGAGGAGCGAGAGTGTACATAGAATACCCAAATAATACTAAGGACCCAGCCAGTGTACCGACAGGAAAGTACTGCCATAACTATGATCCTGAAATTGAGGCAATCAAGATAGCAACAGAGAAATTATTAAATACCCGCAATGGTACACAACCTGTGGTGCTACTGACAGATGCAAAATCAGTACTCGAGGCGTTCCTGTCTGGGAAATTGCCAGTACTAAGGACACTACTTTCTGAACTTAGCAGTCAGCATAGGGTCACCATAAAGTGGATACCATCCCACTGTGGAGTACCCGAAACGACAGAGCTGATCAATTGGCTAAGGAAGGAGCCAAAGAAGAACAGCCTGATGTGCCCGTTACATACCATCAGAAGAAAAGAATGATCAAATCAGTCAGAAAGCCACCAAAACCTACTCAAGATGACTACCACGTTATGGACAGACCAGAACAAGTCATTATTCTGCGCCTCAGAACAGGACAGAATAGATTACGCAACCACATGTATACAAAATTCAAGATTGGTGAAACAGCCATGTGCACATGTGAATTGGCCTTGCAGACAGCAGAGCACATACTCCAAGACTGCCCAGGATATGACATATCTAGGCAAACCTTCTGGCCAAGAGGGACGACAGTGGAAGATGAACTCTATGGACCGCTGTGTGAACTGAAAAAGAAGTTAAATTCATACAAGAGACAACATTGCAGATATAGACATATTTCAAGCAAACGAAAGAAGAAGAAGAAGATTAGCAGTACCAGACTGCAAAGAAGGGATATACACAAACAAACTTGGAAATCATGTGACTGTGACGAAACGGACCAGATCTTAGGTCTGTACTCTGCATTAATTCCCTTTGGTCGGAAAGAGACGAGTCGTCTCCCGTCAGAGAGCAAATTAAATTAGCTAGGGAAATCCACGGCTAAAATAGTCCCTGACGGTAGAATTCTAGAAGACTCTCGATTAATCTAGAATGTAATCGGCAGAGTGCGTAAGTGATGTTTGCAATCACGTTGGACCCACAGTCACATCGGGTTGCACGGGATACTGGACTTCTCCGTGACCCGTGAGATTCACTGGGGTCCAGGAGAATTTGAAACTGCGTAATCAGCTCGCAGCTGTCAGTCGCCAAGCAAACTATCACCAGACACGGTCGCCTGTTATTGACTGTCGTAAAATGATGTCTTTTCACCGCATGCCGGAGCGGAACAGCAAGGTGGTCAAGTAGTGAGGTGATTACTTAGCAGTTGTCCTTAAACAACGCGCCGAACGCAGAATTGTTGGTTACCGCGAAGCGAATTTTTCTCCCGCCTGTCTGCATAAGTAATTAGCAGTGTCGATCGGCTAGTTAAGATTTAGGTCAGTAGCTGACTGTAACAACAGCTGTTTGCGCTCGTTAACACATCAGGCGTGTGTAATTAGTCACACTTGCTCAGCTGTGTAATACTGACGGTATGGTAGGAGATATCCTTATAGTTGTGATAGTACAGATAGATTTACATTGATTGTTAGAACTTATTCACATTCATTGTTAGTGCTGAATTTACTATGAAGTTTCACTGCTACGTGTGAGTGTGGTTTAGGTATTTAACCGCTATGTTTAGCAAGTGTGTTAACAACTGTATTCAGTGATTACATCGTTAGGGCTGTGAGGACTGTTGCCACTAATTAGTCTGTGTGATGTTAGAGGCAGGACTAGTGACGAGTTATCGGCTAGAGCAAACAAGTGATGTGTTATTGTTTTTAGCTAGATATTGCGGTAATGTGTGCCGTATATAGGGTGTGTTTATTAATTCCTGGAATCAAGGTGTTATTAATTCCAACAGGATGTGGAGGTAAGTATTTGCTAAGTGAGGACGCCAGTGCTATTACACCTTTATGTAGGAGTGTCTTGTAGTTTCTTGATAGAGGTAGTTAGGAATTACCTGTGGATTAATGATGTCGCTACTTGTTTATTTTGCCTGTCCGACCGACTGTTGTTGTGCCTATCCGACCGAATTGATTTGTATGCCCGACCGAATGTTGATTTTTCGTGTCCGACCGAGAGCGATACGACGTGCTGTAAACGACGCCAGTGCGTTTGTACTGATCCGAACTGTGAACAGAACGTTGCTGTGTGACTCTCCTGTTCTTCTCTTCTGTAAACCTGACCCTGTTAGTGGGGGAACATATCCCCTAGGAAGTAGGAGGTACACATGAGCAGGTCAATCCACACTTGACTGAAGATTAAGGGGATGAGGGGATGGATGCCACTCTAAACAGGATGACGTGGTCTAAATCGCCACGGAACCAAGGTGCTCTTTTTCTCCAGCTGCTGTGGGAAAGATTACTCGGTGGATTGCCACTACATCTGTGATAGACCTGCACAGACTTGACCGTCAGGAGAAAAGTCAACTAATAAAGGTCAAACCTGTTCTGGGACAGAGATCCCAGGACGGAAAGCATTTGCTTTGTTTATGCGTTGTTAATTAGTTATTAACAAGTCATGATTAATAATTTAATGCTATGTTAATGAATTATGATGTATATAATTTATTAATGTTGTATAATTAATTAATTGATCAATGGGCTAAGTGATTAATTAATTGTTGAGTTGTATGAATGAGGAGGATATGTCCGGCTGGACACCTCCTATATAATGTAACCTCTACAATGAAAGATAAGTAGGTGTATTCTGTGGTTGTTGTTGGAGGAGAAACAGAGGATTGAAATAACACCAGATAGTAGGATACTACGACAAAGTCAAAAAGTCTACTCTGGTGCTATCGGGCCAGATGCTGCCCAGACAGGTTACTTCACTAGATACTAGCTTCCTAGTGCACCCTCATGCATCTATCTCTGTGATCAGAATATCATGAACAGAAAGAACAAACCAAAGAGGAAGTCCTACAAGAAATAGTTCTTTAGGGACTTCCTCGTTGATTTGTTCTTTCTGTTCATGATTTCTTTGCATTTCCCTCAGAAACCACATTTACATTGCCACCAGAAGTTTTTCAGCTTGAAAGTCCACGCTTCTCATCCATGCAAATAACAAAAAATATTTGCATATCCTTTACATGACATCGCTGTCAACATGAGCATCTTTCAGCTGATTGTTGATTTCTTGGCAAGATTACGCTCAGTAGTTTGCCATTGCTTTCTGAGCGGCCGGCTCACATACCCCGTAAGTTATCGACGCGATTGGAACCACTGCTGATTCTCACCGTCGTCACGTTACTTACGAGAGTATACGAGATTACGGAGAAAAGTCGCCAACCTCTAGGCCAGGAAGCCTAACATCTAAAAATTGTTCAGGAACCACCATTTTTTTCTAAACACGGGCTAAGAAAAGCACGAACCAAACTCAGATAAAGTTATTTTGAAATAAACCATCGAATTCCTCTATTAGAGACCCAGTCAACAAAATCTTAAGATCACATAAGTTATTCACACATTTCTAGACCTTTCAAGTCTCCATGTTACATCTTACAGTTATCAGTACTGGCGCTACATCAAAGAAGATCTGAGACGAGAGCAAGTGGACGCCCGAGAAGAAAATGGATTGGCATCAATGAAATAATACAATCACACAGAATGACACTATCAAGTGCAACCCATCGGACGTTGAAATAGTAACTATTCTCATGACGATTGACAGCAAAAGTGGAATAAGAACATGATGATCTTTCATTGTTGTGTCGAATAATTCGATTTGCGCTGATAACTATCATTTTGACAACTACAACACAAACGGTTGGCATCTCGCCTTCGTTCTTTTCTCTATCACTAAGTGTTACATTTGCGGGCAAAGTCGCCCTACTTAAAAATAAATGTATAAGAGCGCACTGTTTTATTTACTTGCAGCAGTCAGTTTACGTTGATTTGTTCTTTTCAACGTCTACGATTTAAGTCAGCGTAAAACAAAACAACACGACGCAAACCTTGATGAAGCTTGGTGCGCCCGTGACGAAGTGTTACATTCTAGAGCCGCTATAATAATCCGAATGACTAGCTCTGCCGTCCGAGTTACAGTACCTTTCCAGTTAACGTTAAGTTATTGTTCCAATTTTAGTATATACTAGCTGACCCGGCCCGGCTTCGCCCAGGCCCTGGAGGGGATCTATCTATCTATCAGTCTGTCTGTCTGCTTGTTTGTCTGTCTGTCTGTCTGGCTGACCTGGCCCGGCTTCACCCAGTCCCTGGTGGGGAGCATCTCATTTAATTAATATAAGTAGTCATATAAGCTCTCCCGTTCCCGACTATCTGTCTGTCTGTCTGTCTGACCCGGCTTCACCCAGTCCCTGGTGGGGAGCATCTCATTTTATTCATATACGTAGTCATATAAGCTCTCCCGTTCCCGACTATCTGTTTGTCTGTCTATCTGTCTGTCTGTCTGTCCCGGCCCGGCTTCACCCAGTCCCTGGTGGGGAGCATGTCATTTAATTCATTCATATAAGTAGTCAAATAAGCTTCCGTTCCCGACTATCTGTCTATCTATCTGACCCGGCGTGGTTTCGCCCAGCTCCTGGCGCACAGTAACTTAAAAGAATGTCCTTCCACACACCATTCATTATTTTTAATGAAAACTGTATTTAATCACCGACATGACAGTTGATAAGTTTTGTAAGCAGAAAAAAGATGGGTTAAAATGTTATGCATAATGCATTATTTTTATGCAAACTTTAAAAATACCTTAAAGATTATATCATTATTTAATATACTCATATGCCTAAAAATAACTATAGACAAAGAGTTTAACAATAGTGCAGGTAAGTCCAACAATATGACTATAAAATATATAGAAATGTTATTAAAAGTTATGCCCCTTGAAATAACTTTTCTAGAGTGAAGTCCCCCTGCTATATAGACATTATATATTGAAAATGGAAAAGTAAATGTTATTAAATAAGTAGAAGATTTTACATTAAGAAAGTATTATAGTCGGTTGCACAGGAATGAAAGGAAGACGTGTAGAAAATTTCATCTCAATCGGATGTACCGTTATCGAACGCATCCAATACATAAATCCGCACAACAAACATACACTCTGTTTTATAGATATAGATGTACAGCGTGAACAGTTGGGGGAAAAAAAAAATTCAGGTTCCACCGAGATTTGAACTCGGATCGCAGGATTCAGAGTCCTGAGTGCTAACCATTACACCATGGAACCGATAGGAATATGACTCTTCGCTGCCTGCTCAACGAAGGGAACGAACGGAGCGCATGTGAGAATGTCCTGAGTACAGTCTGTACAGCGATGTCGTTTCTTAGCTCAACTCGACTCATTACATGTTGGGATTGACCGCGACGTCCTGTAAAGAATATGCAACTTTTTTTATTGTTGTTGTTTAAAGGGGACACGATATATTTTTAAAAAATATTTCTAGAAGAGAATTTGAAAAGTTTATACCTCAGGTAAAATCTTCAGGCGCCTGGACTTTTCTAACCCTGGTCATACAAAAGTGCAGGTGCTATGTTACATACATGTTACATTACATGTTGTAGCACTTCAAAACTCTGTTTCTCTTTGCAATTGACAGCTTTTTATTGGTCAGTATGTTTTCCACCGTGAAAAAGGCAACCTCTGCCGTTGCCATTCTTGTAAAGACAAAATAAAAATCATTTAACAAGGCTGAAACAGCAGAAGTAAATTTGGATACAAATTTACATAACCTTATAACATAATCATATCATCATGTTCCTCTTGTACCTTGCGGTGTCGAGGTGAAGTATAAACAGCGGGAGAGTGCCCGCTTATGGACTTCATGTATCGATATTCCCATCGGACTCCATAAATGTGGTAACAACCAGATTTTCAAAATAATTTAAACATACGTACCTTTTATCCCACAAAGGCACTTCATTAGTACTCCAAACATTGATGACTAACTAGCTGCTATGCTAATGAAGTCCAATCTGGCAAAGAAGAAAGAAAAGCTTTTGGTTACATTCAACGCGTAATTAACTCATTCAGTGCAAAACAGAAAGTAGGTTTGGACAAAACATACTGCTGATAATAACATGAACAAGTATTTACATTTCTGTTCCACTTGGCACCTTGGCACCTTGCCGTCTTGACAGACGATAGTTTGTGCTTTAAAAAGGCATAATAACTTTTACCTATGGCGGTAGCGAATGTGACTGATAAGGCCAATTTGCGCTGTAAATGTCAGTTCACAGTGGGTGCATGTGAACACGTGGTCATTTCGACCATCATGCACCATCTTACGTCTCACACGCTCGGTGTGTGACTTATCTGCAATAATTTTCTCCTTTGTCTTTATTCCATTTCTGATGTTTGCCCTCCATGCAACACGTTCAGCGGCGACTTGCACCCAATGTGCATTATCAATGCCTGTATCAATCATGTCCCGCTTACACACATCTTTGTATCGTAGTAGAGACCGACCCTGAGATCTCTTACCCATCTGTATTTCACCAAAAAAGATGTCCTTTGGTATTCTACCATCATCCATCCTCCTAAGATGTCCTATCCATCTAAGTCTACGAAGACTGAGCATGGAATAAACCGTCACACAACCTGATCTTTCCAATACTTCAGTATTTGTGATTTTGTCTGCCACTTAACACCAAGAATTCTTCGCAGACACCACATATGAAAGCTGTTTAAACGTTTCTCTTGGTGTGAGTAAGTTGTCCAGGTTTCACTGCCATAAAGAAGAGTACTAAGGACACAGGCTTGATAGACAAGGACTTTTGTTTTGGCAGTAAGCTTCCTGTTCTCTCACACTCTTTTTCTTAACCTGTTCATTGTTGTTGCTGCCTTACCAATCCGGATGTTGATTTCCTGATCTAGGGATAATTTGCTATTTACCACTGATTATAGATATGTAAAATGGTCTACCATCTCTAGTTCGGTGTCGTCAATAAAGATTGATGGTACCCCATGTGCACCTTGTGACATAATCTGTGTCTTCTTTTTGCTAATTGTTAAACCAAATTCAGAACAAGCATTGGAGAATGCAGATAGTAGACATTGCAATTCTTCCTCAGAGTGGGTTGTAACTGCAGCATCATCTGCAAAAAGCAACTCTCTGATCAGTACCCTCCTAATTTTGGTCTTGCACTTCAATCTCTGAGCATTGTAGAGGCCGCTATCTGAGCGTGAGTGAATGTATATACCACCATCCTGATCACGAAAGGCATATTTCAGTAGAAGTGAAAAGTATATTCCAAAGAGGGTGGGAGCTAGTACACAACCTTGCTTAACTCCACTCTTGATTTCAAACTCTTCAGAAGTTGCACCATCAAACTTGATTATACCCTTCATGCCTGTGTGGAACGATTCCACAATGGACAGAAGAGTTGGTGGGCAGCCAATCTTCTTTAGTGCCTTGAACAAACTCTCACGACTGACCAAATCAAATGCCTTTGTGAGATCGATGAAGGCAATAAACAGTGGTTGATTCTGTTCACGGCATTTTTCTTGCATTTGTCGCAATGAGAATATCATATCAATGGTAGACCGGTTCTGTCGAAAGCCACACTGTGATTCGGGGTAGACTTGATCTCCTAAGACTTGAAGTCTGCGCAGAACAATTCTGGCAAATACTTTTCCAACAATACACAGAAGTGAGATACCCCTATAGTTGTTACAGTCGCTCCGATCGCCCTTGTTCTTGTACAGTGTTATGATGCTTGAATCTTTGAAATCCTGTGGGACTTGTCCTTCTCGCCAGTATAGCTCTATTAGCTGGTGGATTTGTAGAGTGTGTGTGTCTTGCCCACTCCTGATAACCTCTATTGGAATCCCATCCTTACCTGGAGCCTTGCCAGATGCAAGTTCATTTATAGCACACTTAACTTCTGTTATGGTGGGAAGTGTGTCCAGGTGGTCAAGTGTTGGTAGAGCCTCTATGGCGTTGAGGGCATCATCCGCTAGTTTGGTCTCACTTGAGTAAAGCTCCAAATAGTGCTCTACCCATCTGTCCATCTGCTGTTTCTTATCAGTGATGATTTCTCCAGTCAAGGTTTTCAATGGTGCACTTCTTTTGATCACTGGACCACAGGCTTTCTTTATTCCTTCATACATGCTTCTTATGTTTCCCTTATCACTTGCGATTTGAATGGACTCACATAACTTGATCCAATAATCATTTGCACACTGCCTGGCAGCCTTTTGCACATCCTTCCTAGCTTGCCTTAGCTCACTCAGAGTGTTACGCATTGGTCTTTCCTTGTTTCTTAAGAGAGCTATCTTCTTCTTACCAATCAAGGGGTGCAGAGTCTCGCTGTTTGCCGCAAACTAATCCTGCCTCTTATGATCCACAGTGTCGTAAACCCCTATGGCTGTTTTATAAAGAGTTTCCTCAAGTTGACCCCACTTTTCATTTACTGTACAATTTTCTGGTGTATTAGTGAAAGCGTCTTCAAGTTGCTGTTGAAACTGAAAGCACTAGTCAGGATCGTGAGTGTTAATAATATTAATCCTGGGGATAGATTTGTGTTTAGCTGTGTAGATTCTCTTTGGTCTCAGTCTAACCCTTGCAACAACCAAAGAGTGATCCGTATCACAGTCAGCACTGTGGTAACTTCGAGTCAATGATATATGGTTCAGATGTTGTCTCCATGTGATGATGAAGTCCAGCTGGTGCCAATTGCCGGATCTTGGATGTTTCCATGTGACCTTATGCATCTCTTGTGTTTTGAAAAAGGAGTTTATAATACATAGGTCATTACTGGTGCAATGTGTAACAGTGAGGGAATTAGGTTAGGAGTAAAGAGTTAAGGAATGCTGCGCATTCCTTGACTAGGGGGAAAACCATAGTGAACGTGTGTGCACGAATGAAGAAGGGTATCTAGAAAAACACACACGTCACTTGGGGGCCAGCGAGAAGAGATGTCAACACCAAGAAGGGAGTCTCCATCATGCGTGCTGAAATAGAACGATTCGGCAAATAAAGTATGTTTCTAACAACGCGAAGACTTGTGTCCTGTACGATCACGTGCCTAACCTGTATGTCACTCTGTAACACAGGTTGATTTGGTGCCGTGAATTTATGAAACATGGGAGGTCGCGGAGAGAGAGAGTACCGCCATAGAAGATGGTTATGTCTGGGGCGTCTGGAGAAGTAAATATTGAGAAACGCAACAGATGAAAGCCGACTGTTGGTAGCTGTTCTGGGTTCTCACTGGATTCCTGGTTAAGAAGGAGATCCATTTTCAAGGACAGCGCTAAAAAAAAAAAGGTTTGATTGATACTTATTTTTTTTGAAAGACTGATGTTATTACATAATTATGAAATTAACTGGAGAATTGACCAACGCAAAATGGTATATTGAGATCAAGTAATGCCGTTCTGCATCAAAAATCAGTACAAATTATGAGTTTTAACCCGTGGGACTGTTGAAGGTGAAGTCAAGGTTATGGTGCAAATTCCATAATTATGAAATCAAAATCTGCAATACTCTCTACAGTCACTTCAATTAAAGGAAGGCATAAATGAAACTTGTCTCAACTCGGGGTTTGGATAAAGTAATTTAAACTGACCATGGCGAGAGTCCCACATGAAAATAAGAGACTGGATAGCGTCAGCTTTAAGTCCAATTGTTGTTGACTGGATTACGTTTGCGCTGAAATATATATATGAAAATCCCAGATTGCTGTTGGAAAGTGAGTTTTTTTTTGCTGAAACCATGAGCAGTTGTCGCTTGCGTGAAGGTGACCTTACTTGAAGGGAATCTACAGTAATCGAGCAAGTAATCAAACAGTCTTGTTGCGAGCCTGATATCGAGCATAATCAACGTCAGGAAATAATTGGAAAGAACTAACTTCGACTTCGATTGAATTATTAAGGAAAGATATCCAGAGGCTCTTCTTTGTTCTGCTCATTTTAACGAGCTTGATTAGAGTCCTTTTTTATGTGGTGTAGGTAATTCTGAATCAGGAGGTCATTTAAATTCTTTTGTCAGAATTCAGGATTGAAACAGGAATATTTCTTCGTCAGGATCTTCGATTGGAGGCTTTAGTTAAGATAATTAGATAATATTAGAGTAATTAACAGATTATGTATTGTTGCTGGGTTTGAAATTAATATTGTTTGAAATATTTGTATATTGCTTGATAATTATAAATTTTAGGATGGAATCCCAAGATTTTTCACAGGTACTGACTGGCGTTGGCGGGGCAATATCAAGGTTGGATGCAGTGTTAAGACAACAAAATATAAGCACTGATGTTGAAAGATTTAGTGGTCAAGCAAATCAGTTTAAGAAATGGATTATTTCTATTGAGAAATATGCATATTTAGTAAACGCTACAGATGGAGAGAAAAAGAATTTGGCATACAGAACAAGTACAAGTCCAGTTTCTGACCATATAAGAAGAAAGTTAGAGGCAGCAGGAGGTGAAACCTGGGAAGAATTTAAAGATGATCTCGCAAGAAAATATGCTGAAATTACTGATCCACAACACGCATTCTCAGTATTGCGACAGATTAGACAAAACAGCACAGAAAGTGTTCAGTTATACAGTGACAGGTTAATCAATTTAGCTGAAGAGTCATTTTTAGGACAGAATGTACGAGCAGAAGAAGTGGAACGGATGTTAGTAGGGATTTTTGTTGATGGGATTAGGTCAGATGGATTGAAATTTAAATTATTAAGAGAGAATCCTGCAAGATTGTCACAAGCGGTAGATATCGCTATACAAGAGGAAAGCTTGAGGAGGAGGTTTAGGTTAAGGGTAGGACGAGAGTTAGGTAGTAGTTCGGAAGATAGAATTGAAGAACCTATGGAAATAGGACAGTATAGACATGGATGGAGAGGAAGACGGGGAGAAATACAAATGGTGCAAAGAAACGAGAATGTATATAATCAAGATAGAAGAGGACAAGTGAGAAATACTGTAAGAAACATGGAAGGTAACACAAATAACTCGAATGTGGTTTGTTGGGGATGTCACCAACGTGGGCACATTTTTCGCTTTTGTGGTAACAGAAGTGGCCCATCGAATACGCAAAATAGTAGAGGTGTTCAGACGAGTATACAGAATAGAATTGCAAATGGCAGACCAGCAAATTGGAATTCTGGAGAAATACAGAGACATTTTAGAAGGTCAGGAAATCAGGGAAATTGGCATCCCGCTTACTGAATAGGATCGGCAGTAGGAGGGAAGATAGTAAGATTCAAAAAGGGCATCAATATATTAAAAACCCAAAGGATGAGTATAATAGAACATTTAGAAATAAACAACAAGCCGAGGTAAAACAATTGTCATTAAATATGGTAGATCCTAGCTCATGTATAGTACAGATAGGAAAATATAAAGTTAGAACATTAGTTGATTCGGGAGCACAAGTTAGCGTGATTAAAGAAGCATTTTTATATCGAATGTTAAAAAATTGTAAAATATTTAGAATTCAGGAGAATCTTCATTCGGTAACGGGACAAAAATTAGAAGTGTTAGGACAAACGATGATAAATTTGAAATTAGGAGGGATAAATGTCAGGCATATGTTCCATGTGGTTAAAGATTTAAATAGAAATATGATATTGGGACGAGATTTTTTATTGAAAAATGGGGTGAGACTTTTATTTGATTTGCATAAATTAAAATTCCAAGATGTTTACGTAGATCTAGAAGAAGATATGCATGTGTCGACACTAGTTAGAGTCAAAACGACCATGAATTTAAAACCACAGTCAGTTAATTTGATACAAGCAAAACTGAAGAGAAACCCGTATTATGTAGCAGGAAACATAGTCAGAATCACGGAATTGCAAAATGAAATAATTGATGAGCCAGGTTGAGAAGTTCCGGATGGAATAATAGAATTAGATAAAAGTTTAACATTTCCAGTAATGGTTATTAATAACACAGGTAGAGAAATTAAATTATACAGAGGATGTGTAATAGCTAAGCTAGAACATAACGTTAGTGACATGTTGGCAACAGATAGAGTAAATATGGCAGGCATAAGTTATTCAGAAACCTCTAATGAAAGAAGTGATAATAGACGCGGATACAGAAGAAAAGGGAACGTAAGAATGGATGAATTGATCCATCCATCTAGAAGAAATACAGCACAAATACATTCACTAGACAAAGTAACAAGAGAAAAAGAATTGTTAGCACAATTAAAAACTTCGCCAGAAAATAAGGAAGTGTTAGAACAACTTATAAAGCAAAATCAAGATGTGTTTGCGATAAATGATTTAGAATTGGGTAAGACACAAACAGTTACGATGGAAATAGACACGGGAGATCATCCACCAATTAGTTTAAAACCATACAGAACTCCATTAAGAAATAGAGAAGTCGTAGAAAAGGCAATAGAAGATATGTTGAAAGCAGGCATAATAACAAGATCAAAATCAGAATGGTCATCTCCGGTGGTAATTGTGGCCAAGTCTGATGGTTCGAACAGGTTCTGTTGTGACTACAGGGCGTTAAATAAAATTACAAAGAATGTAGCGTACCCACTGCCAGTAATTGATGATATTTTGGGGCTGCTTAATGGCTCTACATATTTCACAACGCTGGACGCAAGGGCAGGATTTTGGTGTATTCCGATGTCGGTAGACGCGCAAAAGAAAAGTGCCTTTTGTACTCATATGGGTTCGTAAGAATTTTTACGTATGCCATTCGGTCTGAAAAATGCACCGTCTCACTATATGTTCTTAATAAATGAAGTACTAGACGGTATGCAAAGTTTTGCCCTAGCATATATTGATGACGTATTGATTTTTACGAAAGGAGATGTAGAGAATCATTTAAAACATGTTAGACTAGTATTTGACAGATTAAGAAGGCATGATGTTAAATTAAAGCTTAGTAAGTGCCAGTTTTTAAAGACAGAAACAAAATATTTAGGCTATATAATAAATAGGGAAGGTATTAAACCAGACCAGGAAAAGATAAAGGTTATTAAAGAGTTACCTCCTCAGGAAGTGCGGGCTTTTATAGGAACGTGTGCGTATTATAGGCGGTTTGTACCAGCCTTTTCAAGAATAGCAATACCTATTACGAATTTAACGGGAAAATACGCTAGATTTAAGTGGGATGATGAGTGTCAAAAAGCATTTGAACTTTTAAAAGATAGCTTAACGGTGGTACCATTATTGACACATCCAGACCTGAATAAACAGCTAATACTATACACAGATGCTTCAGACAACGCAATAGGAGCATGTTTGGTTCAACCATATGAAGGAGAAGAATCTGGAATACCAGGGGTTAAAAATGAAAGACCAATCTATTTCTTGTCGCATAAACTCAGCAGAACTCAACGCAAATGGCCGATTATTGAGAAGGAAGCATATGCTATACACTACGCGCTGCAAAAATTAAATTACTACTTACATAACGCCAATTTCATTATTAGAACTGACCACATGCCATTAAAGTCGATATTAGAAGCACCAATACAAAATAGGAAAATACAAACGTGGGCATTGAATTTACAAGGGTACAATGCTAAGGTTGAATATGTGTCAGGGAAACATAATACGTGCGCCGATCTTTTGTCTAGAATCCCGTACCCACAGTCATCAGGAAACACGGAAGATGAAGTTGAACCAGAGGTAGACGATCGAAACTGGCAAGTAAATATATTAGATTCTGCCATAATAAATAGGGAAGAATTTGAGAGTTTACCATCGGAGCAAGAGTCGGAATCTAGAACAGAAGACCCACATTTAGAACAGTTTGATATGAAAACAGAACAAGAATTAGATCCAAAAGTAGTACAGATAAAAAAGAAATTGAAAGAAACAGGGGAAAATAGTTTTAAAAGAAAGTTTGTAGAGTTACAAGAAGACAATCAATTATATTATATCAGTGAAAAAGGTGAAGGAGTAAGAAAATATATTCCGAAACATTTAGAACAAGAAGTCTTAAAGGCATACCACGATAATAATGGTCATTTTGGACGAGATAAGTTAGTGAAGGCTATTAGCAGTAAATATTATTGGCCGAATTTATTCAAAAGCGTATATGAATATGTTGAAGCATGTGAAAAGTGTAGGTTAAGAAACATGAAGATAATTAAATGTCCTTTACAAGATACCGATATTCCTCAATTTCCAATGCAGAAAGTAAGTTTGGATATTTCAGGTCCTCATCCAAAAACAATATCGGGAAATGTATACCTACTACATATAGTTGATTCATATAGTCTTTGGCCAGAAGTGTATCCAATTCCAGACAAGAGTGCTGATTCAGTTATAAATATGCTTTTACAAGAATTTATACCAAGGTTTGGGTGTCCACAAATAATACTTACAGACAATGGAAAAGAGTTTGTAAATAAAAAGTTTGAGAAATTGGTAAAAGATTGGAATATAAAACACATTAGGACTTCATATTATAGACCAACTTCTAATGCTAAAAATGAGAGACAACACAGAACACTATACAATATTTTAGCGAAAAATGTAGAAGAACACGATATGGATTGGGATCTTTATTTGGGGATAGCATTAGCGGCGATACGTACACACGAAAATGAAGGAACAGGTTTCTCACCATTTTACTTAGTACATGGAAGAGAACCAATATTGCCAATTGATAATTTATTAAAACCTAGGAGAAAATATCTGGGGGAAGATTTTCAAGAAACAAGGTTGCAAGAGATGCATAAAGCACATGTACGTTTAAGAAATAATATAATTAAGGCTAGAGAAAGACAGAAGAAATACGCAAATAAAAATGCACACTTACAAGAGTTTAACGTAGGTGATAGGGTATATTATAAAAAACATAGAAAAAACTCTAAGTTTGATGCTCATTGGGTCCCGGGATACTATATTTTAGAAAAAAAAGGTCCAGTGTCGTATACTATTAAGAATTAAATTTCAGGGCATGTTGCACGTTCACATGTAGAACACTTAAGGCGGGATAATGAAGAAAGGGATGCAGAGAATAATAATAATAATTATTGTTCCGAAGAAATATTGTCAGGTGGACAGATTGTCAGACAATCGGTATATCCAATACCTATAGAGAATGGAAAACAAGTAACAACAGCATCTACTACAGCTGAACAAGAAGAAACGGTACCAAAAACAGTCATGACAGAGGAAAATAACGTGTATGACGATTATATTAGTGAAGAGTCAGTTAGGGAAAATATTGAACCTCCATTTATGAATACAAGACAGGCAGTAAAAAGAAAGTTGGATAGACAGAAAGAAAAAGAAATTAAGAGGCAAAGGAAACTTAGAGAGAATTCTTCGAGTGAGGAAGAGATGCCACTATTTGAAAATTTGTTGAGACGGCAAGACAGGAAAATTAGATTGGATTTAGAAAGGAAGAGATTAGCGGTTGCTAGTAATGGATATACAGATGGGGAACAAGAGATGGATGAAAAGTCAGAAACTGATGAAGAAGCTGATATGAAAGAAGATAGCTCTCCTCGAGAGGATAGCGACATTGATGTAGATATTGCAATTATAGAAAAAAATTTGAGGTTATTAAAGAAATGGAGAAGAGATAGATGAATAGAGTGATACAAGGTTCTGCAGATGGCAGATAGAAGAAGAAGTTGGACACGATATTTTTGTGTTTACAAAGGTACTTGATGGAGTTTTTCTAAAACGGAAAATTATTATTGGGTACTCAGAATATGGTCTTGAAATTTATAATGTATGTGTACATTGATTAATGTGTGGGGATAAATATGATGAGGGGATTGAAATGGTTTGCTCAATTGTTGGGACTTCAATTGTGTTTTATGAAATGTGAAAAATAAGTTAACTTAGATGGTTATTTTTACGATGTTTTGGGTTTGATTGAGTTACCCTAAGTGTGTTTAAAATGATTATTACTTTGAAGTTCAGTTAGAAGATGAATTAAAGTAGTGGTTAGTGAAGTGACTCTATATGTAGTAATGGAGGGGTATGTTGTTATTACATGTGGAGTATGCAATGTATATACAAGGTTTATAATAGGAGCTGGGTTGAACAGCGTTTAATGGGAGAATATGGGGGGAATGCCAGGTTGAGTTTTGGCATTTAAATAACTGCATATTGGAAGAAGAAGACTGTACTTAACAGTATAATAATAGTTAGGAAGTTTTTTGTTGTGGAAGGAATGGTAAACGGGAAATGGATGAGCTGAATAATACAAAGGCTAGCAGTTTTGGATTAACATATGTTTTTTTGATAATAACAATTATTATTGACGGAAACTGAAGATAAATTTTGAAACTTTATTTTTTGATAAAGTTTTGAGAATGTATGGGAAGAGAAAGGTGATTACTTCTTACTTTCTTACTTTTTCCTTACTTTTATTATTTTCAGGTGCGCACCTACCCAAATCTAATCTAGCTATTTTTTTTCTGTCTATCCTAGAATACTGAGAGTGTGAGAATGTGAATAAGGGGGAAATAAAGGATAAGGGGAATATCTTCAGTTTTGTCAATCATAATTTAGATGGACATTTGAAAGTTAAAAGCGGTTCGCTTATGGAGACTTGTGTATTGTGGGGAATTTTATGGAGAGTTTTGTAGAAAGTTTTCTAGAGAACTTTATAACGAGTTTTGTAGAGAGTTTCGATGTTATTGTCTCTGGTTAGCAATTGGCTATGAGGAGATAGGAGAAGTGAGTTAGGAAATATATGAAATTGTTGTTATTGTAGAATAGAGATGTAAAGTTAACTAATTAAAAGTTGGGGTTGAGATTTTTTCAAGGAAAAATTCTCTTTGAAGAAGGGGAGGCATTGTAACAGTGAGGGAATTAGGTTAGGAGTAAAGAGTTAAGGAATGCTGCGCATTCCTTGACTAGGGGGAAAACCATAGTGAACGTGTGTGCACGAATGAAGAAGGGTATCTAGAAAAACACACACGTCACTTGGGGGCCAGCGAGAAGAGATGTCAACACCAAGAAGGGAGTCTCCATCATGCGTGCTGAAATAGAACGATTCGGCAAATAAAGTATGTTTCTAACAACGCGAAGACTTGTGTCCTGTACGATCACGTGCCTAACCTGTATGTCACTCTGTAACAAATGCTCCAGCAGCCTTTGCCCATTTTCATTCATGCGACCGATGTTGTATTTTCCAAGGCACACTGGCCATGAACTCGAGCCCTTGCCCACACGAGCATTGAAATCACAGAGCATGTAAATGTAGTCAGATTTTGGAACTGCCTTGATCACGAAGTCTAACTCCTCATAGAACGAATCCTTCACATCATCAGAGGAATCAAGTGTCGGTGCATATGCAGTAATAATGGTGGCAAAACCACAAGAGGTTGCAATGCGCAGAGATAATAGTCTTTCATTTCCTCCTGCTGGAATTTCAATCATTCCCAATAGCGAATTCTTCACTGCAAAGCCCACACCGTGTTGCCTTTTTTCTGCCTGCCCTCTACCCTTCCAAAAAAAAAGGTGTAATTGTTTTCCCTGAGTGATCCTTCCTCAGCGAGGCGAGTCTCCTGCAGGCCAGCAATATCAATGTTAAGACGATTGAGTTCAGCATCAATCACAGCCGTTTTTCTCACATCGTCAATATTGGTCAAGTCAGTGGAAAATCCTGGACACATGGTTCTCACGTTCCAGGTTGCAAGCCGTAGCTTGAGGTTTCTATTTTTTTTATTTGTACCTGGTGCATTGGTTTTACAACCTGTGATTCAGATTTTGTCCTAGCCCCAAGCACCCATTGAAGCAGGCACGCTGTGGCGGATCAGCACCCAATTGACCTGAGACTGCTCAGCTTGAGGCGGGCGGTAGCTGATCAGTGACACATGTAGGTGTCTCCCACCGTCAGAGGCAACGCGTGGCGCCCCATGTCTACGCCAATTGACAGGAACTTATAACCCGTAACAGTTGCCTCTCGCTTTGATTCCGAGACCAGTTAAGGCCAGGGATGGAGTTATTGCCTCTCCATAGCACAAAGCCTGGGCTAAAATATAGAGAACATGTGTTGCCCATGCAGCATGATCCCTCTCTCGGCCTACCTAGTTCACTCCACAGGAAAGGTAACACCCTACATCTGGAACAAGACAAGCTGCAGAAGCTGTAGGATCAGCAAAGCAATGCTCTAACTGTCCTCATGTCGGAGCTTCGATCCTAGTCCAGCCGCCAACCAAGGCTTAGGGCCTCGTCTACCCTGCCATGACATTTTGTCTTCAGCTTGCATTTCCTCGCACCAGGGTAAGGCTTGTACCCTCCCAATTGCGCTCTTCCGCCCGAAGCTGTTGACACAATGTGGGGTGTCGGGTTTGGTAAGCGCCGCCCAACGTTCGGCGCTAACAGAAAGCAGGTAGTACCGTCTACTGTTATACGGTAGCTTAGTCATATCTAAGACCTGACACACTTACACACTTTACACTTTATTATTGGCTAGTATACTCTATTCGATAAATAATAAACTGTCATAAAACTGTCATTTTACTGCCTATCATACCTTGCAGTGTAAGGCCAAAAAAAAAAGGGGGGGAGGGGTGTCCTTGAGCTAGAGGAATTAAGGCCGTCTGGCTAATGCAGACGCCGTGAACTGTGCAGGTTAGCATATTCTTTTTGCCCCTGACAGAAAAAAATCCACGCCTTACCGAGGATTCGAACCCGAGTCTCCCGGAGGAGAACCCGGTGTTCTTAGCCACTTGGCCAGCCGCTGAACAATAAACGATTGCTTAAATATAGTGAGGCCTTAGCAATATGTCGGTTACAGCTGGTTATTTGTAATTGTCTTCCCCAAGTCAAGGACGAGAAGTCAACGGTGCTGCAAAGACGATAACTGATCTGACTGTTGTGATCTACACATATAACACGATGAAACAACAACAACAAAATAAGGCCCTGCCAAATACAACATCATACAGTAGACAAAAATGTTGCGTGTCCTCTGCAGAAAATTGATGTTCTAGACAAAATACAACATCACACAGAAGACAAAAATGTTGCATGACCTCCGCGGAACGTTGATTTTCTAGGCAAAATACATCACACAGTAAAAATAACGTTGCATGTCCTCTGCAGAACGTTCATTTTCTAGACAAAATACAGCACACAGTAACAAAAATGTTGTATGTCCTCTGCAGAACTTTGATTGTCTAAACCAGGGGTCACCAAACTACGGCCCGCGGACCGGATCTGGACCGCGACATCATTTCATTCGGCCCGCCGACGGTACTCGAACTTGCTTGATATGACGTATTGAACAAGAGAGGTTGTGATACAATTTAAATGTAAATATTACGCTTAGAATAATAGGAGATCTTCACACGTGCGGAGACCTCCTGGCGGCTATGTGTCTTAAGTTTACTATTTTTAATTATAAATTATTCTTCTTCGTTCATCCTGAGTTTTTTTTTTTCGGATGTGATTGCGTTGTGCCTGTTTACAGCAGAGCTGCGTTCTTGCGCCGTTAGGCCGACACATCCGACTTCTGCGGGCATTTGTTGACCGGGTTAACCTTCCCGGGGTTATAAATTATTGTATTTAGATGTTATTGTTTATTGTAATGTTTGCTTATATCGCGCTATCCCAAGTCCTTCCCTGGTTCGTGGTAGCGGCACCTACGCTCTGACGTTACCATGGTTTCCATGGCAAAACACACACACACACACACACACACACACACACGCGCGCGCGGGCACGAATCGTTGTCTTCCCCAGATGCGTCCGACTGCCAACAGAGGTCCGATGCTCCAGAAATATTCACTTTCTTTTTGCCAGACATCCAGTTTATAGGTATGTAACAAGGATTTCTTTGTATGGCAGTGATAGGTAAGTGAACTACAAGTGTGAATAGAGGCAATACAGTAGCAAACATAGCATAAAAATGCATGTTATTACGAAAATACTATCCCCAGCTCAGAAGAATTCTTCGGTCAAGGTGTTAATCGAGCTGGTCTCTAGGCCAGTGTTTTTCAACCTTTCGGCGGAACCCATGGCTGTTACTCGCAGAACCCCGGTTGAAAAACTCTGCTCTATTTAGGCCGGCCCTATTTATATATTTTGCAAACCTTATTATGTGATATATTCTATTACCAAATAATAAACTGTATATGTACTTTTGGTGAGCCGTAGCTTCACCAGTGACCCCTAGTCCTCTGGTTTTCCTGTGTTTCAATAGGATTTTAATTATGTTTCTAATTCAATGTCTTTTTCATTTTCAGATCCCGTATACTTCACCCTTCATTATGGCTACTAAGAAAAGTGGACGCCGGGTGTCACGTTTTCAATTAAGAATGGGGAGTAAAGTACTTCTTTGTGGGGAAAAAAGGACCAGAAAACTGACTGCGTGAGATACAGCGAAAGTGTTGCAGTTTTGAAAGAGAACAATCCTCGGCGTCACTGCGAAACAAAACATCTATCAACATATTCACAGTTTTCTGGAAAGCTTCGCTCTGAGAATATGAGTCCATGAAACGTGGTTTAGAAACACAAAGAGATCTCTTCACGAGAAAGTTTACTGAAAATGAATCTGTCACTCGTACAAGTTACAAAATAGTGCATAAGATGGCAAAACGAGGAAACCCGTTTACTGATGGCAACTTCATCAAAGAGTACATGATGAAAGCAACAAATGACTTGTGTCCTGAGAAAGCCGATTTGTTTGGAGCTATCAGCCTTTCGGCAAGTTCAGTTGTAGTAGTTCAGTAGAACTTGGAAAGAACATAGTGCTACAGATACGCGAGAAAGCTAGGAACTTTTTGAGGTTTTTTTTTTCTTTGGCGCTGGATGAGTCTTCTGATTTCTCGAGTACGTCACAACTTCTCATGTTAATTCGTGGTATCAATTTGGACTTTCAGATAACGGAAGAGTTGGCATCCGTTTGCAGCCTGCATGGAACAACAACTGGAAAAGACATTGTCATTGAAGTGCAAAAAGTTTTGCAAGACTTTTCCTTCAGTGAAATCAGCTTCGAGGTGTTACAGTAGATGGAGGAAAATATATGGCTGGAGTGAGGAAAGGTCGGATGGGGAAGATCGGGGCTCAGTTGGAAGATGTGCGACTTCCGGGCGTTCTGTTCATACACTGCATCATACATCAACAAGCAATCTGTTGGAAATACTTAGATATTTCTTGTGTACTGAAACCAGTCGTTTCTGCTGTGAACTTCATTCGGTGACATGCACTCAATCACCGTCTGAATTCTGTGCTTTGCCTTATCACACATCGATGAGGTGGCTCAGCTGTGGGTAAAGTCCTGTTTCGTTTTTACAAGCTCCGAAACGAAATAGATGTTTCATCACTGAAAAATATAGAGCTGATCCCCAGCTGTCAGATCCTACCTGGCTGTCACAAAGTTGTCATGTTCGGTCGACATCACATCCCACATGAATAAACTGAATTTGAAACTTCAGGGAAAGGCAAACCTCGTCTGTGATCTCTACAGAACCATCAAAGGATTTCGGAGAAAGCAGTCATTGTTTGAAGCACAACTGAAGGGAGAAAACTTTTCTCATTTTCACAGTTTCCAAGAGTTTTGAGCTACAATCGCCGAAGATGACAACCTCGATTTTCCGAAGAAAAAATAAAAAATTATTCGTGACTAGAAAAAAGCCTTTCTAGGAGAGATTTTCAGATCTTGACAGAATTGAGAGTGACAGTCTTCTGTCCTAGAATCCGCTTGATTGTAACCTTGATGATGTACCAGTTGAACTACAATTGGAGCTCACTGATTTGGAAGCAAATGATTTGTTGAAAGAGAAGCACAGAGAAGGAACACTTGTTCAATTTTACCGCTGCTTATCTGATGTTGAGTTTCCGAAACTGAAGAAATTTACCTCTGGTATGGCAAGTTATTGGAAAAACTTATGTCTGTAAGCAAACATTTTCAAAAATGAAGTATGTGAAGTCAACACATCGAACGAGATTAACTGATGAACATTTGAAAGCAATTCTCTTGATTGAATGCAACTATCCCAAACCAAACATTGATGATATCTTGAAAGCCAAATATCAGTTTCACAAATCTCACTAACCGTCTTTTGCTGCTTAGTTTGTGAGATTCGGATATGTGCACACCAGGTCTGATGTAACTATCTTTTTGCTAACGTCGCCTTCTTTGATAACTTTTTAAAGTAATAAATATGTTGGTTATCTTCGTTTTTTTGTGTGTGTGCATTGCACGCCACTCACCCATGATTAAGTTAGTTTTTCGTCATTTTTACCAGAGCTTTTGTTCTGGCTTGCAAGTATTGTTAAATTTAGTTGCATATCCTTTACAGGACGTTTGCAGTCAACACCAGCATTTTTTGCTGTTGTTGATGTCTTGGCAAGTTTACGTTCAGTAGCTTGCTATTGCTTTCTGAACGACCGGCACCCATACCATAGCGTAAAAAAACCAGTCCAACGCGGTCTGCTGCCAAATCGCTCGCAGCTGTGTTTCGAACGCGGGTATACGGGATTACGAACCGCTTCGGTAATACCTTCGCCACGGTGGCCGGCACAAATATTGTACAGAATGGGTATCCGGCCCGCGCTCGTCATTTTGTCAGTTATCCGGCCCGCCGTGAAAATAAGTTTTGTAACCCCTGGTCTAGACAAAAAGTTTTTATGTTACGTTAGGTATTTGGAAGCAGAGAGCCTTGCGTTGATTTCGAAGATATGAGTGTTGGTCGTTCAGAAAGCTGTAGCAAACCACTGAACTAAATGTTAACTGGCAAATCACAAATAGCCAAAAATGCCCGATTTGATTGTAACTAACTGTAGTTTGCCATTTATTTCTGAAACAATTCAGCTGTAAACCCCAGCTGAATAAACCGATCATCGCGCCATCTGCGAACATGAAGTTTCAGAGCTATAAGGTGACTTGTCGCTGTGTGTTAATGTTTATATTATCCTTGTAAGGTGACTTGTCGCTGTGTGTTAATGTTTATATTATCCTTGACTGAAAACCTTTCAAACACGCTGACCCATAAACTCAGCGTTCATCTGTTTGTTTAGTGTCGGACCAGGCCCACTTTACAAATTATAATTTATGCGAGGATTAGCGGTAGCAAGTTGACTAGAACTGGAATAGTTATTATCCCTGCGACTCAACCCAGGTCTGGAGGTGTATATAGTAAGTAGTTAAAAATAGACTGCTAGTAAAGCGAGTGTCTGCCCGTCCCAAGTTTTGACGGTCGATACGGAGTTTTGTCTGCTGGCTGTGTGAGTGTATAAGTAAATACGAGATCATCTTATTGCTTACAGAAGTTAGGAAGTGCTATCACAAACCAAATGACTGTCGGGTTGGTCTAATTACTAACACTACTAACAGTCCATCATTGGTATCTTTTAGCCAATATCAGGGTGTGAATTAATCGCTGTCAGTTTGCAAAACAACTGATTTTTAGGTATGTTGTATATAATTCTAACTTAACAGTGCGAAGTGATAGTTAACAACACTAACAGTACTACTACTATTACTACTATTATTAGTCTAACTAGTACTGTAGGGGGTGGGGGATGTGTGTGTGTGTGTGTGTGTGTGTGTGTGTGTGTGTGTGTTTGTGTGTTTTCTTTGCGTTTTACGTTGCCATCCCAGCAAACAGCAACAGCAAACCCAGGTTTATTTACTAAAGGCAGTTTTATGTGCAGTATTTCTGCGTTGATTTGTGAACGAGAAGTTAACGTTCAAGTGCAACTAACATGTGTAAGGTGTGCAACTAACATGTGTAAGGTGTGCAACTAACATGTGTAAGGTGCGCAACTAACAGGTGTAAGATGCGCAACTAACAGGTGTAAGGTGCGCAACCAACAGGTGTAAGGTGCGCAACCAACAAGTGTAAAGTGCGCAACCAACAGGTGTAAGGTGCACAACTAACAGGTGTAATGTGCGCAACTAACAGGTGTAAGGTGCGCAACTAACAGGTATAAGGTGTGCAACTGACAGGTGTAAGGTGTGCAACTAACAGGTGTAAGGTGCACAACTAACAGGTGTAAGGTGCGCAACCAACAGGTGTAAGGTGCGCAACCAATAGGTGTAACGTGCGCAACCAACAGGTGTAAAGTGCGCAGCCAACAGGTGTAAGGTGCGCAACTAACAGATGTAATGTGCGCACCTAACAGGTGTAAGGTGCACAACTAACAGGTGTAAGGTGTGCAACTAACAGGTGTAAGGTGCGCAACCAACAGGTGTAAGGTGCGCAACTAACAGGTGTAATGTGCGCAACTAACAGGTGTAAGGTGCGCAACTAACAGGTGTAAGGTGCGCAACTAACAGGTGTAAGGTGTGCAACTAACAGGTGTAAGGTCCACAACTAACATGTGTAAGGTGTGCACCCACCTTGTCGCGGTGGAGGAGCTGACATGTTCTCATGACTCCAAGACTCTGCTGGCGGTAGCGCAGCTACTGGTTGAGTCTCCTAAATCGGACAGGTCAAGTGGTAGGGCCCAGACAAAGTGATACATAAACCTGGTACCAATACTGGGGGCAGTCAAAGGCCAGAGAAAGAAACCCGGGAAAATGTTTGTTGAAGTGGGATGTACTGAGCGACAGGTTTGCCCCCCCCCCCCCCAAAAAAAAAATAAGTTGCATGTCCTTCATAGGACGTAGCAGTCAACCTCAGCATTTTCGCTGTTCGTGATTCCTGGGCAAATTTTATGTTCAGTAGTTTGCCATTGCTTTCTGAACGAACGGCTCCTATACCTTTTTCGAAAAAACCAGCACCGCTGTGTTTCGAACCCGGGTATACGGGCTCACAAACCGCGTTTGCAAGCCCTTAGCCACAGAATTCCCAAGCGGCTGGTCACGTGATTATTCGCGGATGCACCAAACGTTTGGTAATAAAATCTCTCATTATTCCCAAACGGCTGGTCACATTGATTATAAACTTTGTCACCTTTGAACCCTCACTTCGGAGTTCATAAAAACAAATGTGCAGTGTCATCTACTGGCTTACTTCCATCTCATGTGTACGCAAATTCAACGTTAAGAAGTACGTTAAGAAGTAAGTTAAGAAGTAAGTAACGTATCTAGGCATTAACTGAGATATGAACATTACAGTTTTATGGAATAAACTCATTACAAAGAGCTTGAAAACGAGACAGACTAGCAGACGGCAGTAGTTAACGTCACGTGACCAGCCGTTTGGGAATAATGTACGGAATTATTAGCAATCGTTGGGTAATAAAGTCTCCCTTGATAAACATAGCTCACTGCATGACAACATGATGTCGCATTTCACAGGGGAAAATGGACCTCTAGGGGGGAACTGAGACACCAGCAATATTCACGTGATGTGTGGCTGACAAGCTTGACATACAACAGAAACACAATCTATGAGTTTGTTTTTTTATTTTGTTTTCTTTCATCTTAAAGTGTTGCCTTGTGTGGCTAGTTCAGTGACATTCACACACATAATTTTAGCAGTCCAGCTTGCATATGTGAAACGCGTTGCTGTCAGTTGTTTCTTGAGCTAATCTCATGTGAGTTGTATAACAAATGGAAGGGCAGCATAAACAGACTGGTACAATACAAATACAAGCAACTGTAAACAGGCTGATACAATACAAGCAACTATAAATAGACTAGTACAATACAAGCAATTGTAAATAGACTAGTACAATACAAGCAACTGTAAACAGACTGATACAATACAAGCAACTATAAATAGACTAGTACAATACAAGCAATTGTAAACAGACTAGTACAATACAAGCAACTGTAAACAGACTGATACAATACAAGCAACTATAAATAGACTAGTACAATACAAGCAATTGTAAATAGACTAGTACAATACAAGCAATTGTAAACAGACTAGTACAATACAAGCAACTGTAAACAGACTGATACAATACAAGCAACTATAAATAGACTAGTACAATACAAGCAATTGTAAATAGACTAGTACAATACAAGCAATTGTAAATAGACTAGTACAATACAAGCAATTGTAAATAGACTAGTACAATACAAGCAATTGTAAATAGACTAGTACAATACAAGCAACTGTAAACAGACTAGTACAATACAAGCAACTGTAAACACATTAATACAATACAAGCAACTATAAACACATTAGTACAATACAAGTTCAACAAGCAACTGTAAACACATTAGTACAATACAAGCAACTGTAAACAGACTAGTACAATACAAGCAACTGTAAACAGAATAGTACAATACAAGCAACTGTAAACAGAATAGTACAATACAAGCAACTGTAGACAGACTAGTTAGTACAATACAAGCAACTGTAAACACATTAGTACAATACAAGCAACTGTAAACAGACTGGTACTAAACAAGCAACTGTAAACACATTAGTACAAAACAAGCAATTGTAAATAGACTAGTACAATACAAGCAACTAACCACACTGGTACAATACAAGCAACTGTAAACAGACTGGTACAATACAAGCAACTGTTTTTGTATGGCTATATTGGCATTGGCAGGCTCAGTGGAGAAGGAGTTACAAATGCAATTTGTAATCCCGCATACCACATTCAAAACACAGCTGAAGCAATTTGGAAGCAGACCGCCTTACATTAGTTTCTATACAATGGTATGCATGCCAACTCATATGTCTCTCCCATATACCACTATAGTCATGACTCTCCCATATACCACTAATACTTTAGTTATGTTTCTGTTTTGTAAGTCTGTATTTTTCTTAATGGTATACACACATAGGAATCTTTATTGGTGTTACCGAGTTTGTGCACTGAGCTAAGATTTGCTTTTTGTGATCTGTTGGGAGGATGAAAAGACAAAGGGATTGTTTCACAGTATAAAGATAATGGTTCCTGAACTCAATCAATCAGTCTGTCAATCTGTCTCCCTGTCTGTCAAAGAATCAAATGAATAGATTAATCCACTCAGTCAGTCTTTTGATTAATAAGAGATTGTTCGCCATATTGTTCACACTTACTTTAAATGCTTGTTACCCAATATTTCAGGAGAGAAAACTCCAACAGTACATCAAATACTTGTCCCCCTTTTATTTCAGGAGAGAAAACACCAACAGTTACTGTCATGATGGTGTTTTCTTGCTGTCTGCTGCTGCTTGTTGCGTCGTCTGCCTGGGCCTCAGACCCAATTGTCAGGTCACCAGCAGGAACGTTCGTCGGCTCCACACTAACGGCCTGGAGTGGCCAGGTCTACAACGCATTTCGTGGTATCCCCTATGCCAAACCTCCAGTCAAAGATTTGAGATTTCAACCTCCTGTTGCCATAGATCATATTGGTAAGTGTACATCTTCTATAGAACATACTTCAGTGGGTCACAAAGAGTTAAATGTCCAGCCTGCCAACGTGAATGGGAACACCACAGTTGGTAGCCATTTTTAATATTTTCATCTGTGTAGCTGTCAGCGTCTCTGACAAAGTGGTAGCAAACATGATTCATAATCCCATATACCATTTTTTAAATAATCCCATATACCATTTTTTAAATAATCCCATATACCATTTTTTAAATAATCCTGTATACCATTTTTTAAATAATCCTGTATACCATTGATTAAATAATCCCGTATACCATTTTAAAAATAATCCTGTATACCATTTTTTAAATCAGCTGCAGGTTATTTAGAAGCAGACTGCCTTGTGTTGATTTTTAACAGTGGTATGTGTGACGGTTGTTCAGTATGGCATGGCAAACTACTCAACATAAATTTGCTGAGTAAATCACCAACATCAAAATGATGCTTGGGTTGATTGTAATTCATTTAAAAGTTGGTGGAGTATTGATGCATGACAAGGCAGACGTGGTTGCGGCCTTGTGGGAGCACGTGTACACCTCGGAGGAGCAAATGGATCACCATAGTCTGGTAAGAATGAGACAGCGAGGTGTGATGAGGGGATCTGGCCAACGCTCGACGCTCAGAGGAAAGGCGAGACGGACATATAATCAGATTGCTACTGGAATTATTAGTGTTGGAACTCTTCGCTGGCTGCTGAGGATGGGGACGGAGCGCTTATGGGAATGCCCCGAATGCTGTGATGTCGGTTCCTAAATCAATCAATCAATCAATCAATCAATCAATCTTTTAAAGGACATGCAGCTTTTAACTGCATAGAAGTCCTTTTTTATAATGAGTATTTTTACAATTGTTTTTTAATTTTACAATCTTCCTATTTTAAAAGCATGTCTTCATTACATTAAAAAACAAATGTAGTCAAATCTAATTAGTCTTTGCTTTCAGGCAAGGATTACATGTTTGATTGACCTGGGCTCCCACTGAAACCCAAGTACCAGGACAAGGTCTAGGAAGTAATGATGCACGACATGATATTAACCACACCACACATCAAGTTTTGACTGGTCTGTTAAAATATATAGGCCGAGCACTTTATACCCAGCAGGCCTCGAGGCACAGAAAGTGTCTTTTATTTTACTATTTTACCATACACCCAACATGACTGTAGGCATGGAAAGTGTCTTTTATTTTACTATTTTACCATACACCCAACACGGCTGTAGGCATGGTAAGAGTCTTTTATTTTACTGTTTTACCATACACCCAACATGGCTGTAGACATGACAGATGTCTTTTATTTTACTATTTTACCATACACTCAACATGGCTGTAGGTATGGAAAGTATCTTTTATTTTACTATTTTACCATACACCCAACATGGCTGTAGGCATGGAAAGTGTCTTTTATTTTACTATTTTACCATACACCCAACATGGCTGTAGACATGACAGATGTCTTTTATTTTACTATTTTACCATACACCCAACATGGCTGTAGGCATGACAGATGTCTTTTATTTTACTATTTTACCATACACCCAACATGGCTGTAGGCATGGAAAGTGTCTTTTATTTTACTATTTTACCATACACCCAACATGGCTGTAGACATGATAGATGTCTCTTATTTTACTATTTTACCATACACCCAACATGACTGTAGGTATGAAAGATGTCTTTTATTTTACTATTTTACCATACACCCAACATGACTGTACGCATGGAAAGTGTCTTTTATTTTACTATTTTACCATACACCCAACATGGCTGTAGGCATGGAAAGTGTCTTTTATTTTACTATTTTACCATACACCCAACATGGCTGTAAACATGACAGATGTCTTTTATTTTACTATTTTACCATACACCCAACATGGCTGTAGGCATGGAAAGTGTCTTTTATTTTACTATTTTACCATACACCCAACATGGCTGTAGACATGACAGATGTCTTTTATTTTACTATTTTACCATACACCCAACATGGCTGTAGACATGACAGATGTCTTTTATTTTACTATTATACCATACACCCAACATGGCTGTAGACATGACAGATGTCTTTTATTTTACTATTTTACCATACACCCAACATGGCTGTAGACATGACAGATGTCTTTTATTTTACTATTTTACTATACACCCAACATGGCTGTAGGCATGACAGATGTCTTTTATTTTACTATTTTACCATACACCCAACATGGCTGTAGACATGATAGATGTCTCTTATTTTACTATTTTACCATACACCCAACATGACTGTAGGTATGAAAGATGTCTTTTATTTTACTATTTTACCATACACCCAACATGACTGTAGGCATGGAAAGTGTCTTTTATTTTACTATTTTACCATACACCCAACATGGCTGTAGGTATGGAAAGTAGTCTTTTATTTTACTATTTTACCATACACCCCAACATGGCTGTAAGGTATGGAAGGTGTCTTTTATTTTACTATTTTACCATACACCCAACATGGCTGTAGGCATGGAAAGTGTCTTTTATTTTACTATTTTACCATACACCCAACATGGCTGTAGACATGACAGATGTCTTTTATTTTACTATTTTACCATACACCCAACATGGCTGTAGACATGACAGATGTCTTTTATTTTACTATTTTACCATACACCCAACATGGCTGTAGACATGACAGATGTCTTTTATTTTACTATTTTACCATACACCCAACATGGCTGTAGGTATGGAAGGTGTCTTTTATTTTACTATTTTACCATACACCCAACATGGCTGTAGGCATGGAAAGTATCTTTTATTTTACTATTTTACCATACACCCAACATGGCTGTAGACATGACAGATGTCTTTTATTTTACTATTTTACCATACACCCAACATGCCTGTAGACATAACAGATGTCTTTTATTTTACTATTTTACCATACACCCAACATGACTGTAGGTATGGAATGTGTCTTTTATTTTACTATTTTACCATACACCCAACATGGCTGTAGGCATGGAAAGTATCTTTTATTTTACTATTTTACCATACACCCAACATGGCTGTAGACATGACAGATGTCTTTTATTTTACTATTTTACCATACACCCAACATGGCTGTAGGTATGGAAAGTGTCTTTTATTTTACTATTTTACCATACACCCAACATGGCTGTAGGTATGGAAGGTGTCTTTTATTTTACTATTTTACCATACACCCAACATGGCTGTAGACATGGAAAGTGTCTTTTATTTTACTGTTTTACCATACACCCAACATGGCTGTAGGCATGGAAAGTGTCTTTTATTTTACTATTTTACCATACACCCAACATGGCTGTAGACATGACAGATGTCTTTTATTTTACTATTTTACCATACACCCAACATGGCTGTAGGTATGGAAAGTGTCTTTTATTTTACTATTTTACCATACACCGAACATGGCTGTAGGTATGGAAGGTGTCTTTTATTTTACTATTTTACCATACACCCAACATGGCTGTAGAATGGAAAGTGTCTTTTATTTTACTGTTTTACCATACACCCAACATGGCTGTAGGCATGGAAAGTGTCTTTTATTTTACTATTTTACCATACACCCAACATGGCTGTAGACATGACAGATGTCTTTTATTTTTACTATTTTACCATACACCCAACATGGCTGTAGTATGGAAAGTGTCTTTTATTTTACTATTTTACTATTCACCCAACATGGCTGTAGGCATGGAAAGTATCTTTTATTTTACTATTTTACCATACACCCAACATGGCTGTAGACATGACAGATGTCTTTTATTTTACTATTTTACCATACACCCAACATGGCTGTAGACATGACAGATGTCTTTTATTTTACTATTTTACCATACACCCAACATGGCTGTAGACATGACAGATGTCTTTTATTTTACTATTTTACTATACACCCAACATGGCTGTAGACATGGAAAGTGTCTTTTATTTTACTGTTTTACCATACACCCAACATGGCTGTAGGCATGGAAAGTGTCTTTTATTTTACTATTTTACCATACACCCAACATGGCTGTAGGCATGGAAGTGTCTTTTATTTTACTATTTTACCATACACCCAACATGGCTGTAGACATGGACAGATGTCTTTTATTTTACCTATTTACCATACACCCAACATGGCTGTAGACATGACAGATGTCTTTTATTTTACTATTTTACCATACACCCAACATGGCTGTAGACATGACAGATGTCTTTTATTTTAACTATTTTACCATACACCCAACATGGCTGTAGGTATGGAAGTGTCTTTATTTTACTATTTTACCATACACCCAACATGGCTGTAGGCATGGAAAGTATCTTTTATTTTACTATTTTACCATACACCCAACATGGCTGTAGACATGACAGATGTCTTTTATTTTACTATTTTACCATACACCCAACATGGCTGTAGACATGACAGATGTCTTTTATTTTACTATTTTACCATACACCCAACATGGCTGTAGACATAACAGATGTCTTTTATTTTACTATTTTACCATACACCCAACATGACTGTAGGTATGGAAGGTGTCTTTTATTTTACTATTTTACCATACACCCAACATGGCTGTAGGCATGGAAAGTATCTTTTATTTTACTATTTTACCATACACCCAACATGGCTGTAGACATGACAGATGTCTTTTATTTTACTATTTTACCATACACCCAACATGGCTGTAGGTATGGAAGGTGTCTTTTATTTTACTATTTTACCATACACCCAACATGGCTGTAGACATGGAAAGTGTCTTTTATTTTACTGTTTTACCATACACCCAACATGGCTGTAGGCATGGAAAGTTTCTTTTATTTTACTATTTTACCATACACCCAACATGGCTGTAGGTATGGAAGGTGTCTTTTATTTTACTATTTTACCATACACCCAACATGGCTGTAGGCATGGAAAGTGTCTTTTATTTTACTATTTTACCATACACCCAACATGGCTGTAGGCATGGCAGATGTCTTTTATTTTACTGTTTTACCATACACCCAACATGGTTGTAGACATGGAAAGTGTCTTTTATTTTACTGTTTTACCATACACCCAACATGGCTGTAGGCATGGAAAGTGTCTTTTATTTTACTATTTTACCATACACCCAACATGGCTGTAGGCATGGAAAGTGTCTTTTATTTTACTATTTTACCATACACCCAACATGGCTGTAGACATGACAGATGTCTTTTATTATACTATTTTACCATACACCCAACATGGCTGTAGACATGACAGATGTCTTTTATTTTATTATTTTACCATACACCCAACATGGCTGTAGGTATGGAAAGTGTCTTTTATTTTACTATTTTACCATACACCCAACATGGCTGTAGGTATGGAAGGTGTCTTTTATTTTACTATTTTACCATACACCCAACATGGCTGTAGACATGGAAAGTGTCTTTTATTTTACTGTTTTACCATACACCCAACATGGCTGTAGGCATGGAAAGTGTCTTTTATTTTACTATTTTACCATACACCCAACATGGCTGTAGACATGACAGATGTCTTTTATTTTACTATTTTACCATACACCCAACATGGCTGTAGGTATGGAAAGTGTCTTTTATTTTACTATTTTACCATACACCCAACATGGCTGTAGGTATGGAAGGTGTCTTTTATTTTACTATTTTACCATACACCCAACATGGCTGTAGAATGGAAAGTGTCTTTTATTTTACTGTTTTACCATACACCCAACATGGCTGTAGGCATGGAAAGTGTCTTTTATTTTACTATTTTACCATACACCCAACATGGCTGTAGACATGACAGATGTCTTTTATTTTACTATTTTACCATACACCCAACATGGCTGTAGGTATGGAAAGTGTCTTTTATTTTACTATTTTACTATACACCCAACATGGCTGTAGGCATGGAGAGTATCTTTTATTTTACTATTTTACCATACACCCAACATGGCTGTAGACATGACAGATGTCTTTTATTTTACTATTTTACCATACACCCAACATGGCTGTAGACATGGAAGGTGTCTTTTATTTTACTATTTTACCATACACCCAACATGGCTGTAGACATGACAGATGTCTTTTATTTTACTATTTTACTATACACCCAACATGGCTGTAGACATGGAAAGTGTCTTTTATTTTACTATTTTACCATACACCCAACATGGCTGTAGACATGGAAAGTGTCTTTTATTTTACTATTTTACCATACACCAAACATGGCTGTAGACATGACAGATGCCTTTTATTTTACTATTTTACCATACACCCAACATGGCTGTAGGTATGGAAAGTGTCTTTTATTTTACTATTTTACCATACACCCAACATGGCTGTAGGTATGGAAGGTGTCTTTTATTTTACTATTTTACCATACACCCAACATGGCTGTAGACATGACAGATGTCTTTTATTTTACTATTTTACCATACACCCAACAAGGCTGTAGACATGACAGATGTCTTTTATTTTACTATTTTACCATACACCCAACATGGCTGTAGACATGACAGATGTCTTTTATTTTACTATTTTACCATACACCCAACATGGCTGTAACATGACAGATGTCTTTTATTTTACTATTTTACCATACACCCAACATGGCTGTAACATGACAGATGTCTTTTATTTTACTATTTTACCATACACCCAACATGGCTGTAGGTATGGAAGGTGTCTTTTATTTTACTATTTTACCATACACCCAACATGGCTGTAGACATGACAGATGTCTTTTATTTTACTATTTTACTATACACCCAACATGGCTGTAGACATGACAGATGTCTTTTATTTTACTATTTTACTATACACCCAACAGTGCTGTAGACATGACAGATGTCTTTTATTTTACTATTTTACTATACACCCAACATGGCTGTAGACATGGAAAGTGTCTTTTATTTTACTATTTTACCATACACCCAACATGGCTGTAGGTATGGAAAGTGTCTTTTATTTTACTATTTTACCATACACCCAACATGGCTGTAGGTATGGAAGGTGTCTTTTATTTTACTATTTTACCATACACCCAACATGGCTGTAGGCATGGAAAGTGTCTTTTATTTTACTGTTTTACCATACACCCAACATGGCTGTAGACATTGAAAGTGTCTTTTATTTTACTGTTTTACCATACACCAAACATGGCTGTAGGCATGGAAAGTGTCTTTTATTTTACTATTTTACCATACACCCAACATGGCTGTAGGCATGGAAAGTGTCTTTTATTTTACTATTTTACCATACACCCAACATGGCTGTAGGCATGGAAAGTGTCTTTTATTTTACTATTTTACCATACACCCAACATGGCTGTAGACATGACAGATGTCTTTTATTTTACTATTTTACCATACACCCAACATGGCTGTAGACATGACAGATGTCTTTTATTTTACTATTTTACCATACACCCAACATGGCTGTAGGTATGGAAGGTGTCTTTTATTTTACTATTTTACCATACACCCAACATGGCTGTAGGCATGGAAAGTATCTTTATTTACTGATTTTACAGACACCCAACATGGCTGTAGGCATGGAATCGTATCTTTTATTTACTATTTTACATACACCCAACATGGCTGTAGACATGACAGATGTCTCTTAATTTTACTATTTTACCATACACCAACATGGCTGTAGACGATGACAGATGTCTTTTATTTACTATTTTACTATACACCCAACCTTGCTGTAGACATGGAAAGTGTCTTTTATTTACTGTTTTACCATACACCCAACATGGCTGTAGGCATGGAAAGTGTCTTATTTTACTATTTTACCATACACCCAACATGGCTGTAGACATGACAGATGTCTTTTATTTACATTTTACCATACACCCAAACATGGCTGTAGGCATGGAAAGTGTCTTTTATTTTACTATTTTACCATACACCCACCATGGCTGTAGGCATGACAGAGTCTTTTATTTTACTGTTTTACATACACCACAACATGGCTGTAGACATGGAAAGTGTCTTTTATTTTACTGTTTTACCATACACCCAACATGGCTGTAGGCATGGAAAGTGTCTTTTATTTTACTATTTTACCATACACCCAACATGGCTGTAGACATGACAGATGTCTTTTATTTTACTATTTTACCATACACCCAACATGGCTGTAGGTAGGAAAGTGTCTTTATTTTTACTATTTTACTATACACCCAACATGGCTGTAGACATGGAAAGTGTCTTTTATTTTACTGTTTTACCATACACCCAACATGTGCTGTAGGCATGGAAGTTTCTTTTATTTACTATTTTACCATACACCCAACATGGCTGTAGGTATGGAAGGTGTCTTTTATTTTACTATTTTACCATACACCCAACATGGCTGTAGGCATGGAAAGTGTCTTTTATTTTACTATTTTAACATACACCCAACATGGCTGTAGGCATGACAGATGTCTTTTATTTTACTGTTTTACCATACACCCAACATGGCTGTAGACATGGAAAGTGTCTTTTATTTTACTGTTTTACCATACACCCAACATGGCTGTAGGCATGGAAAGTGTCTTTTATTTTACTATTTTACCATACACCCAACATGGCTGTAGACATGGAAGGTGTGTTTTATTTTACTATTTTACCATACACCCAACATGGCTGTAGACATGGAAGGTGTCTTTTATTTTACTATTTTACCATACACCCAACATGGCTGTAGACATGACAGATGTCTTTTATTTTACTATTTTACTATACACCCAACATGGCTGTAGACATGGAAAGTGTCTTTTATTTTACTATTTTACCATACACCCAACATGGCTGTAGACATGGAAGGTGTGTTTTATTTTACTATTTTACCGGACACCCAACATGGCTGTAGGCATGGACACTTGATTTATTTTACTATGTCTCAATATATGACTCAAGTACTTTGTGGTCTAGAATTTACTAGAACATTAATTGCTTTATATTCAGTTCCTGTAGTTGTGCTTTAACTCATTCTTGTTTTTTTTCATTTGCTCACTTTGAACTCAAACGTAGTCCACACATGTGCTACTACTGGGCAGTGCCCTGGACTGCTGTTTGTGTGTGGATTAGCTTTCCCTATTACCAGTGTCCCTCACCATCAGGCCACCCGCTCCAACTTCTGAGGTACTCAGGTAAATTTAGTCCAATTGAACAGTGTAGGGATTGAACCCACTACCTTATTATCAGCACACTGGAAATTTCAGAGCAACAGCTTTTATCCATTCAGCTTTGTTGACCTCTAGTAGTAGTGCTATATTTATATCTGTCAATCATTCTATTATTGTTATTTGTCATGATATTTTGTTGTCCTGGTATCCCCAGATGGTGTGTACGAGGCCACACGCTTCAAGCCCCACTGTGTACAGATAAATATCTTACCCAACACATTTGACCTTGGCCAGGAGGATTGTCTGTACTTGAATGTTTTCACACCACGATGTTCTGACCGAAATGATGGCGATTTAAGGAAGGTCTTAATTGTTCCATGTTTGTTGGTTATGCGAATAATGCACAGTTAGTTGATGTCACTTGTAACTGTTAGTAACTCTGATATTTGCTGTTATGTTTCTGATGTTATGAAGATAAGCAGGGGCAGAAATAAGTCTTTAAGCATGGGATGTTTCTTGAGTACACTGCTTAAAACCCTAACCAATATTATGAGAAGAATATACACAAACTGGAGGATGTAGAATGTAATAATTGTCACTTTTAGTAATAAGAATGTCCACAAAATGGAAGCTGTGTATTGTAATAGTTGCCACTTTTAGTAATAAGAATGTCCACAAAATGGAGGCTGTGTAATGTAATAGTTGCCACTTTTAGTAATAAGAATGTCCACAAAATGGAGGCTGTGTAATGTAATAGTTGTCACTTTTAGTAATAAGAATGTCCACAAAATGGAGTCAGTATAATGCATTAGTTGCCACTCTTAGTAATAAGAATGACCACAAAATGGAGGCTATGGAATGTAATAATTTTCAATTTTAGTAATAAGAGTTTACACAAAATGGAGGCTGTAGAATGTAATAATTATAAATTTAAGTAATAAGAATGTTCACAAAATGGAGGTTGTAGAATATAATAGTTGCCACTGTTAGTTATAAGAAACGAGGGGAACCGTGGCTGAGAGTCTGCCAAAGGCTCAAGAGGTACCAGTTTCAATCCCAGCAGAGAGCTTGACCACGTGACATGGTCAACACAAGAACGCTGAGCTGATCCACAAAATCCTGCTGCCTTCCGTGCCGCCAGCCCAAGCTCTGTCTGTTGTTGCTAAACTATATCGCTGTGACGTTTCTACCTTCTCACGTCACACTTCGCGACTTTTTCTATGTCTTGTTTCGAGATTACTTCTCAGATTCTTTTTGACTTATCCATTACGTCATTCATTCTGACTCTCTACTTGGCAATGGTCAAGACAAGAACACTGAGCTTACCCACAACTCTGGTGATCATGTGAAATGGAGAAACATGACATGGTCAAGACAAGAACACTGAGCTGATCCACAACTCTCATGATCGTGTGAGATGGAGAAACATGACATGGTCAAGACAAGAACACTGAGCTGACCCACAACTCTGGTGATCGTGTGAGATGGAGAAACATGACATGGTCAAGACAAGAACGCTGAGCTGATTCACAACTCTGGTGATCGTGTGAGATGGAGAAACATGACATTGTAAAGACAAGAACACTGAGCTGATCCACAACTCTGGTGATCGTGTGAGATGGAGAAACATGACATGGTCAAGACAAGAACACTGAGCTGATCCACAACTCTGGTGATCGTGTGAGATGGAGAAACATGACATGGTCAAGACAAGAACACTGAGCTGATCCACAACTCTGGTGATCGTGTGAGATGCAGAAACATGACATGGTCAAGACAAGAACACTGAGCTGATCCACAACTCTGGTGATCGTGTGAGATGGAGAAACATGACATGGTCAAGACAAGAACACTGAGCTGATCCACAACTCTCATGATCGTGTGAGATGGAGAAACATGACATGGTCAAGACAAGAACACTGAGCTGATCCACAACTCTGGTGATCATGTGAGATGGAGAAACATGACATGGTCAAGACAAGAACACTGAGCTGATCCACAACTCTCATGATCGTGTGAGATGGAGAAACATGACATGGTCAAGACAAGAACACTGAGCTGATCCACAACTCTGGTGATCATGTGAGATGGAGAAACATGACATGGTCAAGACAAGAACGCTGAACTGATCCACAACTCTGGTGATCGTGTGAGATGGAGAAACATGACATGGTCAAGACAAGAACACTGAGCTGATCCACAACTCTGGTGATCATGTGAGATGGAGAAACATGACATGGTCAAGACAAGAACACTGAACTGATCCACAACTCTGATGATCGTGTATGATGGAGAAACATGACATGGTCAAGACAAGAACACTGAGCTAATCCACAACTCTGGTGATCGTGTGAGATGCAGAAACATGACATGGTCAAGACAAGAACGCTGAGCTGATCCACAACTCTGGTGATCGTGTGAGATGGAGAAACATGACATGGTCAAGACAAGAACACTGAGCTGATCCACAACCCTGGTGATCGTGTGAGATGGAGAAACATGATTGTCTATACTTATCGGCATGGCACATGATGATGATGATGATAAGATGTTGGTTTGTTTACTTTTTCTATAAAATTTATCCAATTTTATTCAGCAATCCACGGATGTAAATCTCATTTATACTTTTCAGGTGTTTGTTTTTTTCCATGGAGGAGCTAACATAAATGGATTTACTGAGATTTACGTGCCTGGGACATTGGTAACAGAACAAGATGTCATAGTTGTCACGGTGGCCTACCGCCTGGGTTACCTGGGACTTCTCAGCACCTTGACCCCAAGCTGTGAGGGCAACCTCCACCTGAAAGACCAACTGCTGTCTTTGGCTTGGGTTCAGGACAACATTCTAGATTTTGGAGGAGATCCTGCTGCAGTAACAGTAAGAGCATATAATAATTTTTTTTAATTTTTAATTTTAATTTTTTTTTTTTAATTAAAAAAATTATTTTTATTTAATTTTTTTTATTTTTATTAATTTAGTATAATTATACAACATTACAATCTGGCACGGAAGCGTGGACAATGAACAAGCAATTAGAAAGTTGAATTGAGGCCCTGGAATGTGGATATACAGAAGAATATGTCATCTTTCATGGAAACAAAAACAATCACATACAGAGGTGCTAGAAAAATTTGGAATGACAAGAAAGTTGATGAAAGAAATAACAAAAGAGGCAGATGAAATATGTCTGCCACGTTGAAAGACATAACACTCTTATAAAAACAATACTGAAGGGTAAGGTTGATGGCAAATGAGCAAGTGGTAGACAACGATACAAGTGGGGCAATAACAATGAGAGGTGGACTCGTTGCTAGGCCATTACGCATATTTCGTTGCTAGTTAAAGATGGAATTCTGATAGCTGTAATAATGTAGATGTAACCACCATTAATGAACTTTCTCCATGTGATTCTCCATGCCATTGTCTTTCCTATCTGACAGTACAGTGTTGGATAGTAGGCCTACATACTGCACTGTCTACATATGCCAGACTAAAGCCAGCATGGTTGGTCTAAACCTCAGACAATAGAATTCTGGCTTATGAGATCAAAAATGTATGGGAGAATTCTGGCTTATGAGCTCAAAAATGTATGTGAGAATTCTTGCTTATGAGGTAAAAAAAATAATGGTATCAGCTTCAGTCTAGAGCTAGAACAAAAACAACAGGAGACATCTGATCATCAGAAGTAGTCCACCCTTCAATGAATGTTTCTGTTCTTTATCTTCTTCAGCAGGAGTAGGGAAGGGGGAGCACATGGGTCACGATTCCCAAGTGTCTTTCTTCTGTTGTATGTATCCTGTAAGCCAGTTTAAAGTCATGTATTTTACACTGTTAGTATCTTCCAAGAAGAGCATCTGGCCACGTGGTTAAAATGCAAGGCTCCCATTCAAGAGACATGGGTTTGAATCCTCAAGAAGGTGATGGATTTCTTTTTCTGTCAGGGGCTAAAAGCAAACTCTAACCTGCACAGTTCATGGTGACTGCACTAACCAGGTGGCCTTAATTCCTCAGGCTCAAGACATCCCTGTCCTACTACAGTCAGTAATGACAGTTTTGACAGTTTCATCCAACTATGTTACTGCAATGTTTGCCTTCCCCACCACCACATTGCTCTCATGAGTGGTAGAAAAAAAAAATGAATGCATTGTGAATGAATTATCTAGAATTATTCTATTCATATAATGGAACAATCAGCTAGCTTTTATAACGAAATAGATCCCAGACATTTATGACATCATTCAAGTTCACTAATTCGCTGTCAACTTCATTATAGTACAGATTGAATTATGTACAGCATTAATTTAGGTTAATTATATTTTATTCCAGTGGCACATTTAATTCCTCATTGTCTTGTTATCTCTTAGATCGGAGGTGAGTCTGCAGGTGCATTTGATACCTCTCTACTGGCCCTAGTGCCTCAGTCACGAGACTTGTTCGCTAGAGCTTATTGCCAGAGTGGAGCTACAGGGACAAAAAACACAGCCTTAATCACAAACCCACGACCTGAAGCCATCAAACTAATTAGGAAGTTGGGTTGCCTCAGAGATGAGCAGCCGGATCCTGTTGCAGATTCAGAGTTCGAGAAGTTGGTCGGCTGTCTGAAACAGCTGCCTGCTGAACAATTTGCGATAAATGGAACAACAGATATTCCAAATTTACAGCCAGTTTTATCTCATGATCTATTCCCTAAAAGTATAAAAGAACTTTTCTCTGATGAGAAATACTTGAAATCTATCAACTTCTTTGACCGGAATTATCTTGTGGGTCTGAATGAAAATGAAGGTGACATGTTTGACATGATCAATAAACATTTTCTGTCTGTATTACCAGAGGAAATAGCCAGGTCTTTGACACCTCAGGTCATGTTCTATAAAACAATAGAAATGTTTTTGACACCAGTTTTTGGGCCTGTCAGGCAGGATGTGATTCAGAAAATTGCAGAGTACTACGAGAATAACTATCGGATAAACCCTCTGGCTGATTTCACCAGTGATGCTATCTTCCACATCGCGACTTTACAGTACGTGACTGCCGCAGCTGCTGGACGTTCTTCACAGGACAGTGGAGTAAGTTTTTCCTAAATTATTATTTTATTTTGGCACTCGTTCGCTTTGAATTCAAGCATAGTCCATAGTACTTCTAGTAGCACTGGACTAATTTTTGTGTTTCCCTATTACCAATGTCCCATGCCATCAGTCAAATCTACCCCTATTTAAGAATTACCTGTAATTTATATCCCCAATCTCAAGGAAGAGAATTCAACATTTTAGTCCAACTGACCAGTATAGGGGTTGAACCAGCTACCTTGGCGTCAGCACAAGATAAGTTTAAGAACGAGTGCTCTTATCTATTTGGCCATGCTGACCTCCATGTATATATTGTGTGTGCAGGATGTTGCAGTTAGCCCATCCCCAGGTTGATTGTCTGGGCAATTTTACGTTCAGTAGTTTCCCATTGCTTTCTGAAAGAGAAGTCAACCTTGAACACCACACAACGCTTGTAGGATAGGAAATAATCCTACAACCTCATCATCAGTGTACCGGAAATTTCAGAGTTAGAGTGCTCTTATTCTTTCAACCAAGTTTAAGCATATATATATATATATATATATATATATATATATATATATATATATATATATATATATATATATATATATATATATATATGTAGTAGTAGTAGTGTGTGTGTGTAGTAGTAGTAGTAGTGTGTTAGTGTGTGTGTGTGTTAGTGTGTTTGTGTGTGTATGGTAGTGTGTGTGTTAGTGTGTGTTACTGTGTATGTGTTTGTGTGTGTGTGTTAGTGTTTATGGTAGTGTGTGTGGTAGTGTGTGTGTGGTAGTGTGTTAGTGTGTTAATTTGTGTGGTAGTGTATGTTAGTGTGTGTGTGTGGTTGTCAGATGTATGGATTGATGGCTCAACCCCAAAGAGAAAAAAGATACTAAGCTCCTCTTTCCCAATGTGATCCTGCCCGTTTAATTATGTTAACCTTTAATGGCTCAGTTGCTTGAGTCCATACATAGAGTTTCAGAGAACCAAGGAATACCTCTAGGAAAACAATTACAAGTATTTCCCCTTTATACCCAAAATCCCCTTTTGGTGGTTCCTTGCCTCTCCTCTCTCAGTTAACCTAATTTTATCTAAGGTTGTCTTGATTAAACTAATTGACTATGACAAGTAAAAAATACACTCACTAGAGGAAATTACCTCCTTTTTTCCATCATTTATTAACTATACAGTTATTAATGAACAGTAATGTTTTTGAAACAATCAACTTACATCACACACATACTTGAAAAATCAGTGTTCATTTACATCAAGATATTTCCACATTTCTTCAACAGTGACCCCCGTCCTCAAATATGATTGAGACTACGGGTAATTTTGCAGCTAATTTTCCTACAGATCCTCTGTGGTAGTAAATCTGAAACAGAAAATTTGGTCTGTCCTCCCTTGTCTTGACTGGTGAGTTCTGAGTTCCTGCTCCAAGCAGTCACTGTTATTCTGTGTTTATCTTGTAAGCTTCAGAGTGTTGTTCTTTCCAGGTTTTTAGGATATTACTTGGCTCTTGGTTTTTCTTTTCATTTTTAGGCAAATTATGTTACATAAATGTTACCTCTTCTTTCAGGAAAAGTGGAACTTTTGTTGCAGGTGGATAGGTTTATGCCCCACTCTCTCACAGAGCATTTAACAGAGTTGCTTCTATCACAAGAGTGCTACATTCACAAAGTGCTACATTCACCCAAGTGCTGCATTCAACCAAGTCAGGTCTGGATCTAGAAATTCCCTTATTCTAAGAGAATAACTTCCAAACACTTTGGCGACAGGTGTCTGAATCTGAATGCGATGTCGTAGGCTGATGCTTTCCTCTTTTCATTCACAATACTAAGTTATATTTGAATATCCGATTGGGAGGGTGCTCTGCATCTGATCTTCCTGCCTCGTGTGTGTGTGGGTTGGTGAAAAACAGGCCGTGTTCCGGTCATTCATCTTTTTATGTAGCTTTTTCCCAGTTCAAGTTTTTCGTCGCAAATGAATTGTATTAAATCTTGGATTGTAGAGGTACGGAACAAACCAGCCCTGTTGTGGTGTCAATACTCAATTGTTGTACAGAGTAATATTCACAGCACCGTTACGGCTTGTGAAAAAATATATTACAGTGGTAGTGTATTAGTGTGTGTGGTAGTGTGTTAGTGTGGTAGTGTGTTAGTGTGTGTGTGGTAGTGTGTTAATTTGTGTGTTAGTGTGTGTGTGTGTGTGGTATTGTGTTAATTTGTGTGGTAGTGTGTTAGTGTGTGTGGTAGTGTGTTAATTTGTGTGTTAGTGTGTGTGTGTGTGGTATTGTGTTAATTTGTGTGGTAGTTGTGTTAGTGTGTGTGTGGTAGTGTATTAGTGTGTGTGATAGTGTGTGTGTGTGTTAGTGTATTAGTGTGTGTGGTAGTGTGTGTGTGTGGGTGGGGTGGAGTAGGCGCTTTAGTGACGTTGATAGGGAACTGCACTGACAATGTTATAAGCTCAGTTGGATGCAGGTTTGATGCCTGGGCTCATCACCTACTAAGTGAGGGAAAGATTGGACACCGATTACTCCGTGCATTAGGGCTTGAGAAAATGTGACATCTTTCTCACATCACAGTGTCATGGTAGGTAACTGCTGCACAACCCACACAAAATGTGTGTGTGAGTATGTGTGTGTGTGTGCATGCATGCAAGTGTGCGTGTGTGAGTGAGTGAATGAGGGAAAGAGAGAGATATGTGATGTGATGTGAATTATTATAATAGTATATGGAATGAGTGTGAGCGAGAAAGAACAAATGAACGAATGAACAAACTTTATTTTCAAAGGGTAACAAACTGGGCACGCAGGTCCGTTTTACATTCGGCCCTTCCAACCACTCATTTTTCATTCAGAGAGGAAGAGAGAGATGTGATGTGAATTATTATAAAAGGAAAGAGTGAGTGAATGAGAGAGAGAAAAAGAGAGAGAGAGAGAGAGAGATGTAATGTAAATTATTATACATGGATAGAGTGAATGTGAAACGCAGAGAGAGAGAGAGAGAGAGAGAGAGAGAGATGTGATGTGAATTATTATAAAAGAATAGTGAATCAGAGAGAAAGAGAGGGAGAGAGAGAGAGATGTGATGTGAATTATTATAATAGGATGGAGTGAGTGTGTTAGTGTGTGTGTGTGTGATAGAGAGAGAGAGAGAGAGAGAGAGAGAGAGAGAGAGAGAGAGAGAGAGAGAGAAATGTGATGTGAATTATTATAAAAGGATAAAGAGTAAGTGAGTGAGTGATAGAGAAAGTCAGACAGACACAGAGAGAGGCAGACAGACACAGAGAGAGGCAGACAGACAGAGAGAGAGAGGCAGAGAGAAGATGTGATTTCTCATATTATAAAAGGATAAAAACCTAAGAAAATTGTTGTAATAATTGACCAACTCAAGATTACAACTAAAGGTACAGACCTCATATGTGGAACATTCATATCAACATTAATCTATAACTCCGCTTCTATCTACAGGTGTACTTATTTCGATTTCTGCATTCACCGGAATATGTCCTTGAAGATTACAAAGGGTTGCTACACGGCGTTGATATCTTATACTTGTTTGACCTTGCTATAGACACTGTGGTAAAGATTTTACCGTTGAAGGTCAGAATTATATTTTAGATTATTAACGTTTTTTTTTGTTTTTACTTATGATTACATTTGTGTGAGGTGATGTTTTTAGAAGAATGCTTAGAACTTCTTCAACAGATCTTGAAAAATTATTAGAACTCATTTCACAGATCTTGAAAGATGTTTTTCAGCCTGTTTGCTCATTGTCCATGCTTCACATCCATACAAAAGCACAGATTCTATGTAGCACCTCAACACTCTTTTTCTTGTTTCAAATACATCTTTTTATTGGTCAGTATGTTTTGAATCATGCTAAAGGCTACCTTTGCCATGGCGATTTTTGTTCTCATTTCTTCAAGGGATCTCTCATCAGATGTTATGACTTCTGAGATAATTGTACTGATTCACTTGTTTAAGAATATTCCCATTTACTTGTATATTACATTTTAGTATTTCCTTCATCCTAGTGATGACCATAATCTGTGTCTTCTTACAATTTAATTCTAATCCTAGTTGTTCATTGTGTGCAACAACTGCATCTACTAAATGTTGCAGATCCTGCACATTGTGTGCAATCATTACTGTATCATCCGCATATCTAATGTTATTGATGTTTCATCTTCTAATGATGTTTCCTTTCATATCTTCTAAATTTATGAAAATATGTTCACTGTACAGGGAAAAAATACCCGGAGACATTACACATCCCTGTCTCACACACCTAGGCTGATACTGAAACTGACCTACTTCATTATCAATTCTTATGGCAGCTTGTTGTTTCCAATATATGTTGTTTACAATTCTAAGGTCTTTTCTATCAATTTGTACATCTGCAAGTATCTTTATCATATTGACATGTCTTACTTGATCTAAATCCTTTGTGTAGTCAATAAAGTAAAGATGTAGGTCTTTGTTTACTTCTATAGAATGTTCAATTAATGTTCTCAGCATATATACATTTACTGTACTATTGCCTTCTACAAACCCACATTGTTCTTCTCCTATTTCGGGTTGTTTTTTCTTCCTAACTCTTTGCACGATAATTCTTAGCAAAATCTTCATGATGTGATTCATTATACTAATTGTTCGATGTTGATCTCATTCCAAGGCTCCTGGTTTCTTCAGGATTGCAATAAATGTAGAATTAGATAACTCAGGAGGTATTTCTGAAGTGTCATATATTGCGTTCAGCAGTCTGGTGACCTGGTCTATTCCATGTTCTTCTAAGTCATTGATAATTTCTGTTGTGATGTTATCTGGACCAGGGGTCTTGCCAGTTTTCATATGGTTAAGAGCATTCTGAACTTCCATCTTCAAAATTGATGGTCCTTGATTATTATTTCGAATATCATATTGTTCTTCTTTTTTATCATCATAGAGATCTTTTGCATAATCTGACCATGCATGTAAAATCTGATCCTTTTCTATTATGATTTTGCCATCTTTGATTTTTAGGCAATCCGTTGATGTGTGTGTTCTTTTTATAGTGATATCATGAATTCTTTTGTGCATTATTATGGTATTAAACAACCATGTTCTTGAAAAAGTCAACAGCTTCACATACCTAGGAAGCAAAATGACATCTACAGGGAACTCAACACCATAAATACTATCTAGAATCGCATTGGCATCTGGTGCCTTCAATAAACTGTCAAACATCTGGAAGTCAAAGACACTCAGCAAACATACAAAACTTAAAATCTTCAACTCTTGTGTGATTCCAGTGCTAACGTATGGATGTGAGAGTTGGAAATCAATGATAGCTTTAGATAAAAAAATTAGACAATTTTGAGAACAAATGTCTTAGAAGAATTCTAAACTTCCACTGGGCTGATTTCAGAACGAATACGCAAATAAGACAAGAGACTAAGCAAGATATTATATCCAATTTTATAAGAAAACGCTGTTGGAACTACATCGGCCATGTACTCAGAATGGACAAGACAAGACTCCCCTCCCAAGCCCTCATATGGTCACCAGTAGGGAAAAGAAAACAGGGAAGACCAAGAGAGACCCTGCGTAGAACCATCATCAGAGAAGGCTCATTCAACGGCCAAGTGAACATCCAAGATCTACAACAGGTAGCAGCGAACCGCCAGACATGGAGAGCCATGACTTCTGCCCTATGCGCCGCCTTAGGCTCAGAGAGTTTTCGATTTCCCTGCAGGTTTCCTCAAGCAATGCTTCTTTTGCCTCTTTGCATATGTTTCTAATTTTCCTGTGAATCTCTTCAAATTTTTCATGAATATTTTGTTATTTCTTCTCTCATTTCCATGAGTTTAAGATGGCTTCCATCATCCATTCTTATGTCTCATCTTTATTTATGGATGCGTTGTTCTGCAGCTTGGTTGACTCATTTCTTTCAAATTCCCATTGGTTGCTGATATCTTGAAATAATATTTCCATATCGAACAATGCATCAAATCTGATCTTTACTTCTACTTGAATTTCTTTTATCTCCTCACTCTTCAGTGCCATAGATCAAACCATTGCGTATTATTGTTTCTATGAGCGTGATAAGCGGCTCTGGCTGCCACCTCCTTCTTCTAGTGTAGGTATCATACGCCAGCTCTCCTGCACCAAACGCCGACCATTAGTTTTTGCCAAGAACCCCCAGGCACTTCTCCTACCTCTCAACACTGACCCATCCTCAAGAGGAAAGGCTAACTAAACTAAATAACTAACTAATTATTATGGTATTCCAGATGTTGTGTTGGTTTTCGATTTCCCTGCAGGTTTCCTCAAGCAATGCTTCTTTTGCCTCTTTGCATAGTTTTCTAATTTTCCTGTGAATCTCTTCAAATTTTTCATGAATATTTTTGTTATTTCTTCTTATTTCCATGAGTTTTAAGATGGCTTCCATCATCCATTCTTATGTCTCATCTTTATTTATGGGATGGTTGTTTCTGCAGCTTGGTTGACTCATTTCTTTCAAATTTCCCATTGGTTGCTGATATCTTGAAATAATATTTCCATATCGAACAATGCATCAAATCTGATCTTTACTTCTACATTGAATTTTCTTTTATCTCCTCACTCTTCAGTGCCCATAGATCAAACCTTGCATTTCTTGGCGTATATTTGACTTTCTTTAATATTATATGTATACTGCTTATGATAGGAGGTAGGAGCGGCTGGCCGAGTGGCTAGAACACCAGACTCTCCTTCTGGAGACCCGGGTGTTATCCCTCGGTAAGGTGTGGGATTTTTTTCTGTCTGGGGGCAAACAGAAAATCCTAACCTGCACAGTTCGCGGCGACTGCACTAGCCAGGCGGCCTTAATTCCTTAGGCTCAAAGACCCCTCTGCCATACACCGCAAGGTACTATATTGGCAGTAAATGACAGTTTATGGCATTACTTATGATTAATCTATGTAGCAGTCTGCACTTGGTATAGTTTTTGCGACATTTATGGCATTTTGAAACCTGTTGATGAGAATGTAATCAATCTTATTTCTGATCTTATGATCAGAACTCCTCCATATCCATCACCCATTTTTTGGGTGATGTTGATACCATGTGTTTCCAATAATCATATTATGCTCTTTTGCCCACTGTACACGTCTGCAACCTCTTTCATTATGTTCCCCTACTATGCATCCATCCTGTTGATTTCTACCTTTTGCATTCAAGTCACCCATTATGTTATTTAATTCTGACTTCTTGCATTTCTTGAAGACATTTTCCAAATTGTTATAAAGTTCATCGATGCTGTCATAACTGCTATTGTTGCATAAACTTGGAGGACGTTGACATCAAAATATCTTCCCCTCAACTTCACCAGTAACACTCTGTCTGATCCAATAACCTTTGATTGATTTTGATCTCTCTATATCCATTATAATTGCTACTTCTTACTGCTTTTTCTCTCCACCAAAATAGATTATTCTGTATTCCTCAGATGTTACAATGCCCATTCCTTTCCTTCTGGTCTCACATATACCTAACATGTTAATATTTAGTCTTATGATTTCATTCTTAATGTTATCAAATGTTCCATCTCCACTCATAGTTCTTACATTCCAAGTTCCCACTTTCAATATTGATACTCTTTTGCACTCAGTCACTTGTTGACGTTCTGGGGAGGCTGCTCCTATGGAGAACTCATTTACGCCATTTCTCTGTTTTTCTGTGAGATTTCAAAACATGATTTTCTTGGCATCTGTACAAAAGGTATAACTGAGCTAACATATGACAGTAGATGGTACTAGCTGCTTTCTGTTAGCACCGAATGTTGGGCAGCGCTCACCAAACCTGACACCTCACATTGTGTCAATGGCTTCAGGCAGAAGAGCACAATTGGGAGGGTACAAGCTTATCCTGGTGCGAGGAAATGCATCCTAAAGGCAAAATGTCATGGCAGGGCAGACCAGGCCCTAAGCCTTCGTTAGCAGCTAGTTTAGGATCAAAGCTGCGACAGGCGGACAGTTAGAGCATTGCTTTGCTGATCCATCAGCTTCTGCAGCTTATCTTGTTTCAGATGTATTGGTGCTATCTTTCCTTTGGAATGAACTAGGCAGGTCGAGAGAGGGATCATGCTGCGTGGGCAACACATGGTCTCTATATTTTAGCCCAGGCTTTGTGCTATGGAGAGGTATAACTCAATCCCTGGTCATTATGTCTTTGAGAAGCAAAATGTAACAAACTATAATCTGTCAAAACGGCAAGATGCCAAGGGGAGTAAAGAAAGTAGTTTTCCATTGATTTCCTTCTTAGTAGTGACCATATTGGTTGATGACCATAGTATTAAAAAAACGACCCTCTGCCTACCGTAGTGAAGTTGGAGACCATAACCTACAACTAACTGTTGGGTGCTCTTCAACTTCATCCATAACCTGCACCCATGGCTTCACGTAACCCTGATCAGAGGCTAAGCAGGTACTCCACCTTGCCCAAGGGTGTCCCTTCAACAGACCTTAAAAGGTGATTAGGCAGATCTTGAAAGATAATGAGAAGTCCTTCAACAGATCATAAAAGATGATTAGATAGATCTTGAAAGATAATGAAAACTGATCTACAAAGAGAAGTGCTTGCTTCTCTCAAAATTAAACAATCCATATTCTTTTGATATCTCATGGGAAATAAACAAAAATATTGCAACAAAAGGAAAAATGGAGACGAAGAAAGACATTGAAAAAAAACAACAGAGAAAAGATGTTAAATATGTCAGAAGTAGGCAGTTTGCATACTTAGTGTTGTAATAAAAGGAAATCTGGAGAGGAATAGAGACAGGAAAACACACAGAGACAAGCTGTTTGATAGTTTCATTGTGTCATGAAGAGATATTCGGTATCAGAACTGATTAGCAATATAGGAAACATACATGAAGATATCAGAACTGATTAGCAACATAGAGACACACATGAAGACTCTTTTGAGTTTATTAGGTGCAAATAAAAACACAATTGTGCAAAGGGATGTTCAAACTCCAGACACTAACTAGCAGTGCTATGGTTGGATAGCTCTTCTGAGGGTGAAAATATGAAAATTAGGACTGGCCAATGAATAGTAGGATATTCAAACCAACCCCGATTTCAAGTGATGCACATTCGAAATGTGAGCCCACAAGATTTCAGGCTGACAGAGCTCTGTACATAAACAAAATCACAAGTATTGATTGGCGCTTCTAGAAGTAGAAGAAATAGTAGAGATTATAAGCCATACTAGAAAACAAACTTCTGCTTCTATGAGTGCCAGTCGATACTTGTTAATTTGTTTATGTCCTGTCTTAGCAGCTTCAAGAATTCTGCAAACAATGATATTTTCAGCAGAGCTCTGGCTAATCAGATGGGATGGGATCCACCTGGTTAGATTCTTCCAGAAGCTAGGACTGGCCAAGAAAGCAGCCATGGTATTAATATTGTTTAGAGAAATTGATTAGAAATAGCAACTGGGGAACCATTTGAGGCCACTCTGACAGTTCATAAATAAACACATACCTCTGAAGTCTGAGTGGGTTCACCTGATGGCGAGGGACACTGTTAATAGGAAAAGCTAATCCAAAAGCAAAATTCAGTCCAGCACTACTGGAAGTAGTGTTATAGATACGCTTAAGTTCAAAACGAGTGAGCGCCAAAAATAACCAAATAAATAAACATGTATTGTTAGGTGCTCAAAGAAGTAGAAGAAAGAAGTAAGAATTAGAGGACACACTAGACAACATAGAAATGGAAAGTTCTAGTTACTGACCAGGATTAGAGGACACACTAGACAACATAGAAATGGAAAGTTCTAGTTACTGACCAGGATTAGAGGACACACTAGACAACATAGAAATGGAAAGTTCTAGTTACTGACCAGGATTAGAGGACACACTAGACAACATAGAAATGGAAAGTTCTAGTTACTGACCAGGATTAGAGGACACACTAGACAACATAGAAATGGAAAGTTCTAGTTACTGACCAGGATTAGAGGACACACTAGACAACATAGAAATGGAAAGTTCTAGTTACTGACCAGGATTAGAGGACACACTAGACAACATAGAAATGGAAAGTTCTAGTTACTGACCAGGATTAGAGGACACACTAGACAACATAGAAATGGAAAGTTCTAGTTACTGACCAGGATTAGAGGACACACTAGACAACATAAAAATGGAAAGTTCTAGTTACTGACCAGGAATAGAGGACACACTAGACAACATAGAAATGGAAAGTTCTAGTTACTGACCAGGATTAGAGGACACACTAGACAACATAGAAATGGAAAGTTCTAGTTACTGACCAGGATTAGAGGACATACTAGACAACATAGAAATGGAAAGTTCTAGTTACTGACCAGGATTAGAGGACACACTAGACAACATACAAATGGAAAGTTCTAGTTACTGACCAGGATTAGAGGACACACTAGACAACATAGAAATGGAAAGTTCTAGTTACTGACCAGGATTTGAGGACACACTAGACAACATAAAAATGGAAAGTTCTAGTTACTGACCAGGATTAGAGGACACACTAGACAACATAAAAATGGAAAGTTCTAGTTACTGACCAGGATTAGAACCTGTCACCTGTAAATGATGTCAGTGCCTCACTGCTGGAACAAGTGCACTTTGATGCATGACCAACTAGACAATCCTAAACACCTTTTTAGTGATGCAGATACTATACTTTACTGGCACTGTGCCATCTTGGATGATAATTTTTTTGCATTGAGCTTCAAAAATTGACATAATAACCACTGTGTAGCACTAAGCCCGGACTGAATTGTCGAGACCGTGTGTTGCCCATGCAGCATGATCTCTGTCTTGGCCTGCCTTATTTACTTCTGAGGAAAGGTAACACCATTACGTCTGGAACAAGACAAGCTGCAGAAGCTGCCAGATCAGCAAAACAATGATCTAACTGTTCGCCTGTTGGAGCTTGCATCCTAGACCAGTTGCTGTCCAAGGCGTAGGGTCGGCCTGGCCTGTCCTGCCATGACTTTTAATCTTTAGGTTGCATTTACTGGCACCAGAATAAGTCTTGTACCCTCCCAATTACTCTCCTCCATCTGAAGTCGTTGGTACAATGTGTGGTATCAGGTTTGGTGAGTGCCACCCAACATTCGGCACTAACATAACGCAGGTAGTACCATCTACTGTCGTTTGTTAGCTCAGTTTTATATGATTAAGACCTGACACCATCAGGTGCAGATGGTAGCAAGTATATGCCATCAATGGTTTACAACTCACAGCTTTGTTTCCTGATACCAGACATTCCACATTCACAGGTGGACGCCAGCAAATGGACTAAAGACGATGATTTGCTCAGACAGAAGTTCATCAGACTTGTTGGTGATTTTATCAATACAGGGTTTGTAATTGTTCTGTTCACTGTATTTACCATTCTATGCTGGAGTGCAGAGGTACATTACACTATTATTTTGGTTTTATTATACATATTTATTGTAGTTGAGTTGTGTCATGGCAGGGAAGGGAGTCAACACGCGAATTGATACATGCCACTGGAGATCACAAGATGTAGACGTATGATTGCCCACACCAGTCGGCAAGGCACTTGATGATGATGATTGTAGTTTGTAGTATTAGTAACAGAGAGATGCCTCACAGGCAGTGTCAAACTGTAGGCTTCCTGAATATGAAGTGGTTATAACATGTTGGTTGCTTCTGGGGGAGTATCTTCCACATTCAGAGTTAAGATTGTTGTGCAAGGTTACCACACTCCAATCAGATACTGCCCCAGGGGAAGTAACTCAGTACGGTTTGGTGGATTTATTGTTTTATGTGGATTATGTCAAATGACATACAATATCAGGAACATAGATGGTATGCAATCACAAGCTGAATCTCCATTCTCACAACATATCGCAAAGACATCATGGAGATGCCAAAGGAGATGTCGACATACTCAGTCAGACTACATTGAAACACATCTCCACCAGCCTCTTACTGGACCAATATAAAATGACACAAAGTAGTGCAGCTTTACATAACAAAATTACGACACATACTTACGACACATCTGTTATGTAAAGCTGCACTACTTTGTGTCATTTTATATTGTTTACATTTTCACAGCTTTACCGCAGTTCCACCCAATTTTATTCATATTATTACTGGACCAGAGCAGTCCTGAAGCTTGGACTTCTGTACAAACATAAGTTGGATTCTCTTGTCTCGTGTCCACACCTTCTTAATTCTGGACTTGGTGCCCTTCTGTGAGATGTCCGTGTTCTCGTTCACCTACTGGGACCTGTTACAATAATAGCCTTTACGGCTCATGGCGGAGGGAGAGTTGTGAAGGAAGATTCTGGTGCTTTTGCGTTAACCACAAGTAGGCTGAATATGGAAGTCATGGCAATAAGTAAAGCAATAACATGGCACGAGACACAACATTTACTTGGTGTCAAAGACTGAAGTATAGAAGACCACCCTGAATGAGTGGTCTACCTCAAGATAGAAGACCACCCTGAATGAGTGGTCTACCTCAAGTAGATTCGAGGTAACCCAGTGCCCCTACATGAGGGCAGGGTAGGTGATAGGGAGGGGAACTATTAACTAGTTCTCTCATAAGACACGGAGATGTCAACCACAGAGAGTAAGCACTCTGGTCACGGCAGAATCACGCCTACGTGATAGCCACGGAGAAGTGGAATCCCACTCAAGAGTAAACGGCTACTCTAAGCGTGCTGAGTGTTGCAGCACGCAAAAAGCCGAAGGATGCACGAGGTCCTTCCGCGGGCTGTGTAGCCACGCAAGTAGAATAGTCAGACGGGGACTGACTTTCATAGTGAGCGCATCGATTAGTGTCGATGCGCGTTTCCTTAGCCAAGTAGATAGAGTTAGCTGTAGGGATAGGATATGACTGGATAGGGAATTCTGTGTCTTTATGTGTGATTTAATAGCGACCGTTTTTGTGCAGTAATCTATTGTTAAAGAGCCAGTGACAATAAAATGCATCATCCATACCTCTCGTACGACTTGCAATATTTTTGTGTGGTACGGGAGAAGTTGATCCTGTAATGCCTGACGCATCGGTTGCTGACAGGCTAGGATTAAAGTGGTGTCAGAAGTGTAGCTTGGACAATTGTTCAAGCTAAAACACTCACCCACGGCTCTGAAATAGTATTATTGTTATTTAATCACGGGGTTTAATTTGTGTTAGTGTGATAATGACGTGTGCAGACTAGGTCGAGTTGCGAGCTGTGCTGTGCCTATCGTGACCAAATAATATTTATTTGTGCTTAATGAAATATTTTGTGCTTATAATCATGTGTTCTTCGAAGTTGTAAGTATTGATATTATTGTTTTCTATCATTTATTTATGTAATTACTTATTTGTTTATGAATATGTGTCAAATATGATTCATGGCGGAGCGATACACAAAACAAAATGAGCCGAGAACATTATTGATTTTCCAATCTAAAAATAGCGCTGCGCCTCTGACGTATTGCGGCTGACAAACAGCTGTATTGCGCCATTTGCAATCGGCGACGGATTGTTGACAAATCGCAAAGCGGCTGCTCGCCTGAATCATTGGCTTATACCAAACATTATTTGTTCAAATACGTTATTTATTGAATATATTTATTTATTTAAACATTATTATTACCTTTATATTTATTTCAAAGCATTTATGTAATTATTTATACACCTATTCTAATTTGTTACCGTCACGATGGCACTACTTTTGCTATGCAAATAAGACTGAAAGCCAACGAATGAAAGCCAACAATGCAGTGTTAATTGATACATCATCTGATAGTGAGAGTGAGACTGACTGTGAAGTTGAAAATGTATTACCATTCAACCAATGTGAAGATGTGTGTTGTGTAAACGATATTTTAAACTTTGATAATTGTGAGCAATGTCACCAATTTCATGCAGACGGCAAACTTACATGTGGACATATTGTAACATCCTCCTTTGAGAATGCAAACGCAGCTGTAGCCTCCAGAGGCAATCTATTGTTTCACTCTGCATTGGTCAATGATAAGCCATGCCGATGTTTGCTTGACAGTGGGAGCTCTATTATTGGTATTAAAAAGGAACTTGTTAATCCAAAGGATTATACTGGTGACTCTGTAAAGTGCCGTACGTTTTCTTGTAACATAGAAACCTATCCTCTGGCAAGAGCCCGTATAAACACTCCGTTCCTTTCTGGTACCTTTACATGTGCAATATTAGACAACCCTTGTACTGATTTAATTCTTGGGTGTCTACCCCAGCTAAGGCACTGCACAGATGAAGAAATATCCGCCTGGGAGGAGAAAAATGGACTAACTCCAGTGAACAGTGCAGATATCCTCAAACATCCTAACAAAAGTGCTAGACCCATAATACTTGAAACAGATCAAGACGTAATGGTGCTACTACCAGACAAGCATAATAAAATGAGAACTTCTTGGCAAGGGCCATTCAAGGTGATACAGAAAATTTCAGATGTCGACTATGAAATATCAATAAACGGACACTTAAAGATATTTCATGTCAACATGTTGAAACCTTACTTTTCACGACAAGAGACAGAATTAGAGACAGACGAACACAATGCATCCACACCGAGTGATGAGACGACGGACATACACAACGCAACTACACTAGTTAGCGAGACTGGCAAATCCGACGATATCCATACACCTAGTGAGTTTACAGAAAACGCACTTAGCACCACAACTGTACTGAATCAGGTAGACGACGACGGGATGGAACTACCTGTTCCAATTGTCGACAAGACTGCGACATTAGATTCTATACGAGTAGAACAGGGACTAACAGACGAGCAACGACGACAGATAATAGAGTTAGTAACGGAATATAAGGACATATTTTCCGACATTCCAGGTAGGATGGACAGAATCGAACACTCCATTCTTCTTTCGGACTCTAAGCCTATTAAATGCTGGCCGTACTCTATCCCACTCAGCTATAGAGAAAGTCTAAATAAGGAAATTCTTAATTTAGAAGCTAGTGGGATCATTCAGAAATCTACATCTGAGTACTCCTTTCCAATCGTCCTTGTCAAGAAAAAAGACTCCACCATTCGTCTTTGTGTGGACTATAGAAAGCTCAATAATGTCACTAAGATCGACGCAGAACCAATTCCTTCCTGCGAAGATCTTATTCTGGACATGTCCACTTCCAAAATCTTCTCTAAATTAGACCTTACTAAGGGATATTGGCAGGTCCCTATGCAGACTGAATCTATCCATCTTACTGCTTTCTCAACACCTTTAGGTCTCTACGAGTGGCGTTTTCTTCCTTTTGGACTTCGCTACGCTCCTGCCACTTTCGTACGCTTAACTAGAGATTTACTTCATGGAGTGACGAATACAGTGACATATATAGATGATATTTGTGTCCATACAGATGACTGGACAACACACTTACTGAAACTCAGACATGTCTTTGATAGGTTGCGACTCTTCGGTCTCACTGTCATACCGAGCAAAGTCGAATTGGGCCTACAAGAAATTGATTTTTTGGGTCATGTCATTTCACAAGGACAACTAAAAACTGACAATAGAATTATTACTAAAATTATGAACCTGACCATGCCTACAACGAAAAAGCAGGTCAGGAGTCTTTTGGGTTTAGTAAATTACTATAGTAAGTTCATACCAAACTTAGCTGAAATTACAAGTGTATTTTCAAATGTGTTAAAAGCATCAGTCAAATTAGATGTCAAAGATGCATTATTAATTTCTGCATTGTCAAAATTGAAACTCCTATTTAGTAATGTACCAATCCTCCGTTTGCCTAATCCTAGGCTCGTTTATTATCTTAGGACAGATGCCAGCAGGATTTCCATCGCTGCAGTACTAGGCCAGTTTTATGATGGCATCTTCCATCCAATTTGCTACGTGAGCCGCAAGATCACACCTGCTGAGTCCAGATATTCCATATCAGAGTTGGAAGCCCTAAGCGTCATCTATGCGGTGAGGAAGTTGCATCGATTTCTGGCGGGTGTTCACTTTGTGGTCCAGACTGACAACTCCCCGATCACGGTCATACAAAGTGGGGTACATCGCAACGACCGCATCTACGGGTGGTCATTGATATTACAGAATTATACTTTTAGTATAGAACATATTAAGGGTAGGGATAACATTCTGGCAGATACCCTGAGTCGACCATCTGAGGTAGAAATACCTGATATTCTACATGAGTAGTTAGTATAAGAAAGATTAATTAGTACTCTTAGAGGATCCTGTGTAAAATATCCTATTTATTACATAGACATGATTTTCAGGACTGTGTGCTAAGAACATTGAACTACCATGTGTCCGTAGACAGCAAAATAAGAACTATGCTCCAGGAACAAGTGTATCACTGTGTGTACATAGACAGCTCGTTACTTACTATGCTCCATTTGTGTTCCGGTGAATCACCTGTGTTAATCATGGAAGAACAGTGTCAGAACATTGCATAAATAACAGACACGAATTTACTGGTCTACGTCACGTGCGGAATCTACGAGCGAAATAAGACCCATAGGACACAAGTATGACTGTGTAGTGTATTTAGTATACCCAGGATAATTATGTATATATAAACTATGCCAACGAAAACAATTTCTGAACATTATGGCAACCAATAACCTGAGGTAAATAGATACCATGTATATATACCTAATATTGTGATATGTATTATAACAGTTTTAATATAGTGTTAAATTATAGTTAGATTAGTTACTTTAAGATAGAGTAGATTAGATTTAGAGAATATAAATAGATTTTTTTGTAGTTTAAATAAATCATTAATTTACCCACTTACGTAGGATAAAATTAGATGAGGACAATACTTACACTTAACCCTTTTAATGCTACGTAATTCTGAGTAGCGTCCTGCCCAGTGCTAAATACTTTCTCCGCCGACAGCCCCGCCTGTGCTAAATACTTTCTTGACCTCTAAGAAACTGGAAATGTCATGGCGGTGTTGACCATTTTTGTAACACCGGAAAATTTAAGCACTCCTAAACTGGGTAGGTTGGCACCATTGTTTGAACAAACACTTTTACAAAGAGATAAAACAACAAACTAGCTTATTCATGTTTTAAAAATGTTTAGTTTAAAGTTATTTTAATTATATATAAATAATAATGTATTAATATTAAGATATTAGGTAAAAGATGGAAAAATTAAAAAAATAAAATGTAACAATATGGTGGAATGACGATGTTACAGAAGCAATAACAGAGAAAAATAAACTATTCACATTATTTTAAAAGGACACAGACAATCGGAAGACCAATAACAAGATGGATTGATAGTGTAACGGAACATACGCAAAACAAGGAATGGAATGACAAGAAAAGACCAAAGGAAAGTTAATAATTTAGTTGTTTGTGGAAGACCCCGAAGCAAGGTACGACACAGAGAGGTACATCACAATCCTTGCACATATATCTTGATTCCCGTCGTTTTTTATTTTTAGAGCACACCACACACTTTCTTGTTGGCCCCTTCTTCTGTGACGTTGTGGACTCTATTGTAGATGGGAAATGACGATGTACCAATCGTAGTGGCAGATCTTCGCTCCTTCGTCCCCCTCCACTCTTTCTTCTCTCCGTAGAATATTTTTGTAGAATTTCACGAATTAAAGATAAATGAAAATCAGCAAGAGGAATATTATTCCCCGTTACCAATTTGTACATGGAATATGCATTTAAAATAGACAGATCTAGAACATGAAAAAACAGTTTCTTGTACCACTTTACAGTTTTCCTAATTGACTCAATAGAACTGAGAAGCATGTCAGTCCGATCAACCGCGCCCATATTTTTATTGTAGTCAACAATGCACTTTGGCTTTTGTGTATTTTCTCCGGTTTTCCAATCTTTTTTCTCTGTTGGTACAATGTCTGAATTGTGACATGTAGACAGCATCCAAACTTCTCTTTTGTCGCACCATTTCAGGGCTAATAAACAGTTTGTAGACCTATAGCAAATTCCTTTTTTAATAATTTTTCTTCCATTTTAGGCAAATTCTGTCTATTCTTTCTGACCGTGCCACATGCATTAGTTGCATGATCGTGAAGCCACATAAACAAATTAGGACTGGTGTACCAATTATCTACAAAAAGGGTATGCCCGTTTTGGAGATATGGTGCCAGTAAAGTAGTAACAATATCAGCCCCCTTCCCAAGACCTGATACAGTAATGTCACTGTTGACACCAGTGTAGACAATAAAATCTAAAATATAACCCGTTCTGCAGTCACACATAACAAATGTTTTCACACCAAATCTGCTTCTCTTTGATGGAATGTATTGCTTGAATGATAATCGTCCTTTGAACAAAAGGAGCGATTCATCAATAACAACATTCTGATATGGCGAAAATGCACTCTTGAACGACGTACGCAAACTGTCAATCACACTTCTAATCTTGTAAAGTCTGTCTCCGCCGGCGTCAACGTTGTTGTCTGCGAAGTGCAGCATTCGCAAAAGTAGTAAAAATCGATCCCGAGACATTACCTCGCTGAACACAGGAGTACGGAGCAAAAAGTCCTTTGACCAGTACTCAACTATTTTAAGTTTCTTTACTCTTGGCATTAGCATGCACAAAGCAAAAAAGCAAAAAAGTTCGTCATAATTAGTATCTGTCCAGCGGGAAAGACGAGCGCTAACAGTGTCAGGAGCATTCTCTAAAATGTTCTTGTAAAACCTGTTGCATTCATCAGCGATGCCTATAACAAGTGTTTCAGTGAAAAATAGTAAAAAAAACTCAAGCACTGAACTGTCCTTATTGACAGCCGCTTTACAGCCAGAGCTGGAATCATCAAAACCGTGTATAACCGGTCTCAAATCATTGGAAGTCCATGCCATTGAGTCGGTTTTCTGCCGTTTTGAGGGCATCTCCTCATTCTCACTGGACTCTGCTTCCGATGATGATGAGGACGCAGGACTGGCAAATAACCTCTTTTCAGTTACGCCGGTTTTTTCTTTCGATGTAGATGGTTGCATGATCTCGTCATCTTCGTCGCTCATTTGGAATTCATCTTCGCTGTCACTTCGTGAAAGAAACTCCATTAATTCTTCATCTATACGAACTGATTTCTTCGCCATTTTATAAAACAATTATGTGAAAAGCACAAATACTCTATCACAAACGCGGGGGTATTATAAAACCAGTACACCGTAGAAATTAAAACGCACAAAACAGGCTTGTTGCTGGTGAAATTGCCTCAACAACACATTATCAGCACACTAACGCCTGTTGAGCCTGTGAAATAGGTCATTTGGATCTAAAAATAGGTAACCTTTGTGCCCCATTCATAAACGCTTGAAAACGGCTATAGCCTTCTTGTATAGATGGTATAAACGGGTTAGCTCGTCCATAGCACCGGGGGGACAGATTACGGGAGGCGAGTCAACTCGTCAACAGCATCGTACCGCGGTACTACTTAACTTGTCTATAGCCGCGAAAGGGTTAATAATAGCTAATTAAAAAACCAGGATAGAAAGTTTAGATAAGACCAGTATTATTTAGTGTAGATAGGAATAACACCATTTAGTTCATTTCATTTCACTTTATTTCATTCCATCTTAATGAACACTTCAACAACATCATCATTTAATATTAAATGTAGTTTACACCTTATAGGATTAAAGTATACAAATAAAATTCATCAATTACAACATTTAGAATAAATATATCAATCATATATTTGTTTTTTCATTAAAACATTATTTAGAATTTGGTTACATTTCACATCACCCATTTCAGAAAAGTACATAACTCATCTCACATCATTTTCATTTCTAGATAGTTAGATTACTTCCCTTAAATTAGATTGATTTTCTACAACAAGTTAGAATATATAGATATAGAATGAGTATTAGTATGTCATTAGAATATAGAGTTTAGTAATATCAGGGTACAATTCTATCAACCCTATTTCATCCATGTACATATTTTGTAAATACATGACTCGTGCAGTAAGTTAGGCACAGTCATTAAGCTCAACGTTTTCAAACGAGCTAAACTTGTACAGTGTCACTTCAAGGTTTTTAAACAGTTGGGAGGATAAAAGATGTGTGACAAAAGTGTGAAAGTGAGAGAAGAGGGAAAATATATAAGAGAGAATGGGGACAACCAGCGGATTTTTTCTGCCGCTCAACGCGACTTTTTTATTTTTTGTCTGCGTCAAGCGTTTGCTTTTGATAGTGAAAATGTATTGTCTTCAATGTGGTGTGTATAGTTTAGTGTAGTTTAGTATAGATCTTAGATAAAGTATTTTAAGTCTCATAAGACGGAAACGTAGCCACGAATTAGTGTTATACACTTGTTTGTGGCCACATTTAACCGAATTATGGCACTTGAAAACTAACTTACATACATATTATAGATAGACACATATGTTAGAAATTAAAGTATATTAATAGTTACATGAAAACACACAAACAACCAGGAAAACAAACAGGTAAATTACATACATTTGTTAAAACAAAGAGGGATAACTCCGGGTCAGGGGACACAATAGACAACAAAACACTAACTTAACAGTGAAAGATAACTTTACACGCGGAAGCGAGATAGGTAAAGCCTGTCGCACACAGCTTGTGTAAAGGTTGTTTAATATTATATGGGGGACATGAAGCAATTCATGTGTTGACCCTAATAAAGTCAACTTTGTATGGGTAGTGAGTTAATTTGCTATTTGAGGGCAGGTCTTATAAGACAATGGTCCGGTTCAGACAAACCTCTAATTAATATAATATTGCAATGAGAAGAGGGCTCACGCCAACCAGACAAGTTTGTGGCGATCACCAGTAGCCAAGTAAAGTGAGACTACATTGTGACAATAGTCAGTGTCAAGAGGTGAGGTTGCTTCCTCTACAATGATACGAGTTCAGGCTCTATAATGTAGCGAGCTCACCTCAAGCTCTATGTGGCTCTGGGCATCAGGGGTACATGACAGCATATATTGAGGCATTCTGACACAGGACAGGGTAACCATCTGAATTCCACAACAACGACTCAACGCATATACTGATGGAGTGAACTGCAATGTATTTACTACAGCTGATCGTAGACTACGGTGATGAGTGTGGGATTGATGCCGACTTCAGTCATTCTCTCTCTCCATGCACTCCCGCTCTTCAATCAGAAATCATCTCCACAGACCAGTGAAAGTGTTGGGAACAAGGCCAGCCATCTAGTGTATCATGCAAATCCAATATATTACTCCTACCTTCACTTGGAGCTCACCATACTCGAATTCCAACAGCTAGCGCTGCCTTTGGTGACTTATGAACTTCAGTCACGGTTTGACTCCCGAGACTGGTATTGAAAGCACATCCGATCACCTTGTCCGCTGGCACACAAACTAATGCTTAAGCCGTTATCGCGTTAGGTGACGTCGTATCATGACGTCTAAATTGCGTTCAATGTTGGTGTCACAATGTTCACCATTTGTGACACCCGTTATCTTCTTCTTTGATGCGCTAACTCATCAATTGCCTGCCTCACTGTCATTTACTACATGACAGCTTTGCCCCCTCTACAATGAAAATGATCGTTAGACCATTTTCTATGTTATCTTGACATGCAGGCAAATGATGTCCACGACGTAAATTACATCCTATTGTGATAGACAACGCATTCACCGTCCTTGGAACTTAGTTTGTCAACGTGAACCAATCTAGATCGTGGGATATTGAACACCGGACTAAAATACAAGTCCCGAACACCGCCACCTCTACATTCTATAAATGATCCCTGAGATGTTATCGCGTTAACATGCCCGACTACTTGTAACTAAACTAAGGCTCAAACACCGCCAGTTCATATATTAAGATCTGTTATCGCGTATATATGTTGACACCTTAAAACTACTAACGGTCTCTATATCCCCGAGTGCCGTCAGTTAAATAAAAACACCATCCAGTGTTGCATACCCAACGATCACATGATCCGTAGTCGACAACTGATTGTCCTTGACGTGAATACATATATCCACACAACTGCAAGTCGACCTGGCACACCCTCATTTCTTTTCGCTATAGCATGTCGATAGGGAAAACTATTCTCAATATCACTGTGTTATATAGCTATAATGTGTTGTTCATTTGTTATATGTATCTATGTATCCTATAATGTGTAGTGTTTACTATATGTTTGTGTCTATTAATTTTCTTTCATTCCTTTCTCTTCCTTCATCCATCGTGAAAATGATATGTATGATGATCAATAGTTAACACAGCACATACTACTGACATTACAAACTACAACACATTAATGTGTGGATAATTAGAATAACAAATATCAATCCTCATAATACTTATAAAAACAAAATATATAAACATAACATTAAAACAATAAACATATTCATTTATGAAACATGTATATCACTTAAGATATAATTAATTAATTTGATCGGAGATCCGCACAGACTCTGTCCTCGAGTTTATGTCCTATATTAAAAATTCCAAAATCATGAATTTGTTCATAATTTTCTTATACTAACACAATTAAAATTATCTACAAACCACCACCGATAGTACCATATTGGCTTGTGAAAGAATGAAGCCACACAAATTGGTTATGCCGCTTCCGCCCTACACACATCTAGCGACGTGAAACTTTTCACCTGTTTCTCTGAAATAATAATAACAACAAGTGACTAATCTTACGTCCATACTCTCTTTTAAAAAAAAAATTATATATTTATCTGTGGTAATTCAGACTTAGCCACAGTCATCCTACCGTAATGTTACACTAAAAAAAAATAAATCAGAAAACATAACTATATATATATATATTACATATACATAAAACTTTCATAGTTTATTTATAGTCTACTGAGTAGATCAGCTAGATTATTTATGTTCTAAAAATTGAATTCCTGAATTGCAAATTCAGTTTTATTTGGCTCTATCGTAAAATCAAACATCCGAATGCGACAAAACAAACCATCTGTCTAGGAATGTACGATGATGTACTATTTCAGTATTATGGCTGATACGTTTGTGATGTCTTTAAATAATAAATGTAGAATGATAACGGATAATTCTGAAAACAAAAAGAAGGTATAAGAATTCCTATAAACAGAAAGGCGCTACTGGCGCGGTCATGTGTATAGAATCCTCCGCCATCTCAGATATGATCCATACAACTATATAAATTTCGCCATGCTCGCTCTTACCCAGTCTATTTGAGCCTAGGTTTTAGATAAAGATAATTGCTTATAAAAAAAAATGATTGATAATATGAACCAGACAATAATACAAATACAGTACACTCCACTTATAACAATATTTATGATGACAAAACAATCACAATGACGCTACATGTTTTATTTACGGCTAGTAGAATTCACTTTGAGATGACCAAGAATTTTCTTCCTAACAGATATTTAACCAATTTCTGACCAGAATTTACCAACGATAAAGTAATTTCATAGCGTTTGTGTGATTCGTATACCTTTCTCCCAGAGTACAAGACAAGATGTAGTATTTTCCTACAACCTTGTGGAAGAATGTACACGACAGACAGTAAACAGGTACCATCCACCACAACACCATTATTTGCTCCGAAAATGATCTTAGGACTGATCATTGAATGTGCTTCCTGCAAAGGACTCTCAGATTCGTCATACCGTGTCGTCAGGCAGGTTGTTAGAATACATTGTACAGAATCATCATCTATACCTATAATATGGCTCACCTTCCGGCGTACACCATATTGTACCATCTTAATCACACTCCCTGTAACCTTAGCTATACATTTTATTACTTTGTTTGTTATGATAGATAGAAAGGAAATCAACCAGAAGAAAGTATCGACTAAATCAAATGAAGTATCTGTTTTCATACACATATTCTTCGGATTACAAGACGGAACTGTCACTGATATGTCATATGTCCGTGGTTTTCTATCCACTTGTATGATGTCCTGTTGCAGCGTTATTGCTGCGGCTTGAACTGTCTTATTATCTTTAGGTTCCACCATAACTGGATGTGACATGTGTGTGTTTGAAACCAGACCATCATGAGGTAATCGACTTTCCTTTTGTATTTGTGTATTATTAACGGTGTTTGCTACAATATGCTTCCTTTCCCATTCTGTTATGTCCTCACACGAAACATCACATAATTCAGGGATATTTCCAATAAAGACATCCACAAATGGGTCCGGCAACGCAGCTACCTTTATTTTCCTAGAAAAATATGGGCAGTTTATATCAGCCCAGGCAACTGGAAACCTTTCTCTTCTACCTCCAAAAGTTCTACAGGTCACATGCTCTCCAGTATAGTCGGTTTCATTAATTAGCTTTTTATGTATTCCCACTATACTCGACCCGGAATCGCGTACTAAGCTACATTTCTTTCCATTCACTATGGCGTGTTGTACGATCAGTGATCCATTGGTAATTTGGACCGCATTAGCCTCCTGCACATGTATTTTATGACCACACGTCAAGTTGCCCTCTTTGTGAAAGATCTTGCATGTATCACACATTGGGTCGATGGGAGAATATTCTACTTCTACCGTATTTGCATGACTAGTCTCGTCCGAGTCACTGTCACTACTAGATGTTAGCATCCCTATGTTTGCTTCTTTATACAGTTGTCTTAACGGACAAGCTAAAAACCTATGTCCAAAACTTTTACATTTAAAGCATTGTGTTTGTCTTTGATAGGTGTTAAATCTGTCTCTATTTCTAAGTGCTAATTTCTTTATGTAACTGTCAAACTGCGGATGTTTGTCACACATTTGATTTGAGCCGTGGGTGAAACCACAGTATTTGCAAGTTGTCCACACACCCTTTTTCTCGTGTTTAACATAAGGTTGATACTTTGGTTGTTGTTGTTTTTCCCTCCTTTGATGTTGTCCCCCAGACTGTTGTTGTGTTTTGTATCCCTGCATCCTTGATTTATGAGGGAATCTATCACATGCGTTTGTCTCCACCAATGGGGAAAAACTATTATTAAATATGTCTTTGTGGGCGTCGAAGAAAGACTCTCCCTTCTCATCCATCTGCTGTATACTCGAACATTTCTGTTCAATAAGAAAGGTAGACATAGATGGAGGAACCGCCGAGATCAGTCTGTCTCTAACAATCAAGTCACGTAGCTTCTTGTAGTCATCGGTAACATTGGCTGATCGAGCCCATTTATCGAATGTTAATTGAGTCAAAGAGGAGAAGTCAAGGAACGTCTGTCCTGCTTTAGGACTAAGATTTTTGAATGATGCACGAAGGCCAAATTCGTCAAGACAAAAATGAGACAGCAGCCTCTTACGAATGTATGAGTAATCACTACGTAACTCATCTGGGATTAGTTCTACAACCTGCAAAGGTTCACCACTCAAGTGCCTATGCAGCAAAACTGCCCATTCGGTCTCTGCAACTCCATAGTGTCTCAAGATTAGCTCAAAATTAGTTAGCCATGCAGAGACGGAATCGGAGTTGGAGTATGTCTTTATCACCCCATTATATTTCTTAATGGCCTCTGTGGACTGTGCCTCCACCCTGTTCCTAGCAATCTGTTCATCCTTGTCCTTCTCGTACTGTTTCATTTTGAAGTTATTCTCCAATTCTTTTTCCTTCAGAAGCTTTTCTGTATTCAATTTCTCAAGATTAAAAGCCATCTCTTTTTCTCTTAATTGTGCTTCTCTATCTAGTTTTTCCTTATCTGCAGCGATCTGCAATGCCATCCTTTCCTTATCAGCTAGCAATTGAGCTGCAATTCTGTCATTTTCTGCGGCTATCCTCTCTTTATCTGCTGCAATTTGAGCTGCAATTCTGTCATTTTCCATAGCCATTTTTTCCTTCTCAAATACTCTTTGTCTCTCTTGTTCATCTAGTCGATCCTTTTCCAATTGTCTAATCGCAACTCTTTCGTTCCTTTCGTGAGCTTGAAAATCTGTAAATTGTTTCTCCGACCACGATATAAGATCTGCTCCTGTCAAACCTGCATCTTTCCCAATTGCAACAAAATCCTGTAATGATGACATGTTTTTATGTTTCTACAATATTCAATAATAATAATCAAAGTGCGAAATGAATGAAACGAAAAAAAAAATATTTTACCAAACCATAGACATGGCTTATAAGTATTAAAATCGACAGATAAAATCGAAGAAAGTCGAAAGAAATAATTAATAAATTACAATTAGATACATTAATAATGAAAATGACAAATAATTTTATAACAGACACGACCTATAACTCAGCAGTTACAGTATAGACAGAGTTAAAGTTCTTTAGATTCCAGCATTATGTAACAACTCAATAATGCACCGCGCATAAGACCTCACAAGACAAAATAGCATAAAATTGTGTATCACGCCTATGACGTCATCACACTTACGATAATAAAGACAAAATAAATGCGTGCAAAATTACAGTATTCTGACCATAACTAATTACTGACAAACCACAAACAAATAGAATACTTAGCTCAAGAATAAGTAAACCTTTTCCAACAGTTTGATAGTAGAACAATCCACTCGATTTGATAAATAATTTTGTTCGATGTTACTCCGTAAGCACGACTTTGATGAGTTTATATGTACGTTCCTGAAATCCAAGGTCTGCGTACCTTCATAAATGATATCACTGTGTCCATTTCGTTGTACTTAGGCGTTAATTCATCACGTTTCCGTATATGTTTAAAATGTTGAACTGTCGTAGGTTACACAAATTATGAAAATAACACTCTAGGCACGATGCCTGTGATCAACCTTAGAAGGAGCCTGACTGATGTGAGTGTTATTTGCTACACAATGTAGCTATCAGGTTTAGCACTATTTTGTAATGCGCTGTCTATATGCACTAAGATGACCACTGTGTTGATACAGCCTCAGCGAGGCGTTGATTATCTTGTACACTTGAATAGCACTGGAAAAACAAAAATTCGTTTTCCATAGAACATATGTCACTGTGACGAACTGTTGTTGGTATAGACGATACAATCAACCAGCGAAGGTAACCCAATGACGATCCGACAATCCCTGCCTTTGTAGATCTTGATATCAATCAGTTATTACAAATCTTCCGTATCACGTGTGTCTCCTATGTATCGTGACCTCTATTTTTAATCCCCAAACTGGTACTTGATAGTTTTTCCAAATATAGTCCACTTAGACTTTCAATCTTGCTCTTATAATGAGTATAATAACTCGTAAGCAAATGTTCTCTATCTAGATCAACAATCAGAGCGATAATGTCAATATACGGCTCTCGGACAATTAAGTACAGTACCGACCTCTTTAGCATCCAGAAAACAGTCTCCAACTGACACTGACAGTGCGGTTAATCATTTATAAGATGATAAGACAATTAACAACCGAGGATGCGCCACTTGATCACCAGCTATTGATCGGCATGATCCTCACATTTACAGATACGTTGCGTGTTCATGAATGTGTTTCTTTATCAGGCTGAGAAACTGACCGTCACTATGTCACGAGGTAATGGTTCAAATTTCTTCGGATGACGCTCCCATGTCAAAACCAATGGTTCAAATCTCTTCGGACGATGCTCCCATGTCAAGAGGTGAGGTTGCTTCCTCTACAATGATACGAGTTCAGGCTCTATAATGTAACGAGCTCACCTCAAGCTCTATGTGGCTCTGGGCATCAGGGGTACATGACAGCATATATTGAGGCATTCTGACACAGGACAGGGTAACCATCTGAATTTCACAACAACGACTCAACGCATATACTGATGGAAGTGAACTGCAATGTATTTACTACAGCTGATCGTAGACTACGGTAATGAGTGTGGGATTGATGCCGACTTCAGTCATTCTCTCTCTCCATGCACTCCCGCTCTTCAATCAGAAATCATCTCCACAGACCAGTGAAAGTGTTGGGAACAAGGCCAGCCGCCTAGTGTATCATGCAAATCCAATATATTACTCCTACCTTCAACCTGGAGCTCACCATACTTGAACTCCAGCAGCTAGCACTGCCTTTGGTGACTTATGAACTTCAGTCATGGTTTGACTCCCGAGACTGGTATTGAAAGCACATCCGATCACCTTGTCCGCTGGCACACAAACTAATGCTTAAGCCGTTATCGCGTTAGGTGACGTCGTATCATGACGTCTAAATTGCGTTCAATGTTGGTGTCACAATGTTCACCATTTGTGACACCCGTTATCTTCTTCTTTGATGCGCTAACTCATCAATTGCCTGCCTCACTGTCATTTACTACATGACAGTCAGTAGGAGTCTATTTAGTTACCCAGAACCAGGTTATCAATAGTCTTTGACAAAAATTAGAGACACTAATTTTTTAGAAACCTCTTGCGTCACAACCATGAGTCAAAGTTTGTAACGCAACACAGGAGGGGAGGGTGTGTGTCAAAGACTGAAGTATAGAAGACCACCCTGAATGAGTGGTCTACCTCAAGATAGAAGACCACCCTGAATGAGTGGTCTACCTCAAGTAGATTCGAGGTAACCCAGTGCCCCTACATGAGGGCAGGGTAGGTGATAGGGAGGGGAACTATTAACTAGTTCTCTCATGAGACACGGAGATGTCAACCACAGAGAGTAAGCACTCTGGTCACGGCAGAATCACGCCTACGTGATAGCCACGGAGAAGTGGAATCCCACTCAAGAGTAAACGGCTACTCTAAGCGTGCTGAGTGTTGCAGCACGCAAAAAGCCAAAGGACGCACGAGGTCCTTCCGCGGGCTGTGTAGCCACGCGAGTAGAATAGTCAGACAGGGACTGACTTTCATAGTGAGCGCATCGATTAGTGTCGATGCGCGTTTCCTTAGCCAAGTAGATAGAGTTAGCTGTAGGGATAGGATATGACTGGATAGGGAATTCTGTGTCTTTATGTGTGATTTAATAGCGACCGTTTTTGTGCAGTAATCTATTGTTAAAGAGCCAGTGACAATAAAATGCATCATCCATACCTCTCGTACGACTTGCAATATTTTTGTGTGGTACGGGAGAAGTTGATCCTGTAATGCCTGACGCATCGGTTGCTGACACTTGGGCGTGTTTCCTTAGTGACTCAATGAGTATGTTCAGGAAGATAGAGATGGGGTGGGTCCGGAGAGAGTGGGTGCTGTCTCTTGAGCGGTCTTGGCTTGCAAAGATTAGTTTAATGTTTGTTCCAGGGCATGCGGGAGTACAAGGAAATGAGCAGGCTGACAGGCTTGCAGGTAAGGCTACTGTGGAAGACGATCGAGCCATGGACTGGGCTGATATTCTTAATGTGCTACAAGAAGCAAATCGTTTGTGAGATGCCAGTGATGACTGCGAATCTACAACCATGGTCAGGCTGCAAAAACAGCAAGTTAAAAGAGGGGTGGCCAAACAAGAACACTACTCAGGAAGCCAAAGAAGATTAATAAACCAACACAGTACTGGTGTCATTAGCCGCTACACGCTGTGGGAATTAGTGAGTAGGGGACTTATGGACTGGATGTTTTGAGTTGCAATGAAGATGATCTGTCGACTAACTAACTAACAATACTAACACTAATAACACAGACACACATTCACATAGCCCAACTCTTGCAACATTTAAAACAATATCCTGAGCAGGCATGAACTGGCAATGGGTGTGTGATGAGATAGCACCATCATATTTGGCAGGCCTGAAAGCACAGAGGAATAGGTGGCCAGTCTTTTTCTCACTTTTTGAGATGAGACCGGTGTCAAACGCTCATCATGGCGAGCTCTTGACACTATAAGTACAGCTCCCTATCAACTACGTTAACTCTCATCTCACAGTGAGTTGAGTTGAGTTAAGAACCGACATCACTGCACTCAGGACATTCCCATACTCGCTCCGTCCCCTCTTTCAACAGCCAGTGAAGAGTCATACTACTAATCATTCCCACCGCTATCTGATTAAAAGTTCTCCTGGTCTTCCCTCTCAGTTTTGAGATTCTTCCAGAACCCCTGCCAATTCCCCGCAATCTCATTCTTTCCACATATGGGTTCTCAATCTGTTCCTCCGCCTTCTCCACCTGGTCCCACAAGCGCACGACCACCTCCCCCTTGTCCATAGGCAAAATACCACCAAGAGGTGCCCTCCTTGCTAGCCTATCAGCCTGTTCATTCCCCCATACACTCGCATGGCCAGGGCAAAATATCCATACAATTCTCACGATCTGTGACCTCTGAAGTGACGAGAGCCATTCCACACAAAACATTCCTTTCTCCACCTTGCTAAGCAGGGTACTGCTCTTGGTGAGGCCTTGCTTGAGGCGGATGTTGTCTGTCTAAATGACGGGACATCTCACAGAGATCATGACATTAACAGTTCAGCTCCCTATCAACTATGTTAACTCTCACCTCACCGAGCTCATGACATTATCAGCCTAGCTCCCTATCAACTATATTAACTCTCATCTCACTGAGCTCATGACATTAGCAGCCTAGCTCCGTATCAACTATGTTAACTCTCATCTCACTGAGCTCATGACATTAGCAGCACAGCTCCCTATCAACTATGTTAACTCTCATCTCACTGAGCTCTTGACATTAACAGCACAGCTCCCTATCAACTATGTTAACTCTCATTTAACTGAGCTCATGACATTATCAGCGCAGCTCCCTATCAACTATATTAACTCTCATCTCACTGAGCTCATGACATTATCAGCCTAGCTCCCTATCAACTATGTTAACTCTCATCTCACTGAGCTCATGACATTAGCAGCACAGCTCCCTATCAACTATGTTAACTCTCATCTCACTGAGCTCATGACATTAACAGCACAGCTCCCTATCAACTATGTTAATTCTCATCTCACTGAGCTCTTGACATTAACAGCACAGCTCCCTATCAACTATGTTAACTCTCATCTCACTGAGCTCATGACATTAACAGCACAGCTCCCTATCAACTATGTTAACTCTCATCTCACTGAGCTCATGACATTAACAGCACAGCTCCCTATCAACTATGTTAACTCTCATCTGACCAAGCTCATGACGTTATCAACCTGGCTGCCTATCAATTACATTAACTCTCAGCTGGCAGAGCTCATAAGATTATCAGCACGCTGCCTATCATATTGACCATCATATCCTAGAACACTATCTTGACCAGCAGTGAGAGCTGTGGACAGTATCAATCTGGCCTCTATCTCCTAGAACATTGTTTTGCCGTTCAAAACTACATTCTGGGAGATATGACAGTCGGTATGATACTGTCATCTCTCATTGCGCTCCCCCACCCGAAGCCGTTGACACAATGTGGGGTGTCGGGTTTGGTAAGCGCTGCCCAACATTCGGCGCTAACAGAAAGCAGGTAGTACCGTCTACTCTCATACGGTAGCTCAGTCATATCTGACTAACACCTGATACTGAATCCCTTAAGACACAACGCTGATTATCGCAACAGGGAACTTACATTTAATTGGGACTGAATGACACAGAGCTAGAAAGAATACAGTAGAAAATAAGTAAATATAAGAGGATTCACTAGGCAACTGAGAAATCTGAAAGTTACACACATACCTGATTCAAACCCAAACACTAAACAACAACTACATGCAACTTAAGTCTGTCTAACATTAACTCTGTTTTGTTGCACTTTCCAGGAATCCAGGACAATCTCTTAATTCTGAGCTGCCTTCAGGCTGGCCTGGATACGACCAGGAGCAGCAGCAGTACCTGGAATTTGGGCTCAATCTAAAAGTGAAGAATCATTTCATCAGTGAAAGAGTACACCTGTGGTCGGAGCAAATCCCTAAGTGGATTCAGGATTATCCTTTAACTAAACAAAATGATGAACTGTGAAAGATTCCTAAGTTAACCTTCACAGAAAGGAATAGTATAGTATCACAGTGTCATGTGTGAATGAAAGGGAATAATAGTGTGTGCCTTCTTCACAGATGATAGCTTGTTAGATTGTGCTACAAATAAGGCATAATAACTACAACACATGGTGGAATGTGAGTGGACAGATCAATTCATGCAGTAAATGTTCATCAACCATGGTTGCATGTGATCACATTTCTACCATCGCGCACCATCTGTCATCTCACATGCTCAGTACGTAGCTCTATCTCCAAACATTTTCTTCTTTGTCTTTGTTCCATTTCTCATCTTTTCCCTCCATGCCTCTTATGCGATCAGCTATTATGAACTGTATAGATGTCATGTGATCCCTTCATTGGAAAGAAAGAAATTATGATTATGTCTCATTTAATTACTTTTTTAATATTAATGATAAAACCATGAAATGTCCTTCCTCTAAAATTACTAGAGAGCGAACGAACAAAGTTTATTTTCAAAGGGTTAAGAATTGGGCATGCAGGCCAATCTGACATTCTGCCCTTCTTCTCTATTTCCTCTCATATATTATTTCATTCAACATCACTTATGAAGCTAATCTTAGACAACAACAAAGAACAAACAAGAGAGTATAAGACAGTCCATCATGATCTTATATTTGATGAATGAGAAACTCTTGAAAGCTGCTTTGCAGAAGATAAAATGTTATCGCTTTTATTGAAAGTGAGAAAGAGAGTAGAGTACTGAAGTACTATATTTAACCTTTTCTGCTGTATTGCCAAACATTTTAGAATGTTAATGAACAAATTAGGAAGAGCTTGGAAGCAACGGAGATGTGCCAGAGTTACAAACAATGATTGCCAGGATGAGGCTAATGAAAGTAGAAGATTATTGGCCACAGTAAGCAGGAGACAATGTTCTTTGATCATGTGATGAGAAGAGAGTCTTTTACAGAGCATCGTGATGAATGGAACGATCAGAGGTAGAAGAGACAGAAGCAGATGGAGAGAAATAATACAGGCTGGTCTATGTGGGGGGCTTGAAACAATAACATCAGTATAATTGATCCAGAACACCAAGGGCCGAGATCTATGGCAAGACACATGATGATGATGAAATGTCTGTCGCCAACCCACTGTTATCAAAGAATGATGAAGTTTAAAAATGTCTTTCTTGTGAACTCTTTCATTAAAATAAATAGTGGACTTTGAGAATGTTGTTTGTGTGAACTCTATTTGAAATGAATGGTTGACCTTGCTAATGTTTCATGTGAGCCTTTTGTTTGAAACTAATGACAAATGATATCTGATATCTTGTGTGAACTCTCCATCTGATTAAAATGAACTATGATTGTTTAAAAATGGTTTAAAAGGCAAGAAGATAGACTTCATTGAACCGGGTTTTATCCCGTGTGGCTGTGTCTGTTTTTGCAGGGCAGCCTGCTGAAAGCATTCGACAAAGCTTGAACTCCGTAGCTTCAACAACGACCCATAGAAGTCTGCTAGAAAATTACACTCGTGAACTGAATGATGTAACCCAGAATCGAACCCACAATCTTTGGAGCATGCGGCAAGTGGCATAACCACTTGACCACAGAGCTTCCCATTCTTATTGTATCTTGTGTCAACCTTTGATCCAATCATCCCATCTTGTTCCTCTTGTATCTTGTGTCAACCTTCCATCCAGTCATCCCATCTTGTTCCTCTTGTATCTTGTGTCAACCTTCCATCCAATAATCTCATCTTGTTCCTCTTGTATCTTGTGTCAACCTTCCATCCAATCATCTCATCATCATCTCATCTTGTTCCTCTTGTATCTTGTGTCAACCTTCCATCCAATCATCTCATCATCATCTCATCTTGTTCCTCTTGTATCTTGTGTCAACCTTCCATCCAATCACCTCCTCTGGTATCTTGTGTCAACCTTCCATCCAATCATCTCATCATCATCTCCTCATCTTGTTCCTCTTGTATCTTGTGTCAAACTTCCATCCAATCATCTCATCAACATCTCTTCTTGTTCCTCTCGTATATTGCATCAACCTTCCATCCAATCATCTCATCATCATCTCATCTTGTTCCTCTTGTATCTTGCATCAACCTTCCATCTAATCAACAGTCATAAATAAGGCTGGCCAATAAAGGCAAAATAAAGTTAGCAATACTGTTGTACAAAAGCTATCACTCCCCACCCCCCAACCCCTCTTTCCCCCACCCCCAAGAAATCAACATACAGCTGAAAGATGCTGGTGTTGACAGCGAGGTCCTGTAAAGGATATGCTTTAAAAAAAAATATAGTAAGAAATCTGGCTTCTTCCGTCACAATAACTGATTGGTTGGATACCTAGAGTTCATATCACAGAGATAAAGACAAAAATCACCGTATTTAATTACTCTGACTGAAAGAACAAGAGAAATAGCATGACAAGTGCAGAAATCTTCTTACTGAAAAGTTGTGTGTGACCTGTTCCATTGTATGAGTGCCAATGGTGGATAATGAGTAATGAAGGCAGTAGAGATGGTGGTGTTATGAAGAATTTGAGAATATTGTGGGCAGATAATATAGAATAAATGCAGAGTTATTGACAGCTGCAGCATTACTAGATTGCTCAAAACAAATATGGAAAAATCAAGTGGGTTGTATGGGGGATTAGAGAAGAGATGTAATAGTGAAATTAACCTTATACAAAAGTGAGGGAGAGATTGGCCAACTATTCCTTTTGGCTCTCAAGCCTACAAAATATGATGGCGCTATAACATCACAGTTCCATAGCGGGAAACTATACCGCCGCTATGTGGATGATATATTATTTATCACAGAGAACAGACAACAAGGAGAATCGTTCCACTCCACTATGAACCAAGCACACAAGGACATCTCTTTGTCTGTTGACCACGAACGCAATGGCACTTTATCGTTCTTAGACATGCTAATCCGACTTTGGAACGATGGTACCATCCTAAGCGCCGTCCATCGAAAGAAACATGGATGGGTCGATACATGTGCTGTGCATATCAAGTATACCGTACGTGAGGTCTGGTAAGGACCCTATTTAATTGAGCCAGAAAGATTTGCTTCGGCGACACACTAAATGAGGAATTGGACAACCTTAACCAGACTCTATAATCTAATGGATATTCAGTCGACTTCATTAAACGTCACTGCCAGCCATATAAACCCACCCCTACAGAATCATCAGTTCCCAAACTTAAAGTATTTCTTCAGCTGACCTTTCGAGGGGACGACGTCACAAAACGAATACTCGATCGACTGTAAACAGCAGTAAACCAAACATTCTTGGCTGATGAACCAGTGATCAGATATAAAACAGCAGTAAACCAAACATTCTTGGCTGATGAACCAGTGATCAGATATAAAACAGCAGTAAACCAAACATTCTTAGCTGCTGTACCAGTGATCAGATATAAAACAGCAGTAAACCAAACATTCTTGGCTGCTGTACCAGTGATCAGATATAAAACAGCAGTAAACCAAACATTCTTGGCTGCTGTACCAGTGATCAGATATAAAACCACCCGATACCTACTCCATCTGTAAAAGAATCGTCTCCTTACACCAAACCAAACTGCATTTATCAATTGCATGTGAGTGCCAAGCAACTTGCATGGGTTAAATTGGTAGAACGGAAAGACAATCGAGTAGTCGAACATATACCAATGTGGGTGGAAAAGAGAGTTAGTCAGTCTTCGGGAATCCTTGTGCAGTCGAAAGGATATAAACCACCGTCCTGGTCAATTTTTCAACATCTCATAAAATATGGTTAAAGCGCGAACAAAGAAAAAGAGTTTCGGATATTGTATTCGGTTGCTCAAATATAGTGCGGTGTTAGCAATTACACAGTTCAGCCGGTTTTGTGCAAACAGATAAAGTTCATCTTATATTTACAATTGTTATTTGTCCATCAAGAATGATGATGACCATTCATTTCATCCATTGGGGTTGAAAGTATGGAGCCGTGAGTTCTAAGATGGCTGATAAGGCCTATCTTGGCTCGAAATGTTCTTTGACAATGTGGACAAAGAATGCTTGACGTTTCTGGAGGAGGATTTCTTGCAGTGGTTTTTCTGTCCAGCCTTTTCTTCACAGCTCTTGCAGTCCTGGTTGACTCACACGTGACTGCACCCTTGCGTAATTGCTTGCCTGCTTGTGTTCGTTGGCTTGAACTCCAACGCAAAGTCCTGTATGTCGGATGAAGGCATCCTGTTGTCCAACATCAGTGTGATGTCATACAGGACCTGAGGTTTGCGTGAGTACCGTTGTCCCATGTCTGGCTTATTGGTGTGCAGACTGGTGGTTCCTCGCCGTACAGGCAGACACTCTCCGACTTCGGAGGAATCGGCGATTCTACTGATTTTAGCTAGGACCCCGAAGGGACCTGTTGCCTAGGACGCTCGACGAGGACGCGTCAATAGGTCTTGGCCAGTATATAACCCGGCTCTGGTGCCTTGGAAACAATTCTGCGTCCCACCCTTGCATAATGATGCACGCCACTAATTTCGATCTCTGGTTGCAGTCTCCCAGGTGTCATCTCATCTTGTTCCTCTTGTATCTTGTGTCAACCTTCCATCCAATCATCTCATCATCATCTCATCTTGTTCCTCTTGTATCTTGTGTCAACCTTCCATCCAATCACCTCCTCTGGTATCTTGTGTCAACCTTCCATCCAATCATCTCATCATCATCTCCTCATCTTGTTCCTCTTGTATCTTGTGTCAAACTTCCATCCAATCATCTCATCAGCATCTCTTCTTGTTCCTCTCGTATATTGCATCAACCTTCCATCCAATCATCTCATCATCATCTCATCTTGTTCCTCTTGTATCTTGCATCAACCTTCCATCTAATCAACAGTCATAAATAAGGCTGGCCAATAAAGGCAAAATAAAGTTAGCAATACTGTTGTACAAAAGCTATCACTCCCCACCCCCAACCCCCTCTTGCCCCCACCCCCAAGAAATCAACATACAGCTGAAAGATGCTGGTGTTGACAGCGAGGTCCTGTAAAGGATATGCTTTAAAAAAAATATAGTAAGAAATCTGGCTTCTTCCGTCACAATAACTGATTGGTTGGATACCTAGAGTTCATATCACAGAGATAAAGACAAAAATCACCGTATTTAATTACTCTGACTGAAAGAACAAGAGAAATAGCATGACAAGTGCAGAAATCTTCTTACTGAAAAGTTGTGTGTGACCTGTTCCATTGTATGAGTGCCAATGGTGGATAATGAGTAATGAAGGCAGTAGAGATGATGGTGTTATGAAGAATTTGAGAATATTGTGGGCAGATAATATAGAATAAATGCAGAGTTATTGACAGCTGCAGCATTACTAGATTGCTCAAAACAAATATGGAAAAATCAAGTGGGTTGTATGGGGGATTAGAGAAGAGATGTAATAGTGAAATTAACCTTATACAAAAGTGAGGGAGAGATTGGCCAACTATTCCTTTTGGCTCTCAAGCCTACAAAATATGATGGCGCTATAACATCACAGTTCCATAGCAGGAAACTATACCGCCGCTATGTGGATGATATATTATTTATCACAGAGAACAGACAACAAGGAGAATCGTTCCACTCCACTATGAACCAAGCACACAAGAACATCTCTTTGTCTGTTGACCACGAACGCAATGGCACTTTATCGTTCTTAGACATGCTAATCCGACTTTGAAACGATGGTACCATCCAAAGCGCAGTCCATCGAAAGAAACATGGACGGGTCGATACATGTGCTGTGCATATCAAGTATACCGTACGTGATGTCTGGTAAGGACCCTATTTAATTGAGCCAGAAAGATTTGCTTCGGCGACACACTAAATGAGGAACTGGACAACCTTAACCAGACTCTATAATCTAATGGATATTCAGTCGACTTCATTAAACGTCACTGCCAGCCATACAAACCCACCCCTACAGAATCATCAGTTCCCAAACTTAAAGTATTTCTTCAGCTGACCTTTCGAGGGGACGACGTCACAAAACGAATACTCGATCGACTGTAAACAGCAGTAAACCAAACATTCTTGGCTGATGAACCAGTGATCAGATATAAAACAGCAGTAAACCAAACATTCTTGGCTGATGAACCAGTGATCAGATATAAAACAGCAGTAAACCAAACATTCTTAGCTGTTGTACCAGTGATCAGATATAAAACAGCAGTAAACCAAAAATTCTTGGCTGCTGTACCAGTGATCAGATATAAAACCACCCGATACCTACTCCATCTGTAAAAGAATCGTCTCCTTACACCAAACCAAACTGCATTTATCAATTACATGTGAGTGCCAAGCAACTTGCATGGGTTAAATTGGTAGAACGGAAAGACAATCGAGTAGCCGAACATATACCAATGTGGGTTGAAAAGAGAGTTAGTCAGTCTTCGGGAATCCTTGTGCAGTCGAAAGGATATAAACCACCGTCCTGGTCAATTTCTCAACATCTCATAAAATATGGTTAAAGCGCGAACAAAGAAAAAGAGTTTCGTATATTGTATTCGGTTGCTCAAATATAGTGCGGTGTTAGCAATTACACAGTTCAGCCGGTTTTGTGCAAACAGATAAAGTTCATCTTATATTTACAATTGTTATTTGTCCATCAAGAATGATGATGACCATTCATTTCATCCAGTGGGGTTGAAAGTATGGAGCCGTGGGTTCTAAGATGGCTGATAAGGCCTATTTTGGCTCGAAATGTTCTTTGACAATGTGGAGAAAGAATGCTTGACGTTTCTGGAGGAGGATTTCCTGCAGTGGTTTTTCTGTCCAGCCTTTTCTTCACAGCTCTTGCAGTCCTGGTTGCCTCACGCGTGACTGCACCCTTGCGTAGTGATGCACGCCACGAATCTCGGTCTTTGGCTGCAGTCTCCCAGGTGTCATGATGAATTCCAAAAGCATTCAGTGAGATTTTCAGTGTCTTTAAAGCGGTTCCTCTGGACGCCTTGGGATCGTTTACCACGACACAACTCGCCGTAAAAAATTCGTTTAGGGAGCCTGTGATCTGGCATGCGAGTCAAGTGACCAGCCCAGGGAATCTGATTCTTCATTAGTAGAATGTGGATACTGGGCATGGACGCTCTTTCTAGGACTTCAGTGTCTGGGATCTTGTCTTGCCATTTAATCTTCAGTAGCTTCCTAAGGCAGACTATGTGGAAGTGGTTTAATTTCCTAGCGTGTCGCTGATAAACAATCCAGGTTTCACATGCATATAGCAGTGTGAATAATAAACTGCTTTGTAGACCTTTAGCTTTGTTTGCAGGCTTATTGCATTTCTGTCCCGTACATTCTTGTACAGTCTGCCAAAGGCCGCGCTGGCCTTGGGGATTCTTGCATTCACTTCATCATAAATTGTGGCAGCTTGTGACACAGTGCTGCCAAGATAGGTGAATTTGTCCCCACCACTTAGACTATGACCATTCACTTTGATATTCGGCACAGTGTGATTAATCCCTGGAGCTGGCTGGTACATAACTACAGTCTTCTCCAAGGTGATATTGAGCTCAAAGTTGACACAGACATGTGAGAAAGCTGAAACAATGAGTTGGCATATAGAGCGCAATCATCAGCAAACAGCAGTTCTCTGACGGTGTCGGTGTTAATTGTTGTTTTAGCTTTCAGCCTTCGGAGATTGAATGACTTTCCATCCATGCGGTAGTTGATGTCTGTTCCAATGTCGTTGTTCTCGAAGGCATTCGTCAACTATACTGAACAGTGTTGGTACCAGGACACATCCTTGCTTCACCCCATTTGTGACAGGAAAGGGTTCAGACAGTTCACCATTTGCCTGTACTCTTGCCTGCATACCATCATGAAATAGCCGCACTATTTGGACAAGCTTTCGTGGACAGCCATATTTTGCCATAATCTTCCACAGTCCTTCTCTGCTGACTGTATCAAAAGCCTTGGTAAGGTCAATGAAAGTGGAGAACATTTCGCAGTTCTGTTCCTGACATTTCTCTTGCAGCTGCCTTGCAGCGAAAATCATGTCAACAGTTCCACGTTCTTTTCTGAAGCCACACTGACTCTCACGAAGAAGACCTTGATCGAGATGGGCCGTGAGGCGATTGAGAAGAATTCTGGCGAGTATCTTCCCTGCATTTAAAAGAAAGGAGATGTCTCGGTGGTTGTCGAGGAGATGCCTCGGGAGTTGTGGCGTGCTCCTATAATCCAGCTACTTGGAGGCTAATTTACAATTACCGTGGGGATAACAGATGTTCCAAATTCGAACAATACCTGTGACTATGTGTTTTTATTGTTTCAGATTATGTGTTATTCGTGTATTCACTTCATATCATATATAACTCTGAAGTATACACTTGGCGATGTGCAGCGAAATATGCCAGACAATAAATCGTACAACATATTGTTCGATTTGGATTATATCATTACCCCTAGCCCGTTCAACCTCAAAGAGAAGTTATATTAAGGTTGGCTCAGATTAATAATCCTGCGACTGAGACAGTCACAAATAGCGGTTGCCCACTCTTTTACCCAAACAGGATATTATTATTAATTTGAAGGTGGTTGTTGTCCAAATAGGGCAATGGCATTTGTGTGGTTTCTGTGTTTAGACATGACCAGACGGCCAGAACATCAAGTCAAACGGGGCCGTGCTAGACATGAGCGCCATACTGAAGCCAAAGAAGTATAGTCAGCCAACACAGGTCTGGTATTGTCAGTCTCTACACGCTGAGGGAGGTACAGAGGAGCGGATCGGAGCACTTATCGACTAATAATTCGATGTGCAATGATGATGATCCGTTGACAAACTAACTAAATGCCTATTTTTAGCAAAGGGAAATAAGTTTTAAAGGGATACAACCTTAATGATAGGATTATTACTATAAAAAATCGCTTCAAAATCGACAGTGTCGACTTCATCGCACCGGGTTTTATCCCATATGGCTCGGTCCCTTTCCGCAGTGCGGAAAGCGTCGCACAAAGCACGAACTCCGTAGCTTTTAGCGACGACCCACAGGAGTCTCCGAAACATTTAACTCGTAAACCGAAGGGTGCGACCCGGAATCGAACCCACAACCTTCGGAGCACGAGTCAAACGGCTTGACAACTTCGCCACAGAGACTCCCGGATTATTACTATTCTTCAGCTAACCTTTCGAGGGGACGAAGTAATGAAACGAGTACACCATCGACTTAAAACAACAGTAAACTTAATATTATTTGCTACTGAACCAATGACCCGACATAAAACTGCTCTTGATACCTACTCCATCTGTAAAAGAACCATTGGCTTCGTACACCATATCATACTGCATTTATCAATTCTCATGGACAACAACCCCTTTCAAATTAATTTCCTAAACGTGGCTGACTTTGTCACAGAACTATTAATCTGAACCTGGGATAAGCTCTAATTATAGCTTCTCTTCTGAGGTTGAACGGGGTAGACGGTAGAGGTAATGGAAAAATGAGGACTGAGAGCCAAGCAAGACATATAGGTAGAGCAGAAAGACAATTAGCAAATGGGGTACACGAAAACATACCAGTGTGGGTGGACAAGAGAGTTCATCAGTCTTCCGGCATCCCTGCACAGTCTTCAGACTATAATAGGAGCACCTTGTCGATTTCTCAAAACCTTATAAACTATAAACTATGGACATAAAAGTAAAAAAGAAAGACGGCTTCGCATACTATATTAGATGAACTATAAACGGTCACTCAAATATAGCGAGGCCTTAACTTATTAAGTTTCGAAGTAAGATATATCGTCAAATTTGACCTCCCAGTTGGACAAAAGAACGATAAATCACTACACCATGGTTCCAGCCATTTGTTATGCGAACAGAAAAAGTTTGTTTTAAATGTGAAATTACCATGAAGATCGTAAATGCTCCGCATTCGAAAAATATCAAAGACTATGTGTTTAAAGTATTTCAGCCAAAGTATAATTAATTTGGCGGTCTCCCTGGCTGAAGCGGTTAAACGACTTTCTTCGTAATCCCGTTTATCCACGTAGGGTAACGCAGCGTGCGAGAATTGAAAGCGGTTCTCGCCGCGTTGGTAACTTACGGGATAAGTGAACCTCCTGCTCAGAAAGCAATGGCAAACTACTGAGCGTAATCTTGCCAAGAAATCAACGACAGCTGTGAAATGCTGATGTTGACAGCGATGTCCTGTAAAGGATATGCGACAAAAAAAAACAAAATAATAATTCATTTATTCACTTCATATGATAACTCTGCAGTACACCTGAAGAAATGCGATGAAATATGCCAGGCAATAAATCGTGCAAGAGATTGCTTGTGGCTTCTGTATTTAAATACGTTACTTTTATCAATATTAAACTTTTATTCAAACAACTCTACCTCCTTTTTAAAAAAGTTTTGTTTTTGTTAATTTCAATTTCCAAACAGAGCTAGTTTAGAAGAACAATGCCCACCTCTGCTCGGAGATGATGGAGTTTTGTCTGTAACTTTTACAACTCGTCTGGGGTCTTGTACTCGCTGCAGCATGTGTATGTGCGTGTGTGTGTGTGTTTGTGGTGTGTGTGTGTGTGTGTGTGTGTGTGTGTGTGTGTGTGTGTGTGTGTGCGCGCGTTTCTGGTGTGTGTGTCCACGTCAAATGTCACTGAAGCATGAATCTTAACATTATTAATTTCACAAAATGTCTTCATTCATCACATGTACACCGACCAATCATTTCTCTTCTTTAAATGTTTGTTCATGTATACTCGACAACAGCATTACGGTCCGATGTGTTTGTGTGTTTGTTATTTGACCTATGCTGGTGTAATATAAATTATTAGACCTATGGTGATATCTCAATGGTTTGATGCGAATTCTGTCCATATTCCATAGTTGTTTGGTTCATGTGTATGATAGACACGACCAATGAAGACACTATTTTGGAGTGTCTAGTTGGTCGTTCGTCGAAGTACACTTGTTCCTGCAGCGAGGCGCCGTCGTCATTTGGAGGCGGCAGGTTCGATCCCGGTCGGTAACTATTAATTATTATAGCTTTCAAATTTTATGTTGTCTAGTGCGTCTTCTAATCTCTATTTCCTTCTTCTTCTTCTGTGAGCGCCAAATAATACTATGTGTGTTTATTTGTTTAATCGTCTTAGTGGCCTCAACGGTTCTCCCCATTTATTTCATCACATGACTGCCTTTTTTTTTTTTTTTTTATTTCTTAGCCCGTTGTATTTTTCACATTCTACCCAGACACACGGTGATGTGTTTCTCAACATTCTGCTTGTCGTGCAGGTCTCGTCTCGTGTGCTTACAACATTACAGGCTCTATTTAGCATTGCTTGAGGCGATCAGCACAACTGGTGTGCCAGTTTGGTCTTTAATGTAAAGAGAGATCAACACAACTGATGTGTCAGTTTTCTACATAATGGCAGACCAAACAGAATTGATATGCCAATTAGCTATCTAGCACAATGGTGAATAATAGTACGGGTATCCCAGGAGGGGGATGAAAGGACTCAAGAAACAACTGTGTTTAAGCAAAAGAGCGTAAATGGGACACGGCTGGTTACCAATTCAAGTTATCTCGATTCTTGTTTCCTCCGAAGACGGAGGCCTGGAATAAATGGTAGGTCAAGCTTATTGTCGCTGTTGGAAGATTGTTTCATTTAAAATAATGTATTCCGTTTGTGAAGTTAATGAAAGAGTTCGTGTTAAATTTGAAATTACCGCGGGGATAGCAGGTGCTCCACATGCGAACAATGCCTCGGCTTGTGTTCTGATTTATACCATGGGATGGTACCATCGCCTTAAGCGACTTTCCGTATCTGCCAATGGTTTATATGCAGTGGCCAGCGGCATCACGATCTGGCTGTGGATTTGTGTTTCGTTGTCAACAGTCTCCAACCCAAATAGAAGAGAGTAATCAAGTAAGCAGGTGTCGTCTCCGTAATTGTCAGAATCTGGAATGTCTCCCACCCGAGATGCAGGAACATCGTTACGCCCGCCAGGCGAATAGTCCCCAACTGGGATGCAGGAACATCGTTACGCCCGCCAGGCGAGTATTAGTTACCTGCTCACAGGTTGCTGGCTGACGCAATAGCCAGCGGTCAGGCAAGGACAACGCAAGACGCACGCAGGCCTCGTGAAGCCAACCCACAGAGGGCAAGCGCTTTGCGAGAAACAGACAGACAGCTTGGGGTACTCGGACCAGACAGGACGTATAAAGAGAGAAAGGCTTGTGTAGTTCTGTGCCCGAAAGTCGAGTTCTTGTACATCTTGTGAGATAGACTGTAAGCTGTGGGTTGTCTGTAAGTGTATTGATGTACCATATATGTATTGTACTGATTATCACATGCCAAACTAGATCGTATTGCATGTGATCGGTAAATAAATCCATTGAACTTCGTGTCGTTGTGTCTCAAGTCCAATCATGTTGTACTTGTACTTGTCTCACATGTGTTAGGGATAACGAGCCAAGTTTAAGACTCTGACATGTGTGAACGTGGGTAGCTCGTCCTCATTGAACGTGGGTAGCTCGTCCTCATTGAACGTGTTGGCATCGTCCGGCTTTAAATGAACGTGAGTAACTCGTCCTCATTGAACGATTGAAATTTATTTAAGATTTCAACCTAGATTTGTGAACGTGACTTTCGTCCAGAGCTAATGTACATTTAAATGTGAACGTGAAAGCTCATCCTCATATAGTATTATATTAGATTGTTTAAATATGGAGGCTAGATGTGAACGTCAAGTACACACATTTGTTTGATCTTGTAAACGTGTAAAACATCAGTAATTGTGTAATTTGTCGCCATTTTGACCTTGTCGACATTGTGAAATCGTCGCCATTGTAACCTTGTCGCCATCTTGTAAACTTGATGTCTATGTCCTTACTGAATGTCATCTTGATGTAAGTGATGTGTCATCAATGTTGTAGAGTGTTGAGAGATAGTTAGATTGTCTTTGTGAAGGTGTTTTGTGGAAAGCAAAAAGTTTCGGAAAGAAAGTGACTTGTGTTTTGAAAAAAAAATTGTTGATTGACGACATTACGACCTACAATTACACTCAACGCCATACAAACCTAATCAAAACTTAGTGACAAGCATACACACCACATCAGATAGACGCTAATTTATTTCCTCCAAAAACAAAGCAGGTTTTCTGTGCCATCTGAAACCCTTGCCCGTAGAGGTCATTTGTGTTTTGAACTCCCGACCCTACAGTTCATAGCCCTAGTGTGAACCGTTCTTCACCGCATCCAGTACACTTGAGTATATTTTTCTTTCTATATACTTTCGGATGCAAATTTGGGCACAAATTGTAAGTTGAACAAAATTGTAAATTTTCCACTATACTAACAACTTATAACTAATTGTGTGTCTGACAACTCATTTGTATTTATTATTACCATCATGTCTTCATTAAACGACTTCATCGAGATGGGTTTAAAGCTGAAGTTAACTGGTGATGAGTTAACAAAGTGGAGTGAAAAAAAATACTCTGAATACCACGAACGCGAAGAAAGAGCGGCTGAAAGAGCATTAAAGCAAGCAGAGACGGAAAGAGCTGCAAAACAGGCAGATGCAGAGTTAGAATTAAAGAAGGCAGAAATAGCAGCTCAAAGTAAACGAGAAGAGCTTGAATTACAACTAAAGATTAAACAACTTGAGAATGAAACTGCCATAAACAAAGTGTCTAAGAAATCTGAGAGACTGGAGAAAGAAAACCAGTATAAAAAGTATCAAGGTATTGTAAGAAATTATACCTCAGGTGACTGCATTCACCCAAAATTTTGAAACCTTAATGGACCATTACCAGGTCCCAATGTCTGAATGGAATATTATTTACATGAGGAGTTTGTCAGGGGAACTTCTGAAAGTCATAGAGACTATCCCCAAAGACCTCAGGAAAGATTACCATTATCTAAAATCAAAGATTATGGCACATTTTATGCCAGATGAGGCAGGCTACAGAGAACAATTCAGCAAGTTGAGTCCAAAATCGACTCAAACGTTCTCTGACTACCTCTGCTTAGTCCGAGCTATATTTGCAAAATGGACTTCAGCAGCCAAAATAAATAAAGATTACCAGAAATTAGAAGATCTAATTATCAGGGATAAAGTCATCTCATCCCTTCCATCAGCATTTTCAAAATTTTTGCAAGAGAATGAATGTACGAGTGTAGATCAGATTGAGAGACGTGGTTCGGCTTATTATACAGCCAATAAACATTGTTTTGCTAGTGAAGCTATTGATACAAACTTTGTAGCATCGGCTAACTATGAAAAACCTCGATCAGAACCCTATCATAGGCAAAAACCATATAAGCCTACTTCTGAGAAATACAATCATTGTAGATATTGTACATTTTCACACCATCAAGGTGAGATGTGTGACAAAAACCCTGCATATCTTACATATCTACAGAACATCATAAATAGACAAGATAAGGAGCGTAAAGCTTTCAAAAATGTACGTAAATGTTTCCTCTGTAAGGCGTACGGACATTGGCGTCATGCTTGTAGAGGAAGGCAAATGACAAAGAAAGCAAATGCCGCCCTATTTGATAGTTCATCATCAGATGAAGAACAATCAGAGAAACACCCTGTGAACTCAGCACAGGCCTTTTGACATGTTTAACGCAAATAAATGTACTGTTTGTAATACCTTTTATGAAGATAGCGTTTTGACATGCGGCCACTCCATTCCTATTGCCAATGAAGAAGCTAATTTGGTAATAGATTCCAAAGGCAGAATAAACATCCATCAGGGATATGTGAATGGCAAGCCGGCTACAGTCCTTCGGGACACCGGACAGTTCACTTATTGGACTAAAGAGAAAGTTCATAATGCCTACAGACTATACAGGCAGGCACGTAACATGCAGAACATTCTCTGGAAATATTGAAAAGTACCCATTAGCATGGGCATATATTCAGACACCTTTCCTCACTGGGAAAGTAAAATGCGCAGCATTAACTAACCCTGTGTGTGATATCATCATTGGAAATTTACCAGAGGTGAATGATATACCTCATGATATAACATCTGTTTGCATTGATGAGAACTTAACATCATCACCATCACAGTAGCATCATTGATAATGTTGTATCACCAAATGAATGTATGGTAGCTAATGTAGCACTAAGATCTCATGACATCATTGATCAAACTGTTTCATCACCATCTGATATCATTGAATGTGTGAACGCAGTAACTAGATCTACTGCTAGAGTGCAAGATGAAATTAATCAAACTGAGGCTATAGAAATGATTAGCCCAGTCGTACTACCTCCTAAAACTATGAAGGAGACTTTTGTAACAGCCCAAAAAGCTGATCCTTCATTGTCTAAATATTTTAATCTGATCGGCCAAAAGCCAAAGGTAACCAAAAATGCAAGATGGCATTTTGCTTTGAAAAATTGCATCCTCACCAGGTACTATACCAGAGGTGACAGCACAACAGAGCAAACTGTTTTGCCAGTTGAATACCGTAAGCAAGCCTTACATCTTGCCCATGATATACCTCTTGCAGGGCATATGGCATACTCTAAGACCAGATCAAGATTACTAACACAGTTTTATTGGCCCAAATTCTGCAATGATATTAAGCAATATTGCAGAAGTTGTGACATCTGCCTAAAACTGGTAAAGAAAGGTAAACACCCACAGGCAAAATTACAAATCACTGACTTAGCCAGTCGACCTTTTGAGAAAATATCTGTCGACATAGTGGGCCCTCTTAATCAGATAACAACCAGAGGGAATAAATATATTATTACCTACATTGATCTATGTAGTCGCTGGCCTGAAGCGATTCCGCTAAAGAACATAACTGCCAATGATATAATGGAAGTTTTCTTCCATATATTTTCACGGATAGGATTTCCAGACACTATCCTATCAGATAGGGGAAGTCAGTTCATTGCCGCATCTACTCAAGCTTTCACCAAAATGTTAGGAGTGAAGCAATGTTTCAATTCTCCATATCACCCTCACTCAACGGGGATCATAGAAAAGTTTAACGGTGATTTAAAGCATATGCTTGCTAAAGTCACGCAAGAACACCCCAACAACTGGGACTTGTATTTGCCTGCTATACTTTTTGCTTATCGCGAAGTGCCACATTCTAGTACTGGGTTCTCTCCTTTTGAACTTATCTATGGTGCCAAACCACGTGGCCCATTGACTATCTATCATCAAATGTTAACTGAAGCCACTCCTTTACTTTAATCCATATCATCATACGTATACGTTACATCATTGCGTGAAAGAATCATCAAATCTTGTATAATTGCAAAAGAGGCACTAAAAGTATCTGGTGCTACATATAGACAATATGCAGACAAAGGTAACAGGACAATAACGTTGACACCTGGACAGGACGTACTTCTTCTCTTACCTAGTGACAGACACTTATTGACTGAGTCTTGGCAAGGACCATTTAAAGTTATAAGACAGATTTCAGCTGTAGACTATGAGATTAAAATAAAAGACAAACACAAAATATTCCACATCAATATGCTAAGACCATATTACAACAGAGATAACGAACAAGACGATACAATAGCTTGTACAGTAATAATAGACCATGAAGATGACGAAGATAGTGACGAAATTCCAACACCTGCAGTAGACACGACGAACTGCTTGAAAGAAATCAAAATAAACCCAAACTTAACTCAAGCAGAAACAGACAGCTGCAAACATCTCATACAACAGTACAACACCATCTTCTCCAACAACCCAGGACAAACAGAATTAGTACAAGCATCACATCACACTCACTTCAAACACACCCATAAGATGCAGACCTTACACCATTCCAGTGCATTACAAAGAAAACTTACATCAGGAAATCATTAGCTTAGAGAAAAACAACATCATTAGACGATCCCAATCACATTTCTCATCTCCAATGGTCATGGTACGCAAAAAGGACAATACGATAAGACTCTGTATCGACTATAGGAAATTAAATAAAATAACGCTTCTAGATCTAGAACCAATGTCCAACTCTGAAGATCTACTGACAGAACTGACAGACTCTAGATTCTTTACGAAGGTAGACATGACGAAAGGTTACTGGCAGATAACGGTAGACGAACAGAGCAGACACCTGACAGCATTTGCCACACCTTGGGGACTGTACGAATGGTGCAAACTTCCATTTGGGCTGGTCAATGCCCCAGCGACATTCGTACGTATGACACGACTTTTACTAGTGGACATACCAAACATTATCTGTTACATGGACGACATTTGTGTTCACACAAAGACAATGACAGACCATATAAAGACATTACAGCAGACATTTCAACGGATCAGACAGCACGGACTGACGGTAAAGCCGACAAAAGTAGACATAGCCTATCAGGAAATATCCTTCTTGGGGTACAAAATATCTAATGGCTTTGTCACGACAGACGATAACATCGTGTCCAAAATACTGAAACTCTCACTTCCGACTACGAAAAAGCAAGTCAGAAGTGTGTTAGGATTACTAAATTATTATAGGACAGTTCATACCTGATTTTGCTGAACTGACTGAAAAATTTACTAACCTACTAACGAAAGATCAACCTGAAAATATTGTAAACAATCAATGCCTAAAATTTGCATTCCAGAAAGTGTTATCTTATTTCTCCGAGAATAGTTTAAAGAATCCCATTCTCAAATTGCCAAATTTTCTTATTCCTTTCAGATTACGCACAGACGCGAGCTCCGTAGCCATTGGAGCAGTTCTGTTACAGGAACATGATAACATCCTACATCCTGTATACTACTTCTCTAGAAAATTAAAACCTAGAGAACGCGCTTGGTCGACACCGCAGTTGGAAGCCCTTGCTCTAGTTGAGGGTATAACTAAATTTTCCAGATTCCTTCTGGGACGTCATTTCATTGTTGAGTCCGACAATAGTCCGTTGAAATTTATTACTTCAGGAATGCCTACAAACCAAATGATAGCGCGCTGGTCTCTTAAACTCCAAGATTACAGCTTTGAAGTTCGACATATCACAGGCAGAACCAACACAATTGCCGATCTGTTGTCCCGTTGTCCGACCGACCCAGTAAGCACTAATGTCTGAGTGCAGTGTGTTAAATACACTCAGACCAACACAGCCATTAGTGAAGATTTTTTTTCCACGAAAAGCTGTGTGTCTACTATGTGATGTGATATGGTTTAATCCCATTATATATAGTTTTCTTATTTTATTATTACTGTAGTAAGTGTCTTGAATAATTGTGTAGTGTGTGGTAGAAAGCGAACAATATTAATTGTACATATACTACGAAACAAGAACAGTGCCACATTCGCTCTGAACTTACCGCAAGCGAACTATCCAATTTATCAGTGGTATCTGCGAGTGGAACATTTCCAGTGATATTTTTAATCCGTGTGTGAAAGAGTGAACTGAACTTTGACATTTACACCACTGCAGTCAATGGAAATCCAGAAGTTTTCCAGCGAAACATCCAACACATGAACGATCAGAACAGTTACATTCCGAGTTGCTACATCAGACCGGAACAAGTGTGTTATAGAATTTTTCAACATCAGCTGTTCGTGTGTACTTCCGGATAATTTATAAATTTAGTCCAAAATTAGCAGACGACAAACAAAACCTTAAAAAGGTATGACGCTTCTAAAATGTTTAAGAATCATCAATTTCGAATACACGAATTGTGTATTAATATTCTTTCAACTAGTGTAATCTTAGAATCATATCTTGATTAACTTATTCATACTATCGACATTTTTTCGCTAGTATGGAAAAGCATCAAGCGATGACGCTGAGAAATAGAAAAGTAATTGTAAATTATTAAATTTAAGATTGTTTAAAATTATGTCCCTTTCATTTAATTGTTATTACATTATTACACCAAGGGCGATAAATTGAAATGTATTTGAATATGTGTTGTATATAAATAGCCATGGTGTTGCCAGATTGTTAACACTCCAAGAAGTCATCAACTGGGCATGGTATAGGGTTACCGACGTTGTAGACCAACTGAAGAGCTCATGGCCAAATGAGGTCGGAACTCGAACGTTGAATACGGCTTATAAAAAGTCGTATTACGGTCTTACCAGATGTTTTTTGTTTACAAAGAGCATATTATTACTTTTTTTTTCGAGGTTGCGAGGTAGTTGCTTGGAAAGCTGTTGCTACCGATCTGACTGGGTCAATATTGCAACTCAGGTAATCATCCATCGAGAGGATGTAACTTGGCAAGTGGTAAAAATTGAACACCACATGTCTTAAAATACAACTTGCATTTCTTATGTATTTCTATGCCATTATATGTATTATTATGTATTTCTATACCAATGTATATAACAACAGAGGGATCGATTCTGACATGGTTAAAATATTAACCCGGTATGTATATAGAGTATACATGAAAGATGACATCTTTCATGAAAAGCCCCGGGGGAGCGTGTCAGAATCTGGAATGTCTCCCACCCGAGATGCAGGAACATCGTTACGCCCGCCAGGCGAATAGTCCCCAACTGGGATGCAGTAACATCGTTACGCCCGCCAGGCGAGTATTAGTTACCTGCCCACAGGTTGCTGGCTGACGCAATAGCCAGCGGTCAGGCAAGGACAACGCAAGACGCACGCAGGCCTCGTGAAGCCAACCCACAGAGGGCAAGCGCTTTGCGAGAAACAGACAGACAGCTTGGGGTACTCGGACCAGACAGGACGTATAGAGAGAGAAAGGCTTGTGTAGTTCTGTGCCCGAAAGTCGAGTGCTTGTACATCTTGTGAGATAGACTGTAAGCTGTGGGTTGTCTGTAAGTGTATTGATGTACCATATATGTATTGTACTGATTATCACATGCCAAACTAGATCGTATTGCATGTGATCGGTAAATAAATCCATTGAACTTCGTGTCGTTGTGTCTCAAGTCCAATCATGTTGTACTTGTACTTGTCTCACATGTGTTAGGGATAACGAGCCAAGTTTAAGACTCTGACAGTAATGAATGTTGGCTGCAATGGATCTCAGGTACTAACTGTCTCTCGCCTTGATTGTTGATTCTGTCAGACTAATGTTCGTTGATCTCTTGATGTTATCTCCCAACTTGTATCGTTATCTACCTCTTGCTTGCTTGCCCTCAACCTTAACTTCTGCTATGATTTTTATGAGTGTTATGTCTTTTAACATGGCCGAAATATTTCACTTACCTCCTCTTGATTTCTTTCATTAACTCTCTCTCTCTCTCTCTCTCTCTCTCTCTCTCTCTCTCTCTCTCTCTCTCTCTCTCTCTCTCTCTCTCTCTCTCTCTCTCTCTCTCTCTCTCTCTCTCTCTCTCTTCATTTCCAGCTTTTCTAGAACCTCTGCATTTGATTGTTTTTGTTTCCTTGAAATATGAAATATTCGTCTGTATATCCACATTTCCAGGGCTTCTATGTGACTTTCTTGTTGCTTGTTCAATGTCCAGGCTTCCGCGCCATACAGTAGTGTTGAATATACATACCACTTATCATTTCTCATTTTTAATGCGTTGTTAGGGTCTCTGGATGTTAATACTGATTTCATGTTGTTATGGGATACGAACAAGTTACTGCTTCAAGTCCAAAAATAAAATAAATAGATACAGAAAAAATAAAAAAATGCCAGGTGTGTTATTGATCTGGCATATAAAGAAATACAAAAACAACACACTTTCACATTGTAACTTCTTCTGGTACACTTAAAACGACAGCTAACAGTTATTAACAGTTATTAAACATGAAAATGTGGAATGTTTTTACATATGTCCGCGGTGGTTTGTATTGTGAACTGCGTGTTCAGATAAATTGAGACCGACCGGTTGCTTCACTAGCTGGTTTTGCCTTATGCAGTAATGTATCGTTTTCTAGTGACTGCCGTTTCCATAGACGATGAACTGTAATTTTAGTGGCGGACTGCTGTGTTGGCATTCTGGCAGCGGCCTTTGGTATGTATGCCTGTGCGTGCTGTTAGTGTGTTAGGACTACTGTCTATTTTCACATGGGACGATGGGGAGCATTTTGTGTGATATTCACTGGTACAGGGACGGAGCATTATGGGGTGACCCTTTGCCGAGAAGTTGGAACTGCGACTAATGACTAACTAAATAATCATTTACTGTAACAAAACCAGGAACAGGAGAAGTTGCAGTGACTTTACTACATTAAACTTGCAAATTACAATAGATTCATTACAATTAACAACACCGAAAGCAACAACAACAAATAAACAAACTCCTGTTTGTGTATGTGTATGTCCTTGACAATTTATTGAAAAATAGTGAATAATCCAGATTTTAAATAGCGTAAATTGACACGTCAGAAAATATGCTTGCAACAATGCGGATTCACAATGTTGTCAAAAAGGTTTGTCAACTTTTTATCGAGAGTATATGAAATATTAGCCCGTCGTTGTGATAGTTAGTCAGTAGTTGCATATCCTTTACAAGACGTCGCAGTCAACACCATCATTTTGTTTGCTGTTGTGACCCCTTGGAATTTTACTTTCAGTAGTTTGCCATTGCTTTCTGAACGACCGGCACCGATACCATTTTCGTAATAAACACACACAAGGCGGTCTGCTGCCACATCGCCCGCAGCTGTCTTTCGAACGCGGGCTTGGGTGATATTCCTGTGACTACTTCGCCACGGAGCAGGATGGTTGTGACAGCGTACATGGAATTTGCGTTCTTATTTAAAGGTGATTGTTGTCCAAAAGCGGTTCTCCTTTATCAGGAGAAACCTTTGCTAACACAGGAAGTGGTTGTGGCTTTTTTTTTATTTTAAGAAGGGATCACGGTTCCCAGAGGGACAAGAGACGTCCCACTGGTCCCGCGTCCCTATGTGTCGGTTGTGTTGGGTGATCATCCCGGTCCCTGGCAAAATCAAATGCAGGAACCACACTTTGATCTTTGCCAAAAGACCGAGAAGCGATCAGTGTTGTTGTGATCATTTAAATCCCCCCCCCCCCCTTCCATGATGGCTTTATAAAGATTATTTATTTGGCCCTCTGTTCCACGATATGTGTTTGAACTAAGGATGACAATAATACTAATGATGGTTGATTGAGCTTAGTGGTAAAAATTAGGAATATAGAACTATCTGTGAGAGTGTGTGTTTGAACATGCATATTATGTAGTGTGAATTTGATGGGAGTGACACTTGCTTAATCTGCGAATAGTTGGGAAATGTTCTGTTGAAAAATGTATGATAGTATGTGTGGGTGTATTGTGTGGTGATTGTGAGTGGCCGAGTTTCGACTAGACCATATAATGTGTCTACACTCCGCTAGTGTCTATGACTCACTTAAAGGAAAAAGTCCAACAGATGGGGCTGGTTATTAACCTACGATAAGACAAAATATATGGTAATTTCAAGAGAAGGAATGGCTAAAAACTCTGCCTACATACAAATAGATAATATGACCATTAAAAGAACGGAAACATACAAATACCTGGGTACAATCTTCAACTGCTCCAACATCATAAGGGAAGAAATACAAAGTAGAATCAACTCTAATAGACTACAATGGCTGGGGCATATAGAAAGAATGGAAGATAATAGGGAAACAAAACTCGCTTACACTCAGGAAATAAATGACCGTAGACCCCGAGGTAGACCAAGAAGACGGTGGAGAGATAATACATATACAGACCTACAAGAACTTGGAATCAACGACTGGCAAGAGAAGGTCCACCAGAGAGACGAATGGAGACGGATTGTATCTGCAGCAAAGAACCTCAATGGCTCGGAACGCGGAAGAAGAAGAAGAAGAAGAAGAAGAAGAAGAAGAAGAAGAAGAAGAAGAAGAAGAAGAAGAAGAAGAAGAAGAAGAAGAAGAAGAAGAAGAAGAAGAAGATACTCCACTAGTGCTACGAGTAGTTTGGTGTATTTGTCTTTTGTGGTTGTAGGTATTGTGTTTATGAATATTGATTTGTATATGTCAGTTTCCTTGTTTGTGTGTGTTTCTATTAACTGTTGTAATGCAGTTGAAATATGCCTTTCATGATCAGGATTGTGGTATATACATTCACTCACGCTCAGATGGCGGCCTTTACAATGCTCAGAGATTGAAGGCCAATACCAAAATTAGGAGGGTACAGATCAGAGAGTTGCTTTTTGCAGATGATGCTGCAGTTACGACCCACTCTGAGGAAGAATTGCAATGTCTACTATCTGCATTCTCCAATGCTTGTTCTGAATTTGGTTTAACAATTAGCAAAAAGAAGACACAGATTATGTCACAAGGTGCACATGGGGTACCATCAATCTTTATTGACGACGCCGAACTAGAGATGGTAGACCATTTTACATATCTAGGATCAGTGCTAAATAGCAAATTATCCCTAGATCAGGAAATCAACATCCGGATTGGTAAGGCAGCAACAACAATGAACAGGTTAAGAAAAAGAGTCTGGGAGAACAGGAAGCTTACTGCCAAAACAAAAGTCCTTGTCTATCAAGCCTGTGTCCTTAGTACTCTTCTTTATGGCAGTGAAACCTGGACAACTTACTCACACCAAGAGAAACATTTAAACAGCTTTTATATGCGGCGTCTGCGAAGAATTCTTGGTATTAAGTGGCAAGACATAATCACAAATACTGAAGTATTGAAAAGATCAGGTTGTGTGACAGTTTATTCCATGCTCAGTCTTCGTAGACTTAGATGGATAGGACATATTAGGAGGATGGATGATGGTAAAATACCAAAGGATATCTTTTTTTTTGAATCACAGATGGGTAAGAGATCTCAGGGTCGGCCTCTACTACGATACAAAGATGTGTGCTAGCGGGACATGATTGATACAGGCATTGATAATGCACATTGGGAGCAAGTCGCCGCTGAACGTGTTGCATGGAGGCAAACATCAGAAATGGAATAAAGACAAAGGAGAACATTATTGCAGATAAGTCACACACCGAGCGTTTGAGACGTAAGATGGTGCATGATGGTGGAAATGGCCACGTGTTCACATGCACCCACTGTGAACGGACATTTACAGCGCAAATTGGCCTTATCAGTCACATTCGCTACAGCCATAGGTAAAAGTTATTATGCCTTTTTAAAGCACAAACTATCATCTGTCAAGACGGCAAGGTACCAATGAATGAATGTAAAGCAGTCTTAGTGGCTGTGATTGTTGGGCATCCATAGAAGAGATGGTCCTTTGTTTCTTAAATATTGTGTCTACATAGTTGGCATGGTGTTGTTTGCTTGGATGTCTGTGCTGCTCTCTCGGTTGTAGGGGTCAAATTATAAATTAGTCTGTATGTTACTTCCTTGGATTTCGATGTGATATGTTTGTTGTATAAGTTAATGAAGGTACAGATATAGTCTTTCATATAATATTTGTATCCTATTTTTGTTCTCAGATGTAGTGTTGGGGCTTGTTGTTTCACTAAATAATTGTATATCTGCTTGGTTGCCTGTTGTGTTAAATGTTCATTGCCTTGAATTGCTTGCATACATGTTCTGTAGAATTGCGGTAGTGTGTCGCAATAGTGCGGTGTTGTTTTGTCTGTTTTCTTAAGTCTGTGTAATCTAATTTCAATATAGTATAATGCTAGCGAGTGTTGATCTGGATGATTGATAATGCGTCCTATGTGGTTGATTCTTAATGCTTGTATTTTTGTGTGTAGGTCTTGTAAAGCTACTTCTCCTTGTTTCTTATCTTGTATTAATGTTTTGTGTTGTATACTGTGAATTGTGTTGCTGAAGATGAAATGTATGATGTGTTTGTTTATGTCTGTGATAGTCTATTTGGGGTGGATGGGGTGGGTGGGGGTGGGGTGTTTAACACTGTCGCTAAATATATTATTTTAGGAATGATGAAGGTGTTTAAAATTGTGCTTCTTACAAAAATAGTTGATGTCTTGTATTTGTGCCTATGTAGTATGTCTATAATTTGTTTTGTCAGTAATTGCCATGTTTCTGTATGTTTTTATCTGGGATCGGATGGAAATGTGATCCCATATATTTTCATGTTATCTGTGACTGTTAGATCCGTGGGGAAATCTGCTTTATTCTCCCACTTCCCCAAGCCCATTATTTTAGACTTCTGTATGTTTATTTTGGCCCCACTTCCTTCAACAAACTGTCTGAAGGTGTGAAGTATGTTCGTTATAGAAGTGTTGGTTGTAGGGTAGAAAGCGGTGTAATCTGCATAAGCAATTAATTTCCGCTCCCCTGACCCTTGTATAATGTACCTTTAATGTTAGTGTCCTGTCTAATTGCTTCTAAGAGTGGTTATAGTGTGAGTACATATAGGACTGGTGATAGTGGACACCCTTGTCTGACAGATCTTGTGATCCTGAAACTGGCAGTGAGTGAATGATTCACCAGTACCTTACTTTCAGGACTTTTATACAATATTTCTACCCAATGTCTATAGTACTGTCCTATGTTACAGTGTGCTAGTGTTTTGTGTAAGTATGAGTGTGAAATTATGTGTCTAATCTGTGTAATCTAATTTCAATATAGTATAATGCTAGTGAGTGTTGATCTGGATGATTGATAATGCGTCCTATGTGGTTGATTCTTAATGCTTGTATTTTTGTGTGTAGGTCTTGTAAAGCTACTCCTCCTTGTTTCTTATCTTGTATTAATGATTTGTGTTGTATACTGTGAATTGTGTTGCTGAAGATGAAATGTCTGATGTGTTTATTTATGTCTGTGATTGTCTATTTGGGGTGGATGGTGGTGGGTGGGGGTGGGGTGTTTAACACTGTCGCTAAATATATTATTTTAGGAATGATGAAGGTGTTTACAACTGTGCTTCTTACAAAAATTGTTGATGTCTTGTATTTGTACCTATGTAGTATGTCTATAATTTGTCTTGTCAGTAATTGCCATGTTTCTGTATGCGTTTATCTGGGATCGGATGGAAATGTGATCCCATATATTTTAATGTTATCTGTGACTGTTAGATCCGTGGGGAAATCTGCTTTATTCTCCCACTTCCCCAAGCCCATTATTTTAGACTTCTGTATGTTTATTTTGGCCCCACTTCCTTCAACAAACTGTCTGAAGGTGTGAAGTATGTTCGTTATAGAAGTGTTGGTTGTAGGGTAGAAAGCGGTGTAATCTGCATAAGCAATTAATTTCCGCTCCCCTGACCCTTGTATAAATGTACCTTTAATGTTAGTGTCCTGTCTAATTGCTTCTAAGAGTGGTTCTAGTGTGATTACATATAGAACTGGTGATAGTGGACACCCTTGTCTGACAGATCTTGTGATCCTGAAACTGGCAGTGAGTGAATGATTCACCGGTACCTTACTTTCAGGATTATTATACAATATTTCTATCCACTGTCTATAGTACTGTCCTATGTTACAGTGTGCTAGTGTTTTATGTAAGTATGAGTGTGAAATTCTGTCAAAGGCCTTCTCCTGGTCTAAGGATAAAAGGGAGGATTGACAGTCTTTCTGGTGGGTGTATGTATTGAAATCTCTAATGAAGTGTGTATGTTGGTGTATGTTTCTGTGTTAAATACTGCACTGTTGGTCTGGGTGCATGAGTGATGGCATGATTTGTTTTTATTTTTTTTGCAAGTGATTTTGCTAGAATTTTGAAGTCTGTGTTTAATAATGAGATGAGTCTATAGTTTTTCAGCTGTGTTTTGTCTGTGTTGTCTTTAGGTATGAGTGTTATATATGACACGTTGCAAGTGTTTGGGAGTTCTTGTTTGTGAAAAGCTTCTTGGTAGACTTTTAGAAGAAAATTGCCTAGGATATGAAAGAAGTGTTGGTAGAATTCTACAGTGAGTCCATCTGGTCCTGGTGGTTTGTCTTTTTGCATTTGATTGAGTGCACGTGTTATGTCTGCTAATGTAAGCTCTGTGTCTAGTGTGTCCCTATCCGTGTCAGATAGTTTCTTTGTGTAATGTAAGAACCTATTTTGTGGTTAGAATGTTTCTAGTATATGTGTTGCTCCTGTTTGTGGTTTTCCTTGCATGTCTATTATTGCTCCTATTTGTCTGTTACGGTGAATGTTTTGTTCTACTGCACGGTGTTGTTTGCTGGGACTTTCTTCTGATATGGTAGTAAGGTTAGTTCGAATGCGTGCACCACGGAATTTTTGTTGCTGGTGTTGTTCTAATTGTGATTCTAGTGTGTGTAGGTGTAGTGCATTCCTTTCAGTCTGTTTTGCGAGTTATATTGCTGTTTGTATGATATGTTCTTCTTGTAGTCTGTCTTTGTGTATGATGGATGCTAATTGTTGCGTTCTATATCGTATTGTATTCTTTAGTAGATCCCAAATTTGTGTTATGTAGACGGTGGGTGCACTATTAGTGTATGTTAGAATAAGGTGTGTCATGTGTTGCACATAACCTGTGTTGTGTAGTAGTGTGTTGTTGAATTTCCAATGTGGTGATCGTTTGATGGCCTTGCATTTGTAGTGTCTGTAGTGATATGTGCTAGTACTGCTTTGTGATCTGTATATTGTAATGTTTCTTGTAGGTGTTTTGTGTGTATTATGTGGTGTGTTGAAGGTGTGTATATTCTGTCCAGTCTGGCTGATCTATTGTAAGCCCTATTTTTGTGTGTTGTTGCAATGTTATTAGGGTGTCTGTATCTAAAAGCGTCTGCTAAATTGTGTATGTCTAAGGTATTATGTTGTATATCCAGTTGATGTATTTCATTTCTGTCACTTCTCCTTAATTGTGTCTTGATTCCTGCTTTGCCTCCCCCTACGATATCCAAATCTGAGAGTATAAAATTGAAATCCCCTGCAAGGATAACATTCTGCCCCCTGTATGTTGGTTTATGTAGGGTGTCTAATTCTTGGTAAAAATGTGGTTGATGATTGTAATTTAGTGGTGCATGTATGTTAACTATTGTGTATGCATGTATAGTGTTTTCTACCTGTATTATAGAGATTCGTCCCTGGTTATCCGTGTGTGTTTTAATTATATCCCACCTGTTTGATGTCTGCAGAATAGCTGTTCCTGACCCAATTTTGTGTATGCCTAAACTAAAGCATGAATGTTTGAGGCCTAGCTATGTCGTGATATGTTGTGCGAATGTTTTTGAACATATATTTGTTTCTTGTAGTAGTATAAAGTCTGGTTTGTGTTTGTTTATTAGTGTGATAATGTGTTGTAATTGTGTACGTATACCACACATGATTAACGTAATAATTATTAAATCACTAGTCATTGTAATTTAAGTAAAAACAAATTAATGAGATATAATAACTATACCGATTCACACGCAAAGTTGTTATCCATGATGGGTACATCTAGGCGAGCAAGTCTTTACTAGCAAAGGTTTGTGTGAGAGGATCATCTTGTTGGTCCTTGTTCTTATCATTTGTGTCGGTGTCTACAAAGAGATTGTCTGGTATGCTGTATGTGTCGTCATCGTCTTGTACTTGTGTCTCCTCTTGTTGTTCTTGTTCAGTTTTATTTGTCTTGCCTATAGTGGCTTTGACTTTTTCTTTATTTGGCAGTGATAAGTCGTCTGGTTTTGTGTCATCGCTGTGTTTTGACTGCAGTAGTCTTCTGTAAACCCATTTTCTCTTCATTGGTGTGCTGACGATTTGAAAACCGACAGAGTCTTCATTCTTTGAGCTGTTTGTGTGTGTGTGTTATTTTCTTGTGTGTTCCTGTCTTCTTGTGTGTTGATTTGACTATTGAAAGTTTGTGTCAGTTTGATCTTTTACCTGTGGAGGAGCTTCTCTTTCGAGTGGTGGGAAATCTTCTTGGCTCTGTACACTGCCCGCTGCTGCTGTTGGTGTCATCGATTGTCGTCGACTATGGCATTTCTTTGCCCAGTGGTTGTTTCGGCCACACGCAGGACAATTGGTCTTTCTCCCCGGCATCGTGATAAACACCCTGTGATTATTGTTCGTAATACCAGGAGTGTAGATCCGTATATAATGGGGGACTTCCTTTTTTGGATTGCAGAGCGCTCCCCACTTGCCAGCCCCATACTTTATCCTAAATATCTCAGCCTTGTCGTCTCCTGTAATACTGTGCACCAGTTTTTTAACTCCTTGGGGAGCAATCGTGACAGGTAGCCAGTTGATGGTCAGCCTGTCTCTTTCTTTCTCTAGGTGTTCTAGTGATATGTTTATTCCTAGGTTTGGTAGAGAAAACGTTTTTGCCGTATAAATTCCCATACACGGCTTTCTGAGCCTCTGCTGACAGGTGAAAGTACCACCTAGTGGGAACCTCGAATCTATGCAGGTCGACGATTTCCCCAAAAGGCACACCTCCTGGTCCAGTCAGAGCACTCATAATAAGTGCAGGTGTTGCTTTAGCAGCAGCCCCGGGACCGGTAATGGAACACACTATGGTTCCCGTCTGATGAAGTTCACGATGGATACCCAGGATGCCATTAAAAGAACAAAACAATAAATGTAATATCAAGGAAGGAGCATTGCTTATCCTTTACAGGACATCGCTGTCAACACCAGCATCTTTCAGCTGTATGTTGATTTCTTGGCAAGATTACGGTCACATACCCCTTACGTTACCGATGCGATTTGAACCACCTACGAGAGTATACGAGATTACGGAGAAAAGTCATAACCTGTAAGCCACGAAGCCGGCTAGTAATATCAAGGAGAACTAAAAAATGGGTTCTAACATTTTCCCACATGTACAATAAATCCATTACTTTTACATAATCTTAGAAGGTGACTTACAATTATTACTTAATTTTTGATGCGGCATTCAACCGTTGTTTATTTCTATGAAAACTGTATCTAAGTATAAGACAAATACAGTCGAGTCCACTTAAGTCGAACTCGGATAAGTAGAATTTCGCTTATGTCGACGTTACTGGCTTAGTCCCGGCCATTATCCTTCTTTATCATTGTATAAAATGTCCTGATAAGTCGAATTCGGTTAACTCGGATTTTCGGATTGGTGAACATAAAAATGAATACCGACTATATAAGTGTTCACGTTTAAGTCTAACTGTTCATTACACTCCCAAACAATTGTTTCGCGAAAGAATTACTTTTAGTCAGCCCGGAGAACAACAATCTCGCACATAAGATATCTCGATACATGTCAATGGCGGCAAGTGGACGAAAGCTTACTATTTTAACTTTAGAAAGAAAGATTGAGCTGTTGGAAGAGGTTGAACATAGTGGGAAGAAGAAAGTGAATATAGCTAGAGAATTTGGTATTCCAACATCGACACTTTTCGGCATTTTAAAGCATAAAGACCGCTATGGAAAATTGTTTTTCGGTGCTGCACTTTTAAAATGGTTCACTGCGATTAGATCGGCAAATGTACCAATAAATGGACCTTTACGTATTGCGAAAGCAGAACAATTTGCACGTTTTGGAGGTCAGACAGACAGGAATTGTAGTACTGGCTGATTGGATCGTTTCAAAAAATGACATACTTTTTCTTTAATTTATTTGGAAATTTTCATATGACTTTAATGTTCTGTTTTCTAAAATAATTAAACATGTCTGATATTGTATTGCTATTTATTTGTTCAGTAACTGTATTTCCTAAGTAGTACAATCATTTTACTCAATGCTACTGCATGATATTAGTGTAAATGAGTGCAGTCTGGATAAGGAGAACTTCTGATAAGTAGAACAAATTCCTTCGGCCCCTGTGACTTCTTTTTATCCAGACTCCACTGTATTACAATTTTTAAAAAAATGTTTGCAAATCCTTTTCAGGACATTGCTGTCAACATCAGCATCTTTTAGCTGATTGTTGATTTCTTGGCAAGATTACGCTCAGTAGTTTGCTATTGCTTTCTGAGCGGCCGGCTCACATACCCCGTAAGTTACCGACGCGTTTCGAACCACTGTATTACAATTACTTAAATCAAATAGCACAATTATATTACTTTAAGTAATGTCCCTTGAACTAAATGTTATATTTTTATGTCTGCTCTTTAAAAACTACACAATATCAGCATTTAGCATCAACATGTATGCTGCTTGTGAAATAAGCTCTTCTATGAAAAGTCATAAAAATGGCGCCACAAATTGCTAATCAATACTCAATATTCATCACTGGAAATACTCATAGATGAGAGAATCAGGATACAGATGAGAGAATCGGCTTCATTGTGCCGGCTTTACCTCACCATGCTCGATCTCTCTCCATAGAACAATAAACTGCCGAGAGCATTGGACAAAACACGAACTCCGAAGCTCCCGTGATGACCCCAGCGGGTCAATGAATGTCGTGAGACAACACCGGCCTGGTTCTCGGTGGTTGTCCACATATTTTAATTGGGTTCGTTATTACCTTCTGTCTTCCCTTTTACTAGATCGTCCCCAGGACGGTTCACGGATGACACTACCCATATGACGACTGTGGACACAAGAAGATACCTAACTGACTATAATAGAACAACCTTATACAAAGGAAAATCTAGAATCTTTATTGGAGATTCTGACTTGAACACACAGATGAACAAACCAACAGACAGACATACAGCAATGTACAGTCAATTGGGTGGGAGTAGTCTGCTTGACATTCTCATCATCCCACATAGGTATGTCAGTGTGATATTGAATGTCAGTGTGTAGAACTAGGTGGTAAGACACATTCACCTGATCCTGTATGATGCCTCCTGGAGCCTCGTAATTTGTCCAATTAAAGTTCAACAGCCGCTAGTCACTTGGCTTTTAACACAATCAAAAGTCACTGCACACAGCCACAGCAAATAGGCAGTCAGGAATCAGCAATATGTTAACAGCACACAGGCCACTGCAAATAGGCAGCCGCCCTCAGGATACAGCCCCGGATACAGCACACAACAAAGGGAACTCGCCCACAGGAACATCAAAGGGGTGTCTGTAAGCAAGAACATCCATCACACCCTTGCACAATACACACTATATCAACATGTATCCACACTAACATCCCATTGATTGTGGTCAGTTCCTCCAGCTCAGACCACAACATTATTATGTCTGACTTCCCAGACATATCTCACTGACCGGTTAAGTTACGATTCCTGGTAATCATAACGTAGTTCAATAGCTTTCCAGCCACAAGTATCATACCTAATAGATAGTAGATATGATGAAAGGTTCCATTTATGAGGATGGCAGAAATCCATACCTCCTATGAAAATCATCAAGTATTATGGCCTGGATCATCCTTCCTAATAACCATTTTGTCCCCTCAGGAAAGTAGATAAGCATATTAGGATACCTCAGGTCAGTACTCTATTACACCTCCAAGGTTAATGGAAGATACTCAAGCTACATTGATAACTAACCTGAAATACTGAATGAAAGACCAGACAAACAACAGAAGAGTTGCGGGTTCTTGTGTTTGTCGCTTCCCACCTTTCTGCCTCGGATACCTTGATTTCTGTTATGTGTGGGTGTATGAATATATAGACATACATAAACTGAATAAATTCCTTTGGCTGACTAGAAATTGTGTCGACTCAAACATCCCATACAATCTGGTTCCGATGAAAGTATAGAGACAATAGAAAGATAGACCCGCATGACCAAGTATTCCCTTCTCAGTAAGGGAACTGTAGAGTCACACATCACTGATGAGATATCCACGCGATACGTGAGTGGGTGTTTTCCCCCACCGCTATACTGGCCCACGGTTCAATCTCTAGTAAGTGTGAAGGTATCTTTCCCCCTTCTGACTAAGCCCAGTTAAATAACAACAGGCCTATAGGTCGATAACAACTTCCCAGCTTATAGCCTCCTACATAGTTGGGTTTGACCGTAACGAGAAACGTATGTGGTTCTCGCTCGTCACATGAGTGCTTGACAAGTACTAGTTTCAACCACGCCACCAGATGATGATCGAAACATACTAATGTCAACATATTCATTAAGGGAATCAAATTAAAGCTCTGTTTACCACTGTAACCACTGCTGATGAAGCAGGTTAGACGAGGTCGAATTTGGAATTTTTGTTTTTGAAATGGAATCGGAATTGGAAGCTCTGTTCAAGAGAAAGTTCTCTGTCCGAACAATAATTCCCTCAAATACTCCATTATTGAGATAGGGCATCGAATGCATTGTTAATTTGCTTCAACCAGACTGATCCACTAAGCTGGCTCTCACAATACATTCCGTCTTGTCTGTTGAACACTGTTCTCAGCCTAATCTAGGTCCCAGTACACACACACAGACTTGCTATACAGCCAGCATGCCTGTTTAACTAACAGCTGGTGTCCGCTGACGCTAGGTCAACGTGTAAATATCGGTCAGAGCACAGGATACGGCGCAACTGGCCGACCTGGTCAAGAATTGACTCCCCACTGAAATACCAACTATAGTTAAGCAACGCCAAGTATACAAGCGTGTTACCTTAAAAGTTTAGGAACAACTATGCAACAGACATCGACCCGATAGGTTCATCAAGCTCTGGGCTGTAGGTTCCCTCTGGAGCCCTAAAAGTACAACTTGATACAGCTGGCGGACACGGCCGTGAAAGGATGGCTTTAACAACCTCTGTAGAGCATTCTCCGGATCCTCGTGATGTCAATTATACAGCTGGCTACAGACGCGACCTCCCTTCTTGATGACTGACTACCGAATGCCTCTTCGTGTCAACTCCCGAAGAACACACTCTCCGGAGTCTGCCGAAAACTTCCGAGCATTACCTCGCGAAAGTGAAGGCAACCCAGCATTCCCCGAGTTTTAGCAGAGTGTGCGATTTACAACAGAAAAGATCAAAGCACACTCAAAGAGTTGAGTTCTTCTTCTTCTTCTTCTTCTTCTTCTTCTTCTTCTTCTTCTTCTTCTTCTTCTTCTTCTTCTTCTTCTTCTTCTTCTTCTTCTTCTTCTTCTTCTTCTTCTTCTTCTTCTTCTTCTTCTTCTGCGTTCATCCGGACTTTTTTTTCCGGACGTGATTGCGTTGTGCCTGTTTACAGCAGAGCTGCGTTCTTGCGCCGTTAGACCGACACATCCGACTTCTGCGGGCATTTGTTGACCGGGTTAACCTTCCCGGGGAGTTGAGTTATGATTCTCGGGACCCGTGAAATTCATGCCAATCCCGAGATATAATATCAAGGCCCAGAAGACGGTCCTAACGCTTTTACTCGGAAATCCCCCTCTCACCCGCCATAAAATGTGGCTAACCGCCGAGACGGGGTGGGGCAGAGTTGGTACTGTGTTGTCCCGTCTGAGACGCACTTGCGTTTCGCGACAATGGAAAAGGTGCACTCGTGGTCTGAATGACGCAGTCCACGATGAAGTCGGGAGGACGGCTTCACTCCTTCTCTCTCTCTCTCTCTCTCTCTCTCTCTCTCTCTCTCTCTCTCTCTCTCTCTCTCTCTCTCTCTCTCTCTCTCACACACACACACACACACACACACACAAAGTTAGTTATATATCATTTAAAGGACGTCGCAGTCAACCCCAGCATTGTTAGGCAGATTGCGATTTCTTAGCAAGTTTACGTTCAGTAGTCTCCCATTGCTTTCTGAACGACCAGTTCTCATACCATTGTAAGAAAACCAACCAACACAATGCGGTCTACTTCCAAATCTCCCGCTGCTGTGGTTTAAACGCAGTATGCGGGATTACGAATTGCGTTCTTTACCCCATAGCCACAGCACCGTGTTTAACCTTTAACCTGTTTATTAATAGATTGTTGTTGTTTTCGTCATCGGTCCAACCGCGTCTACGCTCCCGTTCTTCACCCAATGGCTGTGGTACACGCAAATGTTCATCACCTGTTGCTGTTTCAGATAACCTGTTTCTTTTATCTGGACACTCGCCCCTTGGTCATGGGTTCGACCCGCAGACGGACAGATTCGTATTTTTAAATTGACTTCGGTTCCCAGGTCGACCCAGTCTAAAATGTGTACCAAGAACTGTCTTGGGAAGTAAAGGCGGTCGGCGAGATACTGACCACATCAGCCACCTGGGGCCGGTTGACCTATAAAATATGGGACTAGCATTGTGTTCCCGGCGCACCTAAATACTTCATATTTGTTGTACTTCTGTAATGGCTGAATAATTCTTTTTTATTTTATTTATTTATTTATTGTTTTGCTGTTGTGATCCCTTGGGAAGTTTACGTTCAGTAGTTTGCCATTGCTTTCAGAACAACCACCACCCATACCATTTCGTAAAATGCAAACGCAATACGTTCTGCTGCCATATCTCCCGCAGCTGTGTTTCGAACGCGGGCTTGGGTGATTACGTCCGTGACCGCTTCGCCACCGAGCCGGCTGGTTGTGACAGTGCACATGGGATTTGCGTTCTTATTTAAAGGCGATTGGTGTCCAAAAGTGGTTCTCCTTTATCAGGAGAAGCCTTTACTCACGCAGGGTGTTAATTTGAGGGTGGTTGTGGTCTTTTAAAGGCCAGTCAAAAATAATTTACAAATAATACCCACATCGAGTGCCATTAAAAGACTAAAAACAAAGTATGTACTTTCAAACCGAAATAAAAAGATGGGTTCTAACATTTTCCCGCTTGTAATGTAAAGTCATTACATTTACAAAATCTTAGAAGCTGGCTTAAAATTATTATATTATCTTTTATGGCTCAATTAACCTTTGATTATTTCTACAAAAGTTTTTATTAAAGATTCAGATAAGTATTACAATTACTAAATCAAATAGCAAATTTATGTCACTGTAAGTAATGTCCCTTGAAATAAGTGTTCTGTTGTTTCGTCTGCTCATTAAACACAGCAAACTTTCAGCATTAAGCATCAACATGTATGCAACTTGTGAAATAAGCTCTTCTATGAAAAGTCAGCCGGTCTCCCTGCGAAGGGTTTTGATTTTTTATTATTTAAATAAAAACTTTATTAAAGATTAAGACAAATATTACAATTACTTAAATCAAATAGCACATTTATGTTAATGTAAGTAATGTCCCTTGAAATAAGTGTTATGTTGCTTTGTCTGCTCTTTAAAAACAACAAAATTTCAGCATTAAGCATCAACATGTATGCAGCTTGTGAAATAAGCTCTTCTATGAAAAGTCAGCGGGTCTCCCTGGCAAAGGTGTTAACGAATGTCTCCGTAATTCCTTATATCCAAGCGAGGAACACAGCTGCTCGAGATTCGGCAGCGGATCGTGTCGCGTTGGTTACTTACTGGGTATGTAAGCCGGTCGTGCAGAAAGCAATGGCAAACTGCTGTGCGTAATCTCGCCAAAAACATCAACAGCAGCTGAAAAATGTTGGTGTTGACTGCAGCGTCCTGTCAGGGATATGCAACGTACATTTAAAAATAATGAAGCCCCAATATTCATCACTGGAAATACTCATAGATGAAAGAATCAGGATATAGATGAGAGAATCGGCTTCGTTGTGCCGGGTCTACCTCACCATACTCGATCTCTCTCCACAGAACAATAAACTGCCGAGAGCATTGGACAAAACACGAACTCAGAAGCTCCAGTGATGACCCCTCGTTGGGTCTCTGGAAAAGCTGCACTCGTGGTCTCAATGACGGAGCCCGACAATGAACCCTTGATACTCGGGGCGCCGGGCGGACGGCTTCACTTCTTCTTCTTCTTCTTCTTCTTCTTCTTCTTCTTCTTCTTCTTCTTCTTCTTCTTCTTCTTCTTCTTCTTCTTCTTCTTCTTCTTCTGCGTTCATCCGGACTTTTTTTTTTCCGGACGTGATTGCGTTGTGCCTGTTTACAGCAGAGCTGCGTTCTTGCGCCGTTAGACCGACACATCCGACTTCTGCGGGCATTTGTTGATCGGGTTAACCTTCCCGGGGAGTTGAGTTATGATTCTCGGGACCCGTGAAATTCATGCCAATCCCGAGATATAATATCAAGGCCCAGAAGACGGTCCTAACGCTTTTACTCGGAAATCCCCCTCTCACCCGCCATAAAATGTGGCTAACCGCCGAGACGGGGTGGGGCAGAGTTGGTACTGTGTTGTCCCGTCTGAGACGCACTTGCGTTTCGCGACAATGGAAAAGGTGCACTCGTGGTCTGAATGACGCAGTCCACGATGAAGTCGGGAGGACGGCTTCACTCCTTTTCTCTCTCTCTCTCTCTCTCTCTCTCTCTCTCTCTCTCTCTCTCTCTCTCTCTCACACACACACAAACACACACACACACACACACACACACACACAAAGTTAGTTATATATCATTTAAAGGACGTCGCAGTCAACCCCAGCATTGTTAGGCAGATTGCGATTTCTTAGCAAGTTTACGTTCAGTAGTCTCCCATTGCTTTCTGAACGACCAGTTCTCATACCATTGTAAGAAAACCAACCAACACAATGCGGTCTACTTCCAAATCTCCCGCTGCTGTGGTTTAGACGCAGTATGCGGGATTACGAATTGCGTTCTTTACCCCATAGCCACAGCACCGTGTTTAACCTTTAACCTGTTTATTAATAGATTGTTGTTGTTTTCGTCATCGGTCCAACCGCGTCTACGCTCCCGTTCTTCACCTAATGACTGTGGTACACGCAAATGTTCATCACCTGTTGCTGTTTCAGATAACCTGTTTCTTTTATCTGGACACTCGCCCCTTGGTCATGGGTTCGACCCGCAGACGGACAGATTCGTATTTTTAAATTGACTTCGGTTCCCAGGTCGACCCAGTCTAAAATGTGTACCAAGAACTGTCTTGGGAAGTAAAGGCGGCCGGTGAGATACTGACCACATCAGCCATCTGGGGCCGGTTGACCTATAAAATATGGGACTAGCATTGTGTTCCCAGCGCACCTAAATACTTCATATTTGTTGTACATCTGTAACGGCTGAATAATTCTTTTTTTTAAATTTATTTATTTATTGTTTTGCTGTTGTGATCCCTTGGGAAGTTTACGTTCAGTAGTTTGCCATTGCTTTCAGAACAACCACCACCCATACCATTTCGTAAAATGCAAACGCAATGCGTTCTGCTGCCATATCTCCCGCAGCTGTGTTTCGAACGCGGGCTTGGGTGATTACGTCCGTGACCGCTTCGCCACCGAGCTGGCTGGTTGTGACAGTGCACATGGGATTTGCGTTCTTATTTAAAGGCGATTGGTGTCCAAAAGTGGTTCTCCTTTATCAGGAGAAGCCTTTACTCACGCAGGGTGTTAATTTGAGGGTGGTTGTGGTCTTTTAAAGGCCAGTCAAAAATAATTTACAAATAATACCCACATCGAGTGCCATTAAAAGACTAAAAACAAAGTATGTACTTTCAAACCGAAATAAAAAGATGGGTTCTAACAGTTTCCCGCTTGGAAAGTAAAGTCATTACATTTACAAAATCTTAGAAGCTGGCTTAAAATTATTATATTATCTTTTATGGCTCAATTAACCTTTGATTATTTCTACAAAAGTTTTTATTAAAGATTCAGATAAGTATTACAATTACTAAATCAAATAGCAAATTTATGTCACTGTAAGTAATGTCCCTTGAAATAAGTGTTCTGTTGTTTCGTCTGCTCATTAAAAACAGCAAACTTTCAGCATCAAGCATCAACATGTATGCAACTTGTGAAATAAGCTCTTCTATGAAAAGTCAGCCGGTCTCCCTGCGAAGGGTTTTGATTTTTTATTATTTAAATAAAAACTTTATTAAAGATTAAGACAAATATTACAATTACTTAAATCAAATAGCACATTTATGTTAATGTAAGTAATGTCCCTTGAAATAAGTGTTATGTTGCTTTGTCTGCTCTTTAAAAACAACAAAATTTCAGCATTAAGCATCAACATGTATGCAGCTTGTGAAATAAGCTCTTCTATGAAAAGTCAGCGGGTCTCCCTGGCAAAGGTGTTAACGAATGTCTCCGTAATTCCTTATATCCAAGCGAGGAACACAGCTGCTCGAGATTCGGCAGCGGATCGTGTCGCGTTGGTTACTTACTGGGTATGTAAGCCGGTCGTGCAGAAAGCAATGGCAAACTGCTGTGCGTAATCTCGCCAAAAACATCAACAGCAGCTGAAAAATGTTGGTGTTGACTGCAGCGTCCTGTCAGGGATATGCAACGTACATTTAAAAATAATGAAGCCCCAATATTCATCACTGGAAATACTCATAGATGAAAGAATCCGGATATAGATGAGAGAATCGGCTTCGTTGTGCCGGGCCTACCTCACCATACTCGATCTCTCTCCACAGAACAATAAACTGCCGAGAGCATTGGACAAAACACGAACTCAGAAGCTCCAGTGATGACCCCTCGTTGGGTCTCTGGAAAAGCTGCACTCGTGGTCTCAATGACGGAGCCCGACAATGAACCCTTGATACTCGGGGCGCCGGGCGGACGGCTTCACTCCTTCTTCTTCTTCTTCTTCTTCTTCTTCTTCTTCTTCTTCTTCTTCTTCTTCTTCTTCTTCTTCTTCTTCTTCTTCTTCTTCTTCTTCTTCTTCTTCTTCTTCTTCTTCTTCTTCTTCTTCGTCTTCGTCTTCTTCGTCTTCGTCTTCTTCTTCGTCTTCGTCTTTGTCTTCTTCTTCTTCTTCGTCTTCTTCTTCGTCTTCGTCTTCTTCTTCTTCTTCTTCGTCTTCTTCTTCTTCTTCTTCTTCTTCTTCTTCTTCTTCTTCTTCTTCTTCTTCTTCTTCTTCTTCTTCTTCTTCTTCTTCTTCTTCTTCTTCTTCTTCTTCTCTCTCTCTCTCTTTCTCTCTCGCTCTCTCTCTCTCTCTCTCTCACACACACACACACACACACACACACACACACACACACACACACACACACACTCACAAAGTTACTTGCATATCATTTTCAGGACGTCGCAGTAAACCCCAGAATTTCTGGGCGGTTTGCGATTTCTTAGCAAGTTTACATTCAGTAGTTTGTCATTGCATTCTGAACTACGAGCACTTATACCATAGTAAGAAAACCAACACAAGGCGGTCTACTTCTAAATCGCCCGATGCTCTGATTTGAACGTAGTATGCGGGATTGCGAATTGCGTTTTTTACCCCCATAGCCACAGCACCGTGTTTAATCTTTAACCTTTCAATTAATAGATTGTTGTTGCTGTTTTCGTTACTGATCCAACCGCGTCTAACCTCCCACTCTTCACCCAATGGTTGTGGTACACGCAAATGTTCATCACCTTTTGATGTTTCAGATAACCCGTTTCTTTTATCTGGATTTAATGAAGTCCCATTTTGTGCACATCTGTGACATGTACTCTGTAAGCGGTGATGTTTCACAGTCTTGTAAATATATGTATAAACACGCCGGGATCCTAGGTGGCGTGTGGCTAGACACTCGCCCCTTGGTCATGGGTTCGACCCGCAGCCAGTGTTGCCATCTCCCTTTGATGAAAAAGCACCAAAATCAACCCAAAAAAAGCACTAACAAGCACCAAATTTTTTTAGGAAGCAAAAAAAAAAATAAAGCACCAACTGTTTTTATTACAAATGTAACAAGGTAGCACAGTATAATTTATTATCATCACTTCATATTACAATGAAGTGTATTCCAGATCCGCCAAATCCCAATCAGAACTACTTTCGAGCCAAAAAAGCACCAAATTGCAATACTATTTGTATGGGAAATCACTAAAACAAGCCCTGGCGGTATGCATTCAAAATGTTATAAGGTAGCACATTATAATTTATTATTATCACTGAAGATTAGAATGAAGTTTATTCCAGATCTGCCAAATCCCAGTCAAACAACTCCTCTTCAGTTTCTGTAGCTATTACCTGTTGTGTTTGCTCCTGCGATGATGAGGATGAGGAGGATGATTGAAAGAAACATGTATATGCCTTCTGTGATCCAATTTTTCGCAGAATATCCTTAGTTAGTTTATAATGATGACAGCATTTGCCATATCTTTTCATTCCGTATCTAATAGTCAAAATAGCTGTCAAACTCTTGATGCTCAGTCTGTTCCGCAATTTTGATTTTATAATTCCCATCTGACTGAAAATACGCTCCGCGTCCGCATTAGAATGAGGTAAAATGAGCAGAGTTAAAGCTAAATCTGTAAGATCTTGGAAAGGATTTTCACCGGTGGCATACCTGTATGAGGCTATTTCTGCCCACAGTCCAAGTGTGTCAGAGGTCTGTGTCAACTGCATATGATGAAGTTTTCTCCACTGGAAATCGATTCGGGTGAGAGTAGCTGCATCTTCTACAAACATGTTAGCAAGATCCAATATACAGGGCTTCATTGGCTGTAGACATTCACTTCCAATAAGACATGACATGGACTGCAACACTCGAACGTTATCGGGTGCACGTAAACACAGCTGTATCAATAGCTCTATTAAGAACTGGATGCACCTTCCACGAATTTCTTTCTCATCGGGAAACTAGTAGTCTGCTATTTCTTTCTCAAACGCATAACCTAGATTGGGATTAGGATCTAAATAATCTTGAATAGCATTTCTTTCTGTTATTTTTTTCCCCACAGGAATAGCAGTCTTTGAACTGATAGAATCAGTGAGTTGGACAAGATCGCTGAGTATTTTTGTTGGATCCTGTATATCTGCTTCGACCTTCTTATTCACACTTTAAAATTCTCCGAGAATATGCTTGAGAAATATGAGATACACATAGTATTTCATGTCGCTAAACATAGAATGTAGAAGGTCTGCTGTATAACAGCGCTCGTTGAGTCTTGCTACATCAAAATGAGTTCTGAGTTCGACCCACTGCTACAATATTCTGACAATGGCAGATTGAATGGACATCCATCGTGTCTGGCTTAATTGAACAATCTTCAGCGGATGTTGTCCATCGTTTATTGAAGCAAAAAGCTCCCTGTACTTTGCTTGACGAAGACTTGAGTGAGAAAACCAGTTACATGTTTCTCTAATCATGAACTCTGTGTTCCTGGGCAGACAAGCAGCTGCAGCCTGTGACACTGCCAGCTGAAGGGAATGACATACACACCTAATTAGTACAGATGAGGAACTTCGGATTTTAATTTTGTATATACTCCATTGTTTACACCTGTCATGACAGACGCATTGTCAGTGCCGAGTGCAACTCAAGTCCATTCTTGTTTAAACAACCTTTTAACACATTGCATATTGCCTGTGCGTTGCAGTCACTCAGTTCAACTAAATCTAAGTAAGTAACCACAAACTGCTTTCTTGTCTCTGAATAGTACCTAATAGCTACTCCAAGTAGCTTAGTTTCAGAAATGTCATTGCTCTCATCAATCAATAAGCTGTATTTACTTTTGCCAATATCAGCTGTCAAGTCTGTTGTGAAATATTGTGCAAGTACATTTTAAATAACTGCTTTGCACTTAGTTCTCCTAAGCTTAATGTTCTTGCAAACTTTGCTGTCACCAAAGTGTACCTTGCAGAGTTCACTTAAATGGTCAACAACGCGAAGCGAACAATGGCCAGCTATGAACAAAGACATGCATCCTTCTGTTTCTTTGACATCATCTTTCAGTTTGTCAAATGTAATTGTTGTTTGCCATTGTGTACTGAATGGTTGTTCGGCTTTCTGATGTTTCGTTGTGTTCTTGTGCCTCTCAATATATTTAACCTGGCTGCAATTGAACATTTGCAATATTTGCAAAAACACTTAGTATTATCCCCTTCTACTTTTAACAACCATATTTGAAATCTCGTGTCACGGAGCCACTGTTCTCTGAAATGTTGACAATATTTCTTGCTCATGGTGAAACACAAATAAGCTTAAATGAAAGGATAATGTAGACACCACAAAATTATGAACTCGATTACCAGCTAATTTATTGACGTTTGGTCTTGTCTGCAAGATGGCGTTCGCTTTCAGCTAAATCGTATTAAAGGGAGTTAAATTAGTTGAATATTGCTCGGTAACGTACTAAGACTGTTTTACTCCCTCGCTTCAGTTCAAATTAGGCTTTTTAGTGTTCCCAAAATGATTTTTAAAGTAATGTTTACCCACCCCAATAAAGCACCAAATAGCACCAAACAAATTTTGTGAAGCACCAGATTAGCGCGGCCGCGCTAAAACCAACATTTTCGCACTAAATGATTTGCAAAAGCACTAAATTTAGTGCGAAAAGCACTAAAATGGCGATACTGCCCGCAGCCGTACAGATTCGTATTTTTAAAATTGTCTTGGGTTCCCAGATCGATCCAGCCTAAAATTGGTACCAAGAACTGTCTTCGGAAGTAAAACCGGCCACATCAGTCACATGGGCTGATCAGCCACAGGAGACTAGTATTATATTCCCAGTGCACCTACTGCGTGTAGCAAAGTACTATACTTAATATTTCTTGTACATCTGTAACGGCTGAATATTTGTTGTACATCTGTAACGGCTGAATATTTGTTGTACATCTGTAACGGCTTAATATTTGTTGTACATCTGTAACGACTTAATATTTGTTGTACATCTGTAACGGCTGAATATTTGTTGTACATCTGTAACGGCTGAATATTTGTTGTACATCTGTAACGGCTGAATATTTGTTGTACATCTGTAACGACTTAATATTTGTTGTACATCTGTAACGGCTGAATATTTGTTGTACATCTGTAACGGCTGAATATTTGTTGTACATCTGTAACGGCTGAATATTTGTTGTACATCTGTAACGGCTGAATATTTGTTGTACATCTGTAACGGCTAAATATTTGTTGTACATCTGTAACGGCTGAATATTTGTTGTACATCTGTAACGGCTGAATATTTGTTGTACATCTGTAACGGCTGAATATTTGTTGTACATCTGTAACGGCTGAATATTTGTTGTACATCTGTAACGGCTGAATATTTGTTGTACATCTGTAACGGCTGAATATTTGTTGTACATCTGTAACGGCTGAATATTTGTTGTACATCTGTAACGGCTGAATATTTGTTGTACATCTGTAACGGCTGAATATTTGTTGTACATCTGTAACGGCTCAATATTTGTTTTGTTTGCATTCGCTGGCTTTGAACTCAAGTGTAGTCCATACATGTGCCACTACTTCTAGTGCCATGAACTGATTAGCTCCCATATTACCAGTGGATAATGTCATCCGGTAAAATAGCGACGATGTAACGTTTCTTTCTTCAGAGGACGCAGTGTTTGTATATTTCTGGTCAGGATGTGTTGTTATTACGTATTCGTTTTCGAAAGTTGTTCACAAGAAACCACGGGAGGCAGGTGGTGGGTGAAATTTTGAGGGCAGCCGACAGGTAGTTGTTGGTTGTGGTCTCAAGTTTCTCAACGGTAGGCAGACGATCTCTCTAACCAGACAATGGCTATGGTCACCCGGCCAGCATGGTCACTGCCAAGAAGGAAAGCAATGGCAAACTATCTTCTTTAAAGCTGCCTAGTTTATCATGATTCACCTAATTACAGATCATCACAATAAAAGGACATGGACATTGAAATTAGCAACATGGAATGTTCGAACGTAAAGCGACGACGGAAAATTAGATAACACCAAACAAGAAATGGGAAGAGTTAAGATTATTGTATGCCATGTAGCTGATTCGTGGCTCGTCTGTGCAGCCACAATGACAGAAGTAAGCAGGAACAAGTATCATAGGAAAATAGCAAACAAGCCAATGTCCTTGCCATACTTTGGTATTTATTATTAACAATCATCGCCGCACTTTAGAATAATCAATTGCCGACAGATGCGGGCTGACATACGAGGAACAGATATCAATCTAAACAATGTTCAACACTGCAGTATAGTTCATATATATAATGTTATCTCTAGCATCAACTTACGGACTGACTTGCCCTTGACATCGGCCATGTGCCGTTCTCAACTGCCGTTCACTCGGCGTGCTGATTATCGAGCTTGACTGGCTGTACAATTGGTCGCTCGGCTTGTGCGACATACTTTTGCCTCAGGCTGAAGTGTCGTTCCAACCTTGGATTAATGTCAACTTCATGTCGCTTGGCTTCTGTACTTATTTTCCCCAACCGTCTCCGACGCAGACCCTGGCTAGACTGATTCCCTCTACCCGTGTCTCGTCCGTGGACCACACAACTAGTGTCACGTGATACGCAACTTCTCTGAGTCACTTCCCTTTGCTTATCATCATCATCTGTTGCTCACCGACTTCCCTCAACTTAGTCGTGTGTCTTTGCTCATAGTGATCATGTGAACTGTTCTCACTATGCCAATTACTCTTCTATGGTAAACATGTTCTTACTCTATCAGTTTACCGCTGTCTACCTCATATCGGTCCATGGCATTATTAGGAATGTGCGAGACGAGATAGAAAGCGGCAGGGATTATGACAGGGGAAGATTGTAAGATTATTTATTCGGTGGGAGAAGAACGACAAAGAGGTGTAGCAATTATCTTGGATCGGGAAACATCAAAATATGTTCTAGGATATTGTGTTGTGTCAGGCAGGGTTCTATTAGTAAAATTAATCGGCAGACCTTTTAACATAAACGTCTTTCAAATATATGCGCCAACAGGAGAATGCAGTGAAGATAGTTAAAAGGAATTTTATAATGACGTGGAGTCTGCATTGGAGAAATTAAAATCTGAAAAATAAATGTCATAATGGGTGACTTCAATGCAATAGTAAGAAATCAAGGCAATGGATGCACAGTAGGCAAATATGGTTTGGGAGAGCGAAACGAAAGAGGATACAGACTTGTAGAATGGGCAAAAGAGCAGGAAATTATTGTTGTAAATACATGGTTTAAACAACGTCCTAGAAGATTATGGACATGGAAGAGTCCTTATAGTAAGATTAGGAACCAGATTGATTAAATACTTATTAGCAGAAGGTTTCGAAATGCGTTAACAATCGCAAAAACATTTCCCAGTGCTGACTGTTACAGTGATCATAGATTGATTACAAGAACATTGAGGGTAAAGTTAAAGAAAGTCAAGTATTTACCATGAAACACTAAATATGATCTGTGTACATTGAAAAATGACCAGGTAATACAAGACAATTTTAACAATGAAGTAAAGAAAAGATTTGATATACTGTCTGATCTAGAGATCCTATTTCAAGATGTGGACGATCAATGGGATTTGTTGAAGAATTCAATCAATTTGGCTGTAGAAACAACTATTCTAAATCTACAGAAAGTGTATCGTAAGAATTGGATGACTGTAGATATTTTACAACTAATGGAAACACGAAATCCTGAAATAATGTGAAGAAATGCACAGAAAAGTCAAAACATTATGTAAGCAGGCAAAAGAAGCAGAGCTTGAGAATAATTGTGTAGACATTGAAAATCAACACAACAGTAAAAATATCAAATTAATGCACAAAAGAGTTCAGGAGCTTACTAATACAAGAACACGTACATCAGTAGGTTGTCCAAAAACAAAGGATGGAAAAATCATAATAGAAAAGGATGAGATTTTACATGTATGGTCACATAATGTGAAAAACCATGATGATGATAACGGATAAGAACAGTATGATATTCGAAACAATAATGAAAGATCATCAATTTTGAAGATGGAAGTTCAGAATGTTCTTAACTGGCAAGATCCCAGGTTCAGACAATATCACAACAGAAATGATTAATGCCTTAGACAACTCACCAGACTGATGAAAACAATTCATGATACTGGAGATCTATCTCCTGAATTATGTAATTCTGTATTTATTGCAATCCCAAAGAAATCAGGAGCTTTGAAATGTGATCAACATAGAACAATTAGTATATTGAGCCACATCACGAGGATTTTGCTAAGAGTTAGGATGAACATACAACCCGAAGTATGAGAAAATTAATGTGGGTTTGTAGAAGGCAAGGGAAGAGTGAACGCTGTGTACATGCTGAGAACAGTAATTGAACGGTCTATAGAAGTAAATAAAGATATACATTTTTGATTTATTAACTACACAAAGGATTTCGATAGAGTAAGACATGTCAATATGATGGAAATGGTTGTTTTTTCCGCGTTTCCATCCTGTTTCGGGATATCGCGGTCAACATCAGCATCTTTCAGCTGTATGTTGATTCCAAGGCTAGATTACGCTCATCAGCACGCCATGACTTTCTGAGCGACCGGCTCCATACTCTCATAAGTCACTGGCGCGACTCGAACCGCTTCCTATTCTCGTGCGCTCACATCAACCACGAGAGTATGCGGGGTTACGGAGAAAGCTGCTAACCCCACAACCAGGGAGCCCGGCAGGAAATGCTTGTAGATCTACAAATTGATGGAAAATACCTTAGACTTGTAAAAGATATATATTGGAAACAACAAGCTGCCATAAGGATTGATAATTAAGTGTTTAAATATCAGAGAGGTGTGAGACAGGGATGTGTAATGTCTCCAGATCTGTTTTCCCTGTATAGTGAAAATATGGAAACAGATGGAAGCAGAGGAAGAGGCCGACCACGTAAACGTTGCACGGAGGGAATAGCAGAGAACATGGGAATATAGATGAAGCCCATAATCGGGCACTCTCACGATGTTTATACTTCACCTCGACACCGCAAGGTACAAGAGGAACATGATGAGATGAGATGAGTTGAGACTGAAAATATTTTTAGAAATGTTAAAGATATCAAAGGAGTCATCATTGGAGGAAGAAACATCAATATCATTAGATATGCGGATGATACAGTATTGATTACAGACAATGAGCAGGATCTGCAACATTTAGTAGTTGCGGTTGTTGCACCCAGTGAACAACTAGGGTTAGAATTACATTTTAAGAAGACACAAATTATGATTGTCACTAGAAAGAACGAAATACCACAATGTAATATACAAGTAAATGGGAATATTCGTAAACAAGTGAATCGGTACAATTATCCCGGAACAGTCATAACATCTGATAGATGATGCTTTGAAGAGATTATAAGAAGAATTGCCATAGCGAAAGTAACCTTTTGCAATATGAAAAACATACTGACCAATAAAAAGATGTCAACTGAAACGAGAAAAAGAGAGTTTAGGTGTTACACAGAGCCAGTACTTTTGTATGGATGTGAAGAGTGGACAATGAGCAGTTAAGCTGAAAAACATCTGATGGTAGTGGAACTGTGGTTTATGAGGATAATGTAAAGAATACCATGGACAGACAAAAAAACCAATGACCAAGCCCTACAAGAAACAACTGAAAACCGTAAACTAATTAGAGAAATTAGTCACAAGGTTTTGGTCATTTTATGAGAAGAAATAAATTGGAGAACTTGGTGACAACTGGCAAGATTGAGGGGAAGAGAACAAGGGGAGGGCAGAGAAGTATATGCCTGGATGGCTTGACCACATTGCATGGTCGAGACAAGAACACTGAGCTGATCCACGACTCTGGTGATCAAGTAACATGGCAAAACATGACCACCCACACTTACCGGCGTGGCACATGATGATAATGTTTTTTGAAAGTTTTCGGATTAGGTGAATGGTAGAATAGGTAATGACTACTCGTGTTTTAGGTGGCCAGAACCCATTCTCTTTCAGAGCGGCGCTGTTACTCAGAGTGTACATATTCAAACCAAGTTTGACCACAGCGTTCAATGTTCTGTTGTCCCATGCGCCCTGGGTTTACTAATTATTTCTATGCTTTCGTGTACTGATTAACTCTCCTTCTTTCGCCTTCTACAGCCCCTCCTCCTGCGATATAGTCCCTCAACCAGCTCTCCCCAAGCCCATATGATGCAGTATAAAGAAATACAAAAACAACACAGTTTTACGTTTTTAAGCTATTAAACATGAAAATTCGAATGCTTTTACATATGTCCGCGGTGGTTTGTATCGTGAACTGCGTGTTCATAAAAATGGAGACCGGCCTGTTGCTGAACTAGCTGGTTTTGCCTTATGCAGTAATGTATCGATTTCGAGTGAATGCTGCTTCCATAGACGATGAACTGTAATTTTAGTGGCGAGCTGCTCTGTTGCAATTCTGGCAGCGGTCTTTGATATGAATGCCTGTGCGTGCTGTTAGTTTGTTGGGACTACTGTCTGTTCTATTTTTCACATGGGGCGGTGGGGAGCATTTTGTGTGATATTCACTGGTACAGTAACGGAGCATTATGGGGTGACCCGTTGCGAAGAAGTTGGAACTGCGACTAATGACTAATTAAAACATCATTTACTGTAACCAAACTAAGAACAGAAGAAGTTGCAGTGACTTTACTACATTAAGATTGCAAATTACAATAAATTCATCACAATTAACAACACTGAAAGCTACAACAACAAACTCCTTGTGTGTGTGTGTGTGTGTGTGTGCGTGCGCGTGCGCGTGCGCGTGTGCGTGTGCGTGCGTGCGTGCGCATGCGCGGGTGCGTGCGTGCGTGCGTACGTGCGTGCGGGCGTGCGTGCGCGTGTGTGTGTGTGTTTGTGCGTGTGTGCGTGTGTGCGTGTGTGCGTGTGTGCGTGTGTGTGTGTGTGTGTTTGTGTGTGTGTGTGTGTGTGTGTGTGTGTGTGTGTGTGTGTGTGTGTGTGTGTGTGTGTGTGTGTGTGTGTGTTCTTGAAAATTTATTGAAAAATAGTGAATAATCCGGATTTTAAATATCGTAAATTGGCACGTCAGAAAATATGCTTTTAACAATGCGGATTCACAATGTTGCCAAAAGGGTTTGTCAACTCTTTATCGAGAGTATATGAAATCTTAGCCCGTCGTTGTGACAGTTAGTTAGTCAGTTGCATATCTTTTGAAGGACATCGCAGTCAATATCATCACTTTTTTTTTGTTGCGATTGTTATCCCTTGTGACCCCTGTGTTTACGTTCAGTAGTTTGCCATTGCTTTCTGAACGACCGGCATCCATACCATTTTTGTAAAAAACAAACGCAAGGCGGTCTGCTGCCATATCGCCTGCAGCTGTGTTTCGGAAGCGGGCGTGGGTGATTACGAACTACTTCCGTGACAACTTCGCCAGGGAGTCGGCTGGTTGTGACAGTGCACATGGGATTTCAGTTGTTATGAAAAGGTGATTGTTGTCCAAAAGCGGGTATCCTTTATCAGGGGAATCCTTTACTCAAGCAGGATATTAATTTGAAGGTGGTTGTGGCTTTTTAAAGGCCAGTCAGAAATAATGCATTAATAATCATATAACCCACAATGCCAATAAAAGTATAAAACAATAATTGTAATATCAAGGAGAAATGAAAAGATGGGTTCTAACATTTTCCCACATGTAAAGTAAAGCCATTATTTTTATATAACCCTAGAAGATGACTTACAATTATTATTTGATTTTTTTATGTTGCATTCAACCGTTGCTTATTAAACACATTTCTACTAACACTTTATACAAGATTAAGACAAATATTACAATTACTTAAATAAAACAGCAATTTTTAAATTTTTTTTTTGATGTTGTGATCCCTTGAGAAGTTTACGTTCAGTAGTTTGCCATTTCTTTCTGAACGACCGGCACCCATACCATTTTCGTAAAAAGCAAACGCAAGGACGGTCTGCTGCCATATCGCCTGCAGCTGTGTTTCGAAAGCAGGCTTGGGTGATTACGTCCGTGACCGCTTCACCACGGAGCAGGCTGGTTGTGACATTGCACATGGGATTTGCGTTCTTATTTAAAACTGAAAGTTGTCCACAAGCGGTTCTGCTTTATCAGGAGAAGCCTTTACTACCGCAAAATGTTAATTTGAGGGTGGTTGTGGCCTTTTAAAGGCCAGTCAAAAATAATAATTTATTGATAACCGTTGTCGCACAAGCTGCAATTAAATAGAACAAAACAATAAATGTAATATCAAGAAGAAATAAATAGATGGGTTCTAACATTTTCCCACATGTAAAATAAAGCCATTACTTTTGCATAATCCTAGAAGATGACTTAAAATTATTATACCATTTTTCATGTTGCATTCAACCCTTGCTTATTTCTATAAAAATGTTATACAAGATTAAGGCAAATATTACAATTACAACATTACAAATAGCACATTTATGTCACTTTAAGTAATGTCCCTTGAAATAAGTGGTGTTAAGTTGTTATGTCTGCTCTTTAAAAACAACAAAAATTCAGCATTAAGCATTAACATGTATGCTGCTTGTGAAATAAGCTCTTTTATGAAAAGTCAGCCTGCTCCCTGGCGAAGGAGTTAATGACTTTCTCCGTAATCCCGTATATCCACGTGAGGAACACAGCTGCTCGAGATTCGGCAGCGGATCTCGTCGCGTTGATTACTTACGGGGTATATGAGTCATTGCAGAAAGCAATGGCAAACCACTGAGCGTAATCTTGCCAAAAAACATCAACAGCAGCTGGAAAATGGTGTTTGTCAGGACTAATGTCTATTCTATTTTTTACATGGGACGGTTGGGAGCATTCTTTGTGTTATTCATTGATACAGGAAGGGAGCATTATGGGGTGACCCTTTGCGAAGAAGTTGGAACTGCGACCCCGCAGAAGTCGGGTGTGTCGGCCTAACGGCGCAAGAACGCAGCTCTGCTGTAAACAGGCACAACGCAGTCACATCCGAAAAAAATATATCCGGTTGAACGCAGAAGAAGAAGAAGAACTGCGACTAATGACTAAAAAAATCATTTACTGTAACAAAACCAGGAACAGAAGAAGTTGCCGTGACTTTACTACAAATTACAATAAATTCATCACAATTAACACTGAAAGCAACAACAACCAACAAACATACTCCTTTTTTTTTCTTTTTTTTTCTGTTTTGTTGTACGTCTTTGAAAATTTATTGGAAAATAGTGAATAATCCGGTGTTTAAATTGACACGTCAGAAAATATGCTTCCAACAATGCGGATTCACAATGTTGCCAAAAGGATGTGTCATCTCTTTATCGAGAGTATATGAAATCTTAGCCCGTCGTTGTGAAAGTTAGTCAGTTGCACATCCTCTACCGGACGTCGCAGTCAACACCATCATTTATTTTTGCTGTTGTGATCTCCCCGAGGTAGACCAAGAAGGTGGTGGAGAGATAATATACATACAGACCTACAAGCACTTGGAATCAACGACTGGCAAGAGAAGGTCCACCAGAGAGACGAATGGAGACAGATTGTATTTGCAGCAAAGAACCTCAATGGCTCGGAACGCTGAAGAAGAGAGAAGAGAGTGATCTCTTGGAAGTTTACGTTCACTAGTTTGCCATTGCCGGTGTCCCTGGCCTAGGAGTTAGCGACTTTCTCCGTAATCCCGCATATATACGCGAGGAACGTAACTTGCGCGAGAATCGGTAGCGGTTCTCGCAGCGTTTATAACTTACGGGGTATATGAGCCGACCGCTAAGAAAGCAATGGCAAACTACTGAGCGTAATCTTGGCAAGAAATCAACAATCAACTGAAAGATGCTGATGTTGACAGCAATGTCCAGTAAAGGATATTGTTGGGGAAAAAAGCTTGCCATTGCTTCCTGAACGACCGGCACCCATACCATTTTCGTTGGGAAAAAAACGCAAGGCACCCTCAGCTGTGTTTCGAACGCGGTCTTGGATGATTATAAACTACGTCCGTGACGCCCAGACCACGGAGCGGACTTGTTGTGACAGTGCACATTGGGTTTGAGTTCTTATTTAAAGGTGACTTTTGTCCACAAGCGGTTCTCCTTTAACAGGAGAAACCTCTACTAACACATATTAATTCGAGGGTGGTTGTGGCCCTTTCAAGGCCAGCCAAAAATAATTTATTTGTATCTATGCTCCCCAAAATGTTCATTTAAAAAAAAAAACAATTAATGTAATATCAAGGAAAAATAAAAAGATGGATTCTAATATTTTCCCATAGTAAAATAAAGCCATTAATTCACATAATCCTAGAAGATAACTTAAAATTATTACCTCAACTTTTATGCTGCTTTCAACCGTTGCTTATTTCTATAACACCGTTATAAAAGATTAAGACAAATATTACAATTACTTAGATCAAATAGCACATTTATGTTACTTTAAGTAATGTCCCTAGAAATAAGTGTTATGTTATTATGTCTGTTCTTTAAAAACAACACAATTTCAGCATTAAGCATCAACACGTATGCTGCTTATGAAATAAGCTCTTCAATGAAAAGTCTGGGAGGACGGCTTCACTCCTTCTTATTCTCTCTCTCTCTCTCTCTCTCTCTCTCTCTCTCTCTCTCTCTCTCTCTCTCTCTCTCTCTCTCTCACACACACACACACACACACACACACACACACACACACACAAAGTTAGTTGCATATCATTTTCATGACGTCGCAGTTAACACCAACGTTTTTGGCAGTTTGCAATTTCTTAGCAAGTGTATGTTCAGTAGTCTGCCATACATACGAAAGTTAAAATCGTCAACTCTTGTGTGATTCCAGTGTTAACGTATGGATGTGAGAGTTGGAAATCAAAAGAGACCCTGCGTAGAACCATCATCAGAGAAGGCTCATTCAACGGCGAATTGAACATCCAGGATCTACAACAGGTAGCAGCGAACCGCCGGACATGGAGAGCCATGACTTCTGCCCTATGCGCCGCCTAAGGCGCAAGAGGAAGGACTAACTAACTAAGTCTGCCATTGCTTTCTGAACGACCAGTTCTCATACCATTGTAATATAACCAACACAAGGCGCTCTATTTCCAAATCACCCGTTGCTGTGTTTTGAACGCAGTATGTGGGATTACGAATTGCGTTCTTTAATCCCATAGACACAGCACCGTGTGACCGTTTGACCTTGTTATTAATAGATTGTTGTTGTTGATTTCGCCAACCGCGTCAACGCTCCCGTCCTTCACCCAGTGGCTGTGGTACATATAACGTTCATCACCTGTTGCTGTTTCAGATAACCTGTTTCTCTTACCTGGATTTAATGAAGTCCCATTTTGTGCACATCTATGACATGTACACTGTAAGCGGTGATGTTTCACAGTCTTGTAAATATATGTATAAACACGTCGGGAGCCTGGGTGGCGTGTGGCTGGGCACTCGCCCCTTGGTCATGAGTTCGATCCGCAGCCGCACAAATTCGTATTTTTAAATTGACTTGGGCTCCCAGGTTGACCCAGTCTAAAATGTGTACCAAGAACTGTCTTGGGAAGTAAAGGCGGCCGGTGAGATACTGACCACATGAGCCACCTGGGGCCGGTTGGCCTATAAAATATGAGACTAGCATTGTGTTCCCAGCGCACCTAAATACTTAATATGTGTTGTACATCTGTAACGGCTTAATAATTCTTTTGTTTCTTCTTTTTTTTTTTTTTTTTTTTTTTTTGCTGTAGAGGGAGTCTCCGTGGTGAGGTGGTCAAGCCGTCTGACTCGGACTCTAAAGGTTGTGGTTTCGATTCCGGGCCATGTCCTTCGGTTCACGAGTGCATTTTTCCCTGAGACTCCTGAGGGTCGTCGATGGGGCTACGGAGTTCGTGCTTTGTGCGATGCTTTCCGTGCTGCGTAAAAAGACTGAGTCATATTGGATAAAACCCGGTGTAGTGTTGGGACTGGTTGAAAGGTTCAGTGGACACCCCAGGTACCAGGTATCTGATATGTGGTGACTTCAACGCCCGCGCCAAAGAATGGGACAGGTCGGGAGAGAACAGACAGGGTACTGCTCTTGCTGAGGCCTTGCTTGAGACGGATGTTGTCTGTCTAAATGACGGGACACCCACTAGGCTAGCAATGAGACCGGGGGACCCTGACACGGCTATCGGCCTGGCGCTTGTATCCCAAGAGGCGGCATCAGATTTAAATGGAGCTTCCTTGGAGACCATGGAAGTGACCAACTCCCCTGTTCTGTGTCCAGCACAGTTAGGGCTATAAGAGCTCGCAGGATATTCAGTTATGATCGCGACCACTCTTCGCTCTTGGGGCGCCTTAGATCGCAGGGAAGATCTAAACCAACAAGAAGAATCTTCACCCAATCACCATGGTTGACACCAGAGGTGTAGAATGCATGGAGGGAAAAGAGGGCGGCCATAATGAATTGGCAGAGGGTGCGGAGAGCAACCTAATTCAGTTGACACAGAATTGGAAGAGGCTGAAAGATATTTTTAAAAAAGTAAAGGTGCATGATTTTAAACTCCAGGCAGCAGAGGCAAAGAGGATTAAGTGGGAACAGTTTATCAATGAAGTCGGTGGGGATGTGACATTGGGTAAATTCTCAAGGCTGCATAGGGCAGATGAAGAGACATGCGATGCCTGGTACACATGGTACCGTTTATGATGATAACAACCGACCTATGACTAGTGACAAGACAAGGGGGGGGGGGGGGGGGGGGGCTTTTCTTGCGCGATTTTTAAAACAGAAGGTTCAGCAAGGTAGAGCTATTAGAGATAACGTCAGAGACTCCTTATCACGGGTCACTAGGAATGAGGACTGTGAGATTAAAGTGGAGGATATTAGACGGGTACTGAATCGGGCTAAAGACACAGCGCCAGGTCCGAATGGGGTGAAGCACTCCCATATGAAGAACATAAATGAGGGGACTTGGAGGAGTTGGCTCTTTGTTTCAACCTAAGCATCAATACGGCGGGAAGGCGGGAATACCATACGATTGGCTGCATAGCTACCTGGTTCCACTCCCTAAGCCAGGTAAGGATCACTCCAGACTTAATGGATACCGAATAGTAACCCTGCAAAACACGTATGACAAAGTCCTCGAAAAGATAGTAGCACGCGGACTCCAGCGACATTTGGAAAGTCGTGTTCTGCTCGGGAGTTACCGTCCTGGGAAGGACACCTGGGCTAATGCTGCAACTTTTGCATTTGATGTCTACGAGGGCTTCCAGGATAAACAGGAGACAGTGGCGGTAGCACTTGACCTGGAGGATGCGTATAACAGAGTCAGGTATGATCGGTTAATACACACACAATTGAACATGGAGGTCAGCCCTTGCCTTGTTAGATGTGTTTCGGCAGTCCTTTATGAGCGTAAGGTTGCACTGCGCATGGGTTCCAGGACTTCTGACCCCTGTACTATTACACCTGGGTTGCCGCAGGGATCTGCCTTGTCCCCAATGGTCTTTAATGTCTACACCAGCAAAATCGCAGCTATTGAGACACCATGTGTGAGTAGAATCTTGACATTTGCAGATGATGTACTGGTGTACATACAGGGCAGAGACAGGGTCGGTTATGCGAAAGACTTACAGTTGGCAATAAACAGGGTAGCGGAGTGGTGCAGGGACGCAAGGGCCATTATACACCCAGACAAGGCATCGGTTGTGTGGTACTCCCTGGATAACCGGATCGTCAAGGCAGACGTCCCAGGTATTATGTTGAATGTATGTCCTCCTAGTCGAGAGAGTAAATTGAAGTACTTGGGTATCACCTTTGACAGGTGTTTGTCTTTTAAGGATCATGTGGAGGCTTTGGTGGTAAAGGCTGGTAGGGGACTTAATGCATTGAGGGCTATGGCAGCAACCGGGGTAGATCAGAGGATGCTGTACAGTCTCTTTCAGCAGTTAATAATTTCTGTCAATGAGTATGGTTTGGGACTGTTGACAGTATCAAAGAGCCAGCTTGAAAGGTTGGAGCGCATACAGAATGCTGCCATGCAGTTAATCCTGGGGTGTACAAATGACACACCAATTATATGCATGAGGCATATCCTGGCGCTACCAACAATGACAGATAGGCATAGGGTTCCTCAGGCCAAATGGTACCTGAGAGTTGCTGTAGACATGGATCACCCGCTGCATGCAGCAATGGATAATGGTAAAGGGTCATAGACTAAGACGAGGCAGGTCCTGGATGGCACAGGCAGAACTTTCTATACGTCAGGTGTGTGATCTAGAGGCCATCAATCGTGAAAGAGAGTGGGTTGAAGTTCCGGAAGACATGACGGACTGGCACAATGTAATAATAACACTGGGTCGTGAGTGCAGAGAATGGGCAGCGGGCCGCACTGAGTTTGAAGTGCAACAGCTGATCCAGAACAACACACATCAAGGTAACATAGTCATCTTCACCGATGGGTTAGTGGTGAGAAGCAGACGTAGTGACTGGAGCTTTATTGCAAACGTTAATGGACGAGTCTTGAAAAAGGAGAGTCTGGCATATGAGACTACGACCTCCGGCATGAGAATGGAGGTGGAGGCAGTAACAGCGGCATTCCTGTGGCTAGAGGAGACTACTGCAACACACGTTGTATTCATTACGGATTCAAAGAGTGTGATTAGTAAGGTGAAAAAAGGAATGTTTCGTGTGGAATGGCTCTCTTCGCTTCAGAGGTCACAATTTGTGAGAATTGTATGGATATTTTGCACTGGCCATGCGGGGGTGCTGGGGAATGAACAGGCTGATAGGCTAGCAGGGAATGCACCTCTTGGTGGTAGTTTGACTAAGGACAAGCGGGAGGTGGTCGTGCGCTTGTGGGACCAGGTGGAGAAGGCGGAGGAACAGATTGAGAACCCATATGTGGAAAAAAAAATGAGATTGCGGAATATCGGCAGGGGTCTTGAAGAATCTCAAAACTGAGAGAGAAGACCAGGAGAACTTTTAATCAGATAGTGGTGGGAACGATTAGTAGTATGACTCTACGCTGGCTGTTTAACGAGGGGACGGAGCACGTATGGGAATGTCCTGAGTGCAGTGATGTCGGTTCTTAACTCAACTCAACTCAAACCCGGTGCAATGAAGTCGACCTTGTCGACTTTTAAATCGAGTGTTATTTTTTTTTTTTTTTTTTTTTGCTGTTTTGATTCCTTGGGGAAGTTTAAGGTCAGTAGTTTGCCATGGCTTTCTGAACGACCATACCATTTTCGTAAAAAACAAACGCAAGGCGGTCTGCTGCCATATCGCCCGCAGCTGTGTTTCGAACGCGTGCTTGGGTGATTACGTCCGTGACCGCTTCGCCACGGAGCAGGCTGGTTGAGAGAGTGCACACGGGATTTTCCTTCTTATTTACAGGTGATGTCATAAACGGTTCTCCTTTATCAGGAGAAGCCTTTACTCACACCGGATGTTAATGTGAGGGTGGTTATGGCCTTTAAAAGGCCAGTTAAAAATATGTTATTGGCAACACAGAGTGGATGTCATTAAAAGAATAAAATAATACATGTAATATCTCAAAGAAATAATAAGATGGGTTGGTACATTTTCTTACACATAAAATAAAGCCATTACTTTTGCATAATCCTAGAAGATGACTTAAAATTATTATCTTATCTTATATGGTACATTTAACCGTTGTTTATTTCTATAAAAACTTTATAAAAGATTAATACAAATATGACAATTACTTAAATCAAATGGCACATTTATGTTACTTTAAGTAATGTCCCTTGGAATAAATAATATGTTGTTATGTCTGCTCTTTAAAAACAACACAATTTCAGTGTTAAGCATCACCATGTATGCTGCTTGTGAAATAAGCTCTTCTATGAAAAGTCAGCTGGTCTCTCTGGCGAATTAATTAACGACTTTTTTCCCCCGTGATTCCGTACATCCACGTGAGGAACATAGCTGCGCTAGATTCGGCAGCGGATCGCGTCGTGTTGGTTACTTACGGGGTATGTGAGTCGGTCGTGCAGAAAGCAATAGCAAACTACTGAGCGTAAATTTCTTAAAAACATCAACAGCAGCTGAAAAATGGTGTTGACTGCAACGTCCTGTAAGGGATATGCAACTTAATTTTTTTTTTTTTTTTTTTTTTTTAAATGAAAAGTAAAAAAACAAAAATGGCGCCACAAATTGCTAATCAAGCCTAGGGTTGCCAGACGTCCGGCAAAAAGAGGACATATCTTCCTTTTTAGCCTAATATTCTCCGTCCGGCAGGCAAAGCTAAACAACTTTAAAATGTCTGGCTTTTCTTTATATATTGGAGCGCCATGTTGTCAGGGAGAGACATAGAAACCTAATGATGTGCAATTGTTTGACCAATACTGCAATCTTAAATCATTTGTGCAAGACATGAATGAACAGTATTGGAAGAAAGACTCTTGCATGAATAGTGGAGTTTATTTTTCCAGTTTCCCAGATGCATGTTGCTTTTCGGAGTTACTTAAAATTTGTGAATTATTATTTGTAACCCTGGACACAATGGCAGTGTGGAAAGAGTATTCTCCTTGATTAATGCTCAATGGACAAAGGAAAGGAACAGACTCTCACTCGACTCTATAAAGGGCATCATTCTCACAAAGTACAATTTGAAGAATCTTACCTGTGAACATTTTTATGCATATGTGATTGCTAACGAGGATCTTCTACGAAAAGTTGGCTCCTCAGAGAAATATGTTGTGTAAGTAATAAAGATTATAAGGTAATAATTGTACAATCGGCTGTTTAAATAATGTTTTTTAGCATTTTGAAAAGGGCCTCCTTGAATTTACATTTATTTTTTAACATGATTGTTTCTTAGTCGATTTACTAAGAGTAAGATACACTTTTTGGCAGTTATTGTAATAAAATTGTACTGATTGTGGGTTTAAATTGTAACGATTCAAATGACACATTCAATATGTCCTCCTTTGTTCTCTTTATTGTCTTATAATGTCCTCCTCTTGGTGCCCACGTATCTGGCAACCCTAATCAAGCCCCAATATTCATCACTGGAAATACTCATAGATGGGAGAATCAGGATATAGATGAAAGAATCGGCTACATTGTACGGGGTTTACCTCATCATGCTCGATCTCTCCCCACAGAACATTTAACTGCCGAGAGCATTGGACAAAACACGAACTCCGAAGCTCCCGTGATAACCGCTCTGTGGGTCTCTGGAAAATGTGCACTCGTGGTCTGAATGACGCATTCCTACGATTACGATGACCCCTCCATACTCAGGGCGCCTGGTGAACGGCTTCACTCCTTCTTCACTCTCTCTCTCTCTCTCTCTCTCTCTCTCTCTCTCTCTCTCCCTCTCTCTCACACACACACACACACACACACACACACACACACACACACACACACACACACCAGTTAGTTGCATATCATTTACATTTTCAGGACTCCGCAGTAAACCCAAGCATTTTTGGCAGTTTGCTATTTTTTAAGCAAGTTTACGTTCAGTAGTTTGCCATTAATATCTGAACGACCAGCACTCATACCATTGTAAGAAAATCAACACAAGGCGGTCAGCTTCCAAATCGCCCGCTGATGTGTTTTGAACGCAGTATGCGGGATTACGAATTGCGTTTTTTACCCCATAGCCACAGCACCGTGTTTAACCTGTTTATTAATAGATTGTTGTTGTTTTCATTATCTTTCCAACCTCATCTATGCTTCCGTTCTTCACCCACTGGCTGTGGTACCCGCAAATGTTCATCACCTGTTGCTGTTTCAGATAACATTTTTCTTTTATCTCTATTTAATGAAGTCCCATTTTGTGCACATCTGTGACATGTACACTGTAAGCGGTGATGTTTCACAGTCTTGTAAATATATGTATAAACACGCCGGGAGTCTAGGTGGCGTGTGGCTGGAAACTCTCTACTTGGTCATGAGTTCGATCCGCAGCCGTACAGATTAGTATTTTTAAATTGTTACTTGGGTTCCCAGGTCTAAAATGGGTACCAAGAACTGTCTTGGGAAGTAAAGGCTGCCGGCGAGATACTGACCACATCAGCCACCTGGGACCGGTTGGCCTATAAAATATGAGACTAGCATTGTGTTCCCAGGCGCACCTAAATACTTAATATTTCTTGTACATCTGTAACGGCTGAATAATTTTTTGTGTGTTTCCTGCTGTTGTGATCCCTTGGGAAGTTTACGTTCAGTAGTTTGCCATTTCTTTCTGAACGACCGGCACCCATACCATTTTCGTAAAAAAAACAAGCGGAAGGCGCTCTGCTGCCATATCGCCCGCAGCTGTGTTTCGAACGCGGACTTATTTGCTTTCGTCCTTGACCGCTTCGCCACGGAGCTAGCTGGTTGTGACAGTTCACATGGGATTTGCGTTCTTATTTAAAGGTGATAATTGTCTAAAAGTGGTTTTCCTTTATCAGGGGAAGCCTTTACTCACGCAGGATATTAATTTGAGGGTGGTTGTGGCATTTTAGAGGCCAGTCAAAAATAATTTATTAGTAATGATGTGCGATCAGACTGTCATTAAAAGAATGAAACAATGAATGTAATATCAAAGAGAAATAATTAGGTGGGTTCTAACATTTTCCCACATGGAAAATAAAGCCATTACGTTTTGCACAATCCTAGAAGATGACTTAACATTATTGTCTCATCTTTTATGATGCATGTAAGCGTTGTTTATTTATAGAAAAACTTTATACAAGATTACGAAAAATATGACAACTACTTAAATCAAATAGCACATTTATGTAACTTTAAGTAATGTCCCTTGAAATAAGTGTTACGTTTTTATGACTGCGCTTTAAAAGCAACAAAATTTCAGCATAAAGCATAAACATGTATGTTGCTTGTGAATTAAGCTCTTCTATTAAAAAAAAAAAAAAAACGTCTGGCGCTCTCCCTGGCGAAGGTTAACGACTTTTATCCGTAATCCCGTATATCTACGTGAGAAACACAGCTGCGTGAGATTCGGCAGCGGATCGCGTCTCATTGGTTACATATGGTTTATGTGAGCTGGCCGTGCAGAAAGCATTGGTAAACTACTGAGCGTAATCTTGCCAAAAACATCAACAGCAGCTGAACTATGTTGGTGTTTACTGCAACGTCCTGTACGGGATATGCAACTTTTAAAAAAAAATGAAAAGTCATAGAAAAATGGCGCCACAAATTGCTAATCAAGCCCCAATATTCATCACTACAAATACTCATAGATGGGAGAATCAGGATACAGATGAGAGAATCGGCTTCATTGTGCCGGGTTTACCCCACCATGCTCGATCTCTCTCCACAGAGCAATAAACTGCCGAGAGCACTGGACAAATCACGAACTACGAAGCTCCCGTGATAACCCCTCTGTGGGTCTGTAGAAAAGATGCACTAGTGGTCTGAATGACGCATTCCTACGATTACGATGAACCCTCCATACTCAGGGCACCGGGTGGACGGCTTCACTCCTTCTTCTCTCTCTCTCTCTCTCTCTCTCTCTCTCTCTCTCTCTCTCTCTCTCTCTCTCTCTCTCTCTCTCTCTCTCTCTCTCTCTCACTTACACACACACACACACACACAGAAAGTTAGTTGCATATTATTTTCAGGACGCTGCACTGAACCCCAGCATGTTTTGGCAGTTTGCGAATTTTTAGCAAGTTTACGTTCAGTAGTTTGCCATTACTTTCTACGCGACCAGCACTCATACCATTGCAAGAAAACCAACACAAAGCGACCAGCTTCCAAATCGCCCTCTGTTGTGTTTTGAACGCAGTATGCGGGATTACGAATTGCGCTCTTTACCCCATAGCCACAGCTTAAAGCTTTTTAAGCTTTTGTTTAAGCTTTTTATTAATAGATTGTTGTTGTTTTCGTCATCGGTCCAACCGCGTCTATTCCCCCATTCTTCACCCAATGGCTGTGGTACACGCAAATGTTCATCACCTGTTGCTGTTTCAGATAACCTGTTTCTTTTATCTGGATTTATTGAAGTCCCATGTTGTGCACATCTGTGACATGTACACTGTAAGCGGTGATGTTTCACAGTCTTGTAAATATATGTATAAACACGCCGGGAGCCTAGGTGGCGTGTGGCTGGACACTCGCCCCTTGGTCATGGATTCGATCCGTAGCCGTACAGATTCATATTTTTAAATTGACTTGGGTTCCCAGGTCGACCCAGTCTAAAATGGGTACCAAGAACTGTTTTGGGAAGCAAAGGCGGCCACATCAACCACCTGGGGCCGGTTGACCTATAAAATATGAGACTAGCATTGTGTTCCCGGCGCACCTAAATACTTAATATTTGTTGTACATCTGTAACGGCTGAATAATTTTTTTTTTTTTGTTTACAGCTGTTGTGATCCCTTGGGAAGTTTACGTTCAGTAGTTTGCCATTTCTTTCTGAACGACCGGCACCCATACCATTTTCGTAAAACCAATCGCAAGGCGTCTGCTGCCATATCGCCCGCAGGTGGGTTTCGAGCGCGGGCTTGGGCGATTACGTCTGTGACCGCTTCGCCACGGAGCCGGCTGGTTGTGACAGTGCACATGGCATTTGCGTTCTAATTTACAGGTGATTTCAGTTCAGTTCAGTCGCGGTTCCAACATCATAGCAACGGGTCGTCCCCATTATGCTCCGTTCCTGTGCCAGTGAATATCACATAAAATGTTCCTCACTGCCCTATGTGAAAAGTGGAAAAGACAGGAGTCTCGACAAACAACGGCCCGCTCAGACACACTGTGCATAATGCCGCCACCAGAATGTCACCACAAAAGTCCTCCACGAAACATTCATCCTTGATGAAAGTGGCAGTCACTTTCTCAACCAGATGTTCACCTACAAAGTCTTGATGTTTCTAGATGTTGGTGTTCCATTTCTAGATGTTTTCTAACCAGCCACGCCATTTTATCTCCAAATGTGGTGATTGTTAAAGGTGATTGTTGTCCACAAGCGGTTCTCCTTTATCAGGAGAAACCTATACTCATGCAGGATGTTAATTTGAGGGTGGTTGTGGCCTTTTAGAGGCCAGTCAAAATTAATTTATGAAACCCAACAAATAAGAGATATGTCACTAAAAGAATAAAACAATCAATGTAATATCAAGGAGAACTAAAGAGATGGTTTCTAACATTTTCCCACATGTAAAATAATGCCATTACTTTTGGATAATCCTAGAAGATGACTTAAAATTATTATCTTATCTTTTAAGGTGCATTTAACCTTTGTTTATTTCTATAAAATGTTTATACACAATTAAGACAAATATTACAATTACTTAAATCAAATAGCACATTTATGTTACTTCAAGTAATGTCCCTTGAAATAAGTATTATTAAGCATCAACATGTATGCAGCTTGGGAAATAAGTTCTTCTATGAAAAGTCAGCGGGACTCCCTGGCAAAGGTGTTAACGATATTCTCCGTAATCCCGTATATCTACGAGAGGAAGACAGCTGCGCGAGATTCGGCAGCGGATCGTGTCGCGTTGGTTACGGGGTAGGTGAGCCAGTCGTGCAGAAATCAATGGCAAACTACTGAGAGTAATCTTGCCAAAAACATCAACAGCAGCTCGAAAATGTTGATGTTGACTGCAACGTCTTGTAAGGGATATGCAACTTAATTTTTTTTTAAATGAAAAGTCATACAAAATGGCGCCACCAATTGCTAATCAAGCCCCAATATTTATCACTGAAAATACCCATAGATCGGGAGAATCAGGATACAGATGACAGAATCGGCTTCATTGTGTTGGGTTTACCTCACCTTGCTTGATCTCTCTCCACAGAACATTAAACTGCCCTGAGCATTGGACAAAACACGAACTCCGAAGCTCCCGTGATGACCCCTCGGTGGGTCTCTGGAAAATGTGCACCCCTGGTCTTAATGACGCAGACCTACAATGAACCTGCGATCCCCAGGGCGGCAGGCGGACGGCTTCATTCCTTCTCTCTCTCTCTCTCTCTCTCTCTCTCTCTCTCTCTCTCTCTCTCTCTCTCTCTCTCTCTCTCTCTCTCTCTCTCGCTCTCTCTCTCTCTCACACACACACACACACGCAAAGTTAGTTGCACATCATTTTCATGACGTCGCAGTGAACCCTAACATTTTCTGGCAGTTTGAGATTTCTTAGCAAGTTTACGTTCAGTTGTCTGCCATTGCTTTGATGGTTCTCATACCATTGTTAGAAAACCAACACAATGCGGTCTACTTCCAAATCACCCGCTGCTGAGGTTTCAACGCAGTATGTGGGATTACTAATTGCGTTCTTTACCCCATAGCCACAACACCGTGTTTAACCTTTATCCTTTTTATTAATAGATTGTTCTTGTTGTTTTCGTCATCGGTCCAATCGCGTCTACTCTCCCATTCTTCACCCAATGGTTGTGGTACACGCAAATGTCCATCACCTGTTGGTGCTTCAGATAACCCGTTTCTTTTTCCTGGATTTAATGACGTCACATTTTGTGCACATCTGTGACATGTACACTGTAAGCGGTGATGTTTCATAGTCTTGTAAATATATGTATAAACACGCCGGGAGCCTGGGTGGCGTGTGGCTGGACACTCGCCCCTTGGTCATGGGTTCAATCCGCAGCCGTACAGATTCGTATTTTTAAAATTGACTTGGGTTCCCAGGTCGACCCAGTCTAAAATGGGTACCAAGAACTGTCTTGGGAAGTAAATGCGACCACATCAGCCACCTGGGGCCGGTTGACCGATAATATATGAGACCAGCATTGTGTTCCCGGCGCACCTAAATACTTAATATTTCTTGTACATCTGTAACGGCTGAATAATTTTTTTTTTTTTTTCCTGCTGTTGTGATCCCTTGGGAAGTTTACGTTCAGTAGTTTGCCATTTCTTTCTGAACGACCGGCACCCATACCATTTTCGTAAAAAAAAAACAAGCGGAAGGCGCTCTGCTGCCATATCGCCCTCAGCTGTGTTTCGAACGCGGACTTATTTGCTTACGTCCGTGACCGCTTCGCCACGGAGCTAGCTGGTTGTGACAGTTCACATGGGATTTGCGTTCTTATTTAAAGGTGACTGTTGTCTAAAAGTGGTTTTCCTTTATCAGGGGAAGCCTTTACTCACGCAGGATACTAATTTGAGGGTGGTTGTGGCCTTTTAGAGGCCAGTCAAAAATAATTTATTAGTAATGATGTGCGATCAG